>VZRR01004735.1:83102-399220 GCA_013398015.1 Oreocharis arfaki | reverse complement strand
CCCCGCCAGCGCCCGCGGGCTCCGCAGGGTCCCCGGGCGCCGCCGCCCGGCCCTGCCCAGGTGCCCGCGCCTTCGCACCTCGCCGGCCTCCTCCGGCCCTGGCCCGCGGACCGGCTCCCCCTGCCCCACGCCTCTCACCTGGGTGAGCCGGGGGCTGGCTGCCCTTCTCTGTTCAGCTCCTCGAATCTTCCCCGCTCCCAGAGCGCCGCCCTCTCGCCCTGCAGAGCGTCGTGGCGCTTCCCCATAAGGCTTCTGGACTGTCCCTCCTCGCCAGGTTCTGGCGTCCCTCTTGGAGACGCTGCCCTTGGTGTTTTGCAAGTTTCTCCCATGCTCGCTCTTTGCCTTCTTCCCCTGATGGGTTTGTGCCTTAGAAGTGCGAGGAAACTTGCACCTGCGTTGTCCACTTAGTTTTATGAGTTTCACTGTTGTCTCAGCGTTGCCTTTTGTGACTCTCGATTCGTGTACAGCCTGAGGGTTTCTACCAACACACCTCCAGCTCCCTGCATTGACCTCCTGCCTTTTACTGGGATGAACCTCCTGCAGTTCTCTACCTGACCTTTCCTTCCCCTTTCTCCACTACTGTGCCTTCCTCTTTGCCACCTCTTCCTCATGACTCCCTTGAGGTTTAAGCTGTCCCCTTCAGTTTATCCTGCACATGATGAAACTATCCTGTTTCTTTCTCACTAGGCCTGTGGTTTTCCCTCCTTTCTTGACCTTTCCTTATGAGCTCTGTCAACAGCAAACTAACTACGCCAGAGGTTAGTTGCTCTCAAAAACAAAAGAAAAGAAAGTTCTTTCTTCTGGTTCTCTGCACCAAACCAGACTTCCTCTGTTTGGGAAGGGGGACAGCGTGAGGGAGGATTCGTAGCCAGCAGTACTGCAGGCTCCCTCATGTCCCGGCAGTAGCGCACAAAATGACCCAACTGTGTAACATTCTTTGATGCTGAGCCTGTCAGCTCACTGCCAGCTGTAAAGGGAAATGAGCTGCCTTGGAGTTGCTGCCTGCCCTGCTGCAGTCTCTCCCATCCCTCCTCCCCCTTTTCAGCTGGCAGAAAGTTGGAGATGGCAGAGGTGCATTCTCTTCTCCATTTGGGGATGGAATGGATTCCCCTCCCCCTCCTGTTATTCCCTGCTGCAATTACACCCTTGGTAGTGGCTGATGCGCAGTTTGGTTTTACCACTGACAGAGCAGTTGGTTACATTGTATGGCGTGTCATTGTTTCTCTCTGAGCATGACTTCTAAACAATTACCAAACCATAGGTAAGTGGGGTGGCATTCCAGGGCGCAGGCTGGAAGACCATGCCAGGTGCCAGGTTTCAGCTCTATAAAGAACTGGAAGTGAAAATGGAAAGAGCATCGCTGTGTGTAAGGTGTAAATAAAAAAAGGCTGTGTATGGTTATTTGACTGCTGAAATAACTCTGTGCTGACTTGTGTTCTCTCAGGTAATGTTATGACATGTAGTTATAAATAGATAAACCAGTTAAGAGCAAGGCACCTTCAGGTCACCTGGTGCCTCACATCTCTATGCTGAGCTAGACATGCTGTCTTTGCTGCAAGTCTCAGGATGTGCAAATCTCAAGGTACCTCTTTCCTGCAATCCACCAAAGAATTTGATAATTACACTTAACTTCATTCTGTTCCTCCCCTTCCCCTGGTTCTCTATATTTTGGGTCTTTACTTGCAAAGCTGGAAATGAAATTCCTTAAAAAAGAAATAATTAAAGGAAACAGTACTGGTGTATCAAGAAATATAAATGAAAAATGTTGTAAGTAGTGCAAGTGTGTATTTTCATTAATCCATCTGTCAGTGAGTAGTTTTGCGCTCTAAAAAAAAAATAGAATTGCTTAGCAACCAGTATTGAGTGAGTGAGCCAAAAAGCAAGTGAAACGTGCTGCTGATACCCACTTCATTTCTGCGCTGTTGGGTTTACTCTTCCGTTTGCTCAGAAAGCGCAAACCAAGCTGCCTGGATTTGAGAACTCTCTCGTCTGAGGAAAAAGCCACTAGAAAATATGCTTGGCCTCTTTTGCTCGTACCTGATAATGCCACGCAGCTCAGGCTTTCCTTTTGAAACTTATTCTTTATGAAGTGTTCTTGCATTTATTTTTTTTGGCTCGGGGCGGGGGGCTGGGGGGGAAGCACCCTATTTCTAAGCCGACCAGGTTTCCATTTGCAGTCTCGTTGCTGGTGTCGCTGCTGCTGTGCCACGGAGGGTGCCGGGTCGCCCTTGGTGTCCCAGTGCCCTGCTGGCGGAGGGGCCCGACCTCGTGCCCGGGAGCCCGGGGCGCTGTCCGCCGCCCCCGGTGCTGAAGCCGCTCCTCCGGGGCTGGAGGAGACGCATGTCCCGCCTTGCCTTGTTCTCCCTGTCTGTCCGTGGGCTGGCAGCGCACGTGTGTGCACAGGGGTGTGTGTATCTCTTTGCCTGTGCAAGGGGAAGGTGGTAGGAAGGAAGTAAAGCTGTTTCTTCAACCCACGAATGCAGCCGAAGCTAAAGTGATGCTTGAGGTGCAGGAAAGAACCTCTTCCTCGCGTGCTTATCGCTTGCTTTCCATTTAGTGCATTCCATATCTACACTTGCTGCTCAACCAGTGCCTGCAGAGCTATTTTTCCTACAGCTGTTATGAGTCAAGCTGCATTCCCCAGTCATTGTCTTTTGTCAGGACATGGTCAGAGTTTGGCTGCAGCATGCGGCTGTTTTGCTGTACTGGAACTTTAAATCCACTTTTATTAATGAACCCTAACCAGATGCAGTGAATACTGCTCTTCTCCACCCTTAATTGCAACCACTGGTTAAGAACTATCGGGTTTTAAGCTACTTCAGCTGTAAGTTATAATTGTACCATTACTGCTGTTATCTGTATTGTTGAACAACTGAGAGATTGCATACACAGAGTCAATTATGCAGTTTGGGTATAGCATGCATTTGGTCCGGGTCTTTAAAAAACACAAATTGCAAGTGATTACAGTGCAGCTTCTACCTCCCCTTGTCCTTCGATTATATTAACAGCTGTGCTTTGTTTGATTTTCCAAAACATACCAGTTTATTATGTTTGTTTCTAAGTATTGATCAATTAACTCACCCTTACTACTTAGCATGAGTTGACAAATGCTGTTGGTTTAGTTGTGCCTGGTATGGGTTTTTTTTCTGGTGTTCCCAAACTGACTAAAACACCAAGTTGTGTTCCAAACCCAGGGTTATTTTCTCTATTATTTTACATATGCAAATCCTATTAATCTGAGTTATGTGCTCATATCAAGAGGATAATACTTCCCAAAGGATTAAAATTACCTCTTCTGCCAAAATTAATGTAGCTACATAATATTGTAAAGCTACAGATGGCTATAAATTCTTTTTCTGTATTTGATACTAAATCAGTTCCATACAGAAATTAATTTTTTATTTTCTGAACAACTTCCTCCAGTGCAGCACTAGAGGAATGTGGAATGTGCTCTCACTTTTGGGTGGTGATCTTTTGTTTTCTTTATTATGATTAGCAATCTGGCATTGCTCCTTTTCTTAACATCCATCTTTGGCTTTTCATACACATCTTCTTAAAAGCAGTTTTCAAATTGTCTTTCTAACTTTCTGATTCAGGCATCTAGGAGCTAATTCCAAATTACTTCTGAAAATTTGGGCCTCCATCTGTGACAGTTGTCCAATAGCACAGTCTATTTCCTGGTCCTGTGCCAGCTGATAAATTCAAGTGGTTTTTATTGGTTTTGACCTCTTACAGGTTTTGGCTGATTTGTGCTTCCTGTTGCAAAATACTGTGCTTTTTAAATGGCAACGCATTGTAGGTAGCTTTCAAGCTTGATAAATTGGCAGAGGGCATGACTGATAATGAAATAGGCTGCTTAAAAGTCGCTAAATGATCCAAGTTGTGTGAGCTTTTCTCCTGCCTCCCCCTTCATGCAGCTGCTTGGGGAATCCCTGTCAGAATTTTATTGATGTTTGTTAGGGAAGGGGGGGACTACTGTGCTGAGTTGATCTGGTCAGGTTCTCTTTTAGCCCTTCAAGTGTTAGTCATTATTGAAGCTATTTCTGTATGCAGACAGATACTCTTACTCTTCCCTAGCCAAAAAAGAGTAAGCTTTGCGCTGCAATCCTCTGCAAAGCTGGTTCTAGCAGACTGGCTTCTTGTTAAGTGGTACAAGAAGCTGTGTTCGTCTCAGCTCCTCAGTCGTTCAGGGAGGTCACCAAATGTTGGCCTTTGAGCAAGGCTGATTGTCTACTTATTTAACTTGGGAATGGAGACTCAGAGAGAAAGCAAGCCAATGCCTTGGAGAAGGTGTAAGGCCAGAATGACAGCAGTAGCTGTACTAGGAGTCAGCAAAGAGGGAATGTTCCTTCAGAAAAAATTAGCTTCCATGCTGTGAAATGGGGAGAGGAGAGATCTTGAATGTGAATATATTCCTCCCACCCTGGCTTAAAGTGTGTACCAGTGGTTCAACCAACAGAAGCCAGAGGAGCAGCAGGAGGAGTGGAGGATCTGGGCTTTGAAGAGAGAGGACTGAGGGGGAAAGGGGTAGTGGCAGATAGAATTTGATAGAGGTGGTACAGCCTGTGCAAGCTATAGAGCCCAGCTGGCTCGCTCAGCCCTGGAGCGTAGCACAGATTTTTAGTGCACTGAAGTCACTCAGTAATCTCACTGAAGTAGCTGGATCCTCAAGTGATTTAAGTCATTTGTTGATTTCAGCCAGGGATCTGAGCCAGACTGTAGAAATATACATCACTGCTCCCCTTCAGTGATGAAAGATCTATTTTATCTCTTTGTGGTGTGGAGCCACATGTTCTCTTGGAATGTGTTCTGGAAAAGCAAAGCTGAGAGGGAAAGGATTGAGTGGCTGTGCATAATTTTGCCATGTGTACAGAAGAAAGGTCCTTGTGTCTAGAAAGGCAAGTGAACTTGGGGCCATTTACTGTTCTTAAGCAGTGACGAATAAATCACACAGGGGAGAGGAAAAAAATCTACGTCAGCCTGTGCTAGTGCTGCTGCAAGCAGAATTAATTCACAGGGTGTAAAGAGGGAGGAGGATCCTGGCAGAAACTGCTGAATGGCTGAGACAAATGTTCGTGAGCTGGGAAATGTTCATGGTTGGCTGTTTCTGTCATGCAGAACTGGTGGGGGAAAGCCGGGACACAAAGGGTGACTGTTAGTTTTATATGCGGGAACTTTCCTGGTCTGAACCAGGCACAAAGTTGAAATCAAAAGTGTCTTACATTTTCAGTGTCCTGGCACCTTCCACACTCTGTTTGGGCCCTAGGATTTCTTACAGCTGTCATGGTAGGCTGCCTCACTGTTACTGTTTGTAGCACTGTATTCACTGCATTATATAGCTCTAGAGCTATGCAGAATATTTCTCAGGGATTGAAATGATGTATGATTTTGCTTTCTAATGGAAAGATAGTGTTATTTGTGTATTAGCCTCATACATGTTGATTTGTCTGGAAGGATATGATACATTTTGCTGCAGTGAACAAGGAGGAGCTTGTGAACTTTATTTTGTCACTATGTAAAATAAGAAAGAATATTTATACAGCTCACTGAGGTGGGTAAATTGTAAATAGGTGAAAATAAAGGGAAATTACTTGACTGGCTTTTCTGCAGGAAATCTCCATCCCATTAATTTTTAATTTTCTCTAAACCTCATCATTTTATTTAAAAGTCTGTTTTGAAGTTTCTGAGTTTGCCCCTGGTCATCCTTACAAATGATTTAACACAGTTAATCATCTCTGCAGTCATTTGAAATGCTATCACATTTGGAATTGTGTTATTTCTTCCCTATTTATCCAGTGTATGTTTGAATATATCCGTAGTAAAATACTCTGCATGGTTTCATGGTACACGAACAAATGCTCCCTAAAACTATACGCAGATTTCAACTACTTTGGATTTATGGACCTCACAGATTAGAAATAATGTTGAAAGGGTAATCTGAAGGACATAATTGTGTTTTTAAAAATATTTTCAAATTATGGTGGCCTTAGGATTTCAGGTAGAAAAGATTGGTCTCAGAAGAACAGCGGGGAGAGAAATATGCGGTAGTAGGCTTTCTAATATGTGTGGGAGGTTTTATTTCTTTTTGGAGAAAGATTAGTAAAAATGCATGCTTGGAAAATTTCTACTTATAGGTCTGCTCTAATCACTCCTTCAGATTATTGTCATGGAGATCCTGTCATGCTTAGGAAGCCAAATCACTGGTTTTGGCAAAGCATTTCTTAATACCTTTATAAAAGAGCCTGAAGAGCTGGCCTCCTTTGCCATCCGGCATTGCCTTACAAAACTTTGTGTCTGCACTTCCACTGACTGAGGACCGATAATCTTAATACTGCTTAATTTGGAGTATAGCTGGAGATCAGATGTGTGTCTGTCATTCATTTCCTGGCTGCTTTCCAGCCCTGGGAGCATGAGTACACATACCAGGAAAAATGAACATCCAAACTGAAAGCCACCCTTCATGTAGCAAGGATAGGCCATTTGAGATAACCTGCTCTTCCCCAGGGCTAAGTGCAGTGGCTGAAAGCACCTCTGTACCAACAGGCAGTTTAGAGGGGAAGAGGTCTTACCAGGAACTTAGGTTTTAACTCTCGTACTTGACTTTGGAAACCTCTGGTTTAAGATTGTGACCTTCACTGAGTGCCAGATGGGAATAAGTTCTCCGAGTCCTGTTAAAGGGGAGAGATGCCCCTGCTTCACAAGCTGTCATCCAACAGGAATTGTCGATGCAGACTTGAGTTAACAAATATAGCTGAGGACAGTTTGAAGCGGAGGGTGAAGTTAGTCAAAATGATGGAACTGTCATGAGTATGATATAAGATCCATGTCTCTGAATGCTGCAAGTTTTGATATTCTTGTGGCACTGCACATATGCATTACCTTTCTGTGTCGGGGGGCAGCTGATACCTGGGCAGTCAATAGCATCAACATTGCTGTGAAACAGCTGTGACAGGAGATAGAAGGAGGGAAGGTATGTGCTTGCATTGGGATCAGAATGTGCAGAGCTGATGCCTCATAAAACTGTCTGCACCATGTGTGACTTTAAGGCTGCTGTAGTGCTTTTTTATTAACCTGGTCCTTCAAGAAAATTGATGTTGCAGAATTTGCCTGCATAAGAAGTTATCTCTATCTTTGTGTTTTATTCGATGAGCTTGTTGGTTAACCCAACTGAGTCTATTCCTGCAAGCTGGGATGATGCAAAGTTCTTTTTTTTTGTTGTTTTATTTCATTTGGAACCATAGATTTCTTCTCAGAACTAGGTCTTTAAGAAACTGCATTTTCCCAAAACTTCAGAACTGGCATCGTTGTTCAGAATTATTGGCTGTAAAATCTAGTAAAAAAGAAATGACCTAATCCTCAGTAACAGGTATAATTAGCTTTAATTCTTAATTACTCTGAGTCAACTAATTGGTTTCATTGGGACTACTCACAGTAATTCTCAGAGCTAGGCATGTAAGTGTCTTCAGAATCAGTCTTACAGTTTGTAAGGTTTTGCAGTATGACAAAAGTCATTAGTCCAGAAAGAATGTCCTGGGCTCTCTGTTTTCGAATATAAAATGTCAGTGTTAATGAAATATTGTGTTATTAGAAGTTATTTCTCGTGCTTCTACTTTAGACCATAGAGTCAGTGTGAAATATTATACTTACCTAGTGAAATAAAACTTGGCTGCCTTCACATTTTCTTGGTGATGAATATTCGTGACAATGTACCTCTTGTGGATGAGGTGCAAAAAAATGTCACTTTTAGCATTTTAAACATATTAATGTGATGTATTTTACATGGTAATACAACTTCTTAATACAGTCCACTGAAATGTTTTCTTCATTCAGAATACTATTAGGGTAAAATTATTTTTAATCATGCAATTCTGTTGCCTTCATTTATAATGCATTGGGGGTCTTATTTTATATTGATATGTTGAAGCTATAGCTAGACCCTCAGTATATGGTCACCTTCCCTAGGTTTCATTGTAGGGACAATGTTCCTGAATATTTAAAAGAAGATAATTAGTGCCTTTACTGCAGACTTTGTAATCATTTTCATATCTTGAGATTCCAGTTCAGTGTATAAGAATGTGAAGATGACGTCCAAAGAAGAATTTAATGAGTAGCAAATTCAGCAGGAGCATAGGGAGGCAGAGTTGAAAAATTAAGTGCTCATGTTTCTTCTGCATTCCAGATGCACCATGGTTTCATTCTGGTTATGAACTACATAGGACTGGGGAAGTATGTGACAAGAGTTTGCATATACTTGTATTTTTGTCTACTGCATGAACACATACCATTTTAACTGTGATGGGTAACAACTGCAGCACATATTTTGGTTAATGAGAAGATTCTTGCTATGCATAATTTATGTTGCAATATCATTTTTATGGTTAGTGGATACAGCGCTTGGACAGACAGACATCTGGTTAATAGTTTAGAAGCAAATTAAATACTTGATGTATTATTAAAATGAAAGAGAAATTTCATCGGGGGTAAATCTAATTCTATGCTTGAATGTAGGAAAGTTATTTAAAGCCTCTCTCAAGCTTGATGCCCCAAATTTGGGAGGACCTGTTTTGACTGTGGCACTTGTCTGCCAGTGTATGCTTATTTCTATTCTGTGGGTAAAAGGATAAGGAGTCTATTGACAGATTTGAGAACTGGCTGGGGTGCATGTCCTTGCGAAAAATGTTACTGTGTTCCCTCAGTCAGTCAAGTGTTACAATAGTGTTAAGCCATCAGAAACAGCGTTAAAAGACTCCCTTTCAAGCTAGTCCCATCTTGCTACAGCTTTGCACTAAGCCATAGGAATCTCTCTCAGAACAGAAAATATGCCCCCAGTTGAAATGAAATGGGAAGTTAGTAATTATATTACAATATTCCTTGAGAAAGACTGCTCCCATCTGACATCTGTAATGGTTCTTTGTTTTCCTGCACTGATAGTGCAGTTCTCATGCATGATTTTTTTCCTTCTGTTTTCTCTGTTTCCTTGCGCTAGAGAAGTGCTAGAAACAGATGTGGAGACCTTGATGTGGCTGTGCTTGATGCATGAGGCATCTGTAACATTTGGAGGAGAATGGCTCTTCCCCATGCCCAGCCTCAGTTGCGGGTGCGTGTGGGTGTACAGGTCATGCTGTGCAGTGTGCTGCTGAAGAGGTCTGTAGCTGGCTGTCTCAGCGAGCTCTCAGCTCCTGCCTTCTGTGGGGTTTTGTCGTTGTTGGCATCTCTCTTTTTCTGTCGCCTTTTCCGTTCGATGGTGTTTATCAGGGCTATGTATGTGGGCAGCAGCAATGTGTTGCCCTGCAGCTTCTTGAAGGCTGTGCCTGCTGTCTTGGCAGAGATGCCGTACCAGCATTTAAAACTGTGCGTTGGGAACTGTGACTTTAAATGGTCACCCTGCATCCTTGGAAGCTCTGATAAAGAGCTATTAATCTACGTGGTGCTTCCATGAACCCAGTTAAGGCAATCATTCCCCAGAGTGATGATCACTCCTGCTCTCTGCAAAGAGACTGCTCTTCTGGTTGTGGGTAGAGGTGGTTTATTGAAAATACTGAGGTGGAGAGTTAGCAATAAACTGCATTAAGCTGCTAATGAGTAATCATTGTTTATATTTAAAGCAGTTTAGCATGTTCATCCATTCATGAACAATTAAATTTTGTCCTAACACTTTCTTTGTTCATCATCTTTTATGACTTACACTGCACATCAAGGCTCTTTTTAGACGTGCTGAACGTTTTTCCAAAAATCATTAGAAGTTTTTTACAAAAATTACTTTTTTCAAATTTTTTTTTTCACAATTACTTACTAGGTTGAAATAGCCAAAAATAAATGAAAAGCAACAGATCATTTTAATTTTCTCTGTGTGGAAGAACAGCAAAATCTTTCAAAGCTAATAATAAAAAATTAACTGGGGCTAACTAATTACATGTAAAATGATCGCCTATAATTATAAGGCAAGAAGAAATCAATAAAGCTCGATTTGTAATTTAGTCTTATCTCGAGGCTCAGAAGAACAAACCATTCTGTGAGATAAATTTTATAAGATTGCTTCAAATAGTATTTTTTCTAGCTAATTCATTGATAATTTTATTTATTGTTTAAAGAAAACAAGATAGGCATCACTGAATAACCTTGGGGTTTAACCTTGCAAGCTTTCCCCTCTGGAAGCAATTGGTCTAACAGCTTTGTCATTGCTAAAGGAGACCCAAGGGGAGAGTGGTACAAATATTTGATTGAGAAGTATTATTACATAGATGGAATACAGCTTTTTGTTAACATGCTTCATGACATAATAGTAGGAAACCAGGGGAAAGAATCACCAAAATGAAGGCAACACAGGACATGTGTTATCATTAAATCGTGTCAGGGCTTACTAAACTTAACTGCTCTCAGTTAGTGCTGCCCTAGGCAGCAGAAACATGGTGATAGCAGGTACACACCGAAGTGCCTGTGTACATACCTAGAGGTGTGTGTCAGCAGCCTGAGGAGCGTGCAGGGACCATCTGTTAACCAGCATGAGTCTAAAAGGCTTAAAGTGGGCAGCAGAGGGATCGCTTTAGAAGTTGTGCAGCTTACTCTTTCAGTTATGCAAGTCAGTGGCAAATAGACAGGTCCCAAGCAGTAATAGGTGTTCCTTCCTGCATCCTAGCTGTTTCAGGATATGTTTCTTCTGTGGCTTTTGGCAAGGTGTTCTGACATTTGTAGCCTATTGTGTCTTAAAGTAGAGCCTAGTGTTGAGAGGGAGGAAAATGCAGGGCCTGCTTCCTTGTAATTTTGGAGATAGATGCAGGTTTTAAACTTCCTTCTTCCCTCTATTGCTAAAATAAAATGTTGTATCAGCTATGTATCAGTGTGTTTAGCACTTAGCTTTCATTACAGCTCACAACAGAAAGACAAAGATTGTTATCAGCAAGAGATAGAGGGAAATACGGAGGAAGTGAATGTGGTGACACTATTAGCCATGCATAAAATCCAGAGCTCTTTTTGCAGATCATCATTCAAAACATGTGACCTCCTGTGTAACTTTCTGTTACTGTGTTAGAACACATTTGGTTCTGTTGGTTTGCTTGTGTGGGACTGTGGTTTTATGTGTATGTGTGCAATAGAGCTTTAGTGTACTGCAGCCAGTTGTGTATGACCAACTTCCCTGGCTGAATGGTACATTGTGGGTGGTTGGCCTGTGGGAGATGGCTGTTTTACCCCTTCTAGAAGCTGACACTGAATTTAATACAGAATTTGAAAGTGGATTAAGCAAGGAAATGTTGATTGGATCTTGAAGAAGGTATTCTCAGTAGTTTAGACCAACTTTCATGTTTTGGTTTAGCTGGTTTGCTATCTTGGAAAAAGATCCAGGACTGTATATAAAGGTGGCCCTCATCTGTTTGTTTTAGTAGGTGGGAGGGATAATATTCCTGCTGCTCACAGCATGGCCCCTTAGTGTGACCCCATCATTCAATGTATACACAAACATATCTGTTGTCCTTTCCCTGTCTTCAAATGTGCCCCGAGGACTCCAGGATAAGTAATTTCCAACCTCCATGTACATCCTTTCCATGAGGAGGAAGCTCAGAAGACCTAGAAAAGATACAGAACGAAAGGATTAGTATGGTTAAGAGGACTTGTTTTGTGTCTTTCTTCAATCACAGGGGCTTTAATAAGTAAGCTTGGTAATTGTATTTGCTAATGATTTTTCCTTTCCAAATTTTGATCAAGACATTTTCTGGGAAGAACGGGTATTTACAGTGTAAGTGGGAGAACGGCCAAAGTGGTTTCAACCATTCAGATGCATTTTTTTCCGTGCAAAGGATTTTTGGACTGAAGAAAGATGTTCATCTGTGCTAGAATTGAATGTGATGGTTTTTGGTTTTTTCTGCCTATTGGGATTTAGAGGACTGTATTTTTTAAATACGATATATCACATTGCTTCCCATAGGGCATTACCAAACCATTATAGAGTTTCTATAAATCTCTATGCACAGAGTGTTTTATGTGAGACAGAGATACTTTTTCTTGATTTTTTTTTTTGCACCTTGCTGTCCAGCTGCACAGGTGTTTATGTATATCCCTAAAAGTTTTTATTCTCATCCACAAATGAAAACCTTGAGCACTAATCTCTTTCCTTTGACAAAGTCCTCTGATGGTTTTCCGTTAGGAATCCCCTTCCTTAATTCTGTGCCATTCTGTGTGGTAAGGGGGATGCTTTCTCTGAAGGACTTATCCTCCCTTCTGAAGTCTGCGTCGCAGTCATCTTTCTTTTGAGATTGGAGAACTAACATGTTTGTAACAGAGTTTCTCTGTATTGGTATTCATACTGGATAAAGAAGTGACTACAAAATCGAGTAAAGGTTCCTTTTCAACCCTTTATGTACTGGCTCAGCAGCACCCTGAAACTACGTTGGCCTCACAGCAGAGGATGAAGCATACGTCTCGTGCACCGAAGTTTCTTACGTCATTGCCATATATCTTGTTGCTGCACTTACGTGATTTATCCTGTGGGGATCTGTGTTGTGTTTGCTATTACATGCACCTCACCTTAGAAACCTTTTCTGGTAGCTTCAAAATTAAGTAAAAACTATGTAATTGAAAGTTTTTTCAGGCTTCTTTCTCCCCCTCTCCCCTCAGGAAAAGAATGCGAAATATGAACTGGTAAGTTTCCTTTTAAAGAAGTTTTCAAGTAGTTCACAGTGGCTTGAAAAGAAATGAAAAATGTTCAGAAAAGTATGTCTGACCGTTTTCCTGTTCTTTTAAATAATGTATCTATCTTATGGCCCTCATATATAATAAGATTTTTAGTCCCAGATGGGTAGGGAATAGTTATCTGCAGCTCTGCTTATGTTTTGCGCTCTCTCAGAATGAGTCTCCCTAAACAACCCTTAAATGGTTGCAGGGTAATTAAGGTTCACTAGCACAATGGTAACTAGATTCCATATTTAATTAGTCTCTCTGTAAAGTAGAATTGCTGCATCATATTTGAAATACTCTTTGATGATATTAATGAAATGTCTTACAGGAACTTTAGCTTGATGATCAGTGCAGTTAGTATTTAAATTTTCTGCAAATTGAGCTTCTATTACACAGATAATATAGCTTCTGGTAGATCAACATTACAGCATCCTTGTTCAAATAGCTGCATATTCTATTACCGTTCTGTAGCCATGGGAAAGAACTGCTGCTTCACAAGTGGCTTACTGTGGCTCTGGAAGGACCCAGTTCAGGAAAACACTGATGCATCAAGATTCATCATTAATAAAAATTAGAAGTATGTTCTGAATTGTTCTCTAAGTTGCAAAGGAAAATCTGCTGTGTGGAGACCATCATAGAATCATAGAATGGTTTGGGTTGGAAGGGATCTTTAAATATCATTTAGTCTAACCCCTTGGCAATGAACAGGGAAATCTTCAACTAGATCAGGTTTCTCAGAGCCCCGTGCAATCTTACCTTGGATGTTTCAAGGGAGGGGGCGTCTACCACCTCTCTGGTCAACCTGTTCCAGTGTATTACCACCCTTACTGTAAAGAATTTCTTCCTTTTATCTAGTCTAAACCAACCCTCTTTTAGTATAAAACCATTGCTCCTTGTCCTACCACAACAGGCTCTGCTAAAAAGTCTGTCCCCACCTTTCTTGTAAGCCCTCTTTAAGTACTGAAAGGCTGCAATAAGATCTCCCCAGAGCTGTCTCTTCTCCAGGCTGAACAACCCCGTTTGTCTTTCCTAGCAGGAGAGGCATTCCACCCCTCTGACCAATTTTGTGGGCCATCTCTGGACACTCTCTAACAGGTCTATGTCTTTCTTGCACTGAGGACCCCAGAGCTGGATGCAGTACTCCAGGTGGGGTCTCATGAGAGTGGTGGAGAGAGGGAGAATCACCTTCCTTGACCTACTGGCCATGCTGCTTCGATGCAGATCAAGATGCTGTTGGCTTTCTTGGCTGCGAGTGCACATTGATGGGTCATGCCCAGCTTTTCATTCACCCGTACCCCCAAGTCCTTCTCCCTGCATCCACCAGCCTGTGTTGATATTTTGGGGTTGCCCTGGCCCAGGTGCGGCACTTCGCACTGGGCCTTGTTGGACCTCGTGAGGTTCCCATGAATCCATTTTTCAAGTTTGTCCAGGTGCCTAATGATTTCAGCACCTTCTTGCTTTGTCTGTATGTTTCAGAAAACAGTAAACCAGTACCAGTCTCAGTAAAAGTGTTGGCAGGATTCAGAGTAGATGAGGTTCTCCTCATACACTGCTGTTAGGACTTCTGCGTTGTCCGGGGAGGCACAGACCCTGAGCTGCTGGCGCACCTCTTCGGAGTGGTTTGTGATTCTACAAAGTATTCTCACAGTATTTACACCCATGCTGTGTCCATGCACAGAAGCCTGTAGGGATCAGACACTGGAAGAAAAGGGCAAGACCTCATCACCTCGAATGAAATAGTGGTTCCTACTGCTCTTACTCATAACTATTCTTCAGAGCCTCATGCTTTCCCTGCTTGCACAATTAGTTACAGTTGGCTCAAACTGGGTTTACTAAACCAACTTCTTGGAAATCGGGGTCACAGATAGGTGTGTCTGATGTGCACCCTAATATTTGGCTGGGTTGTACCGGTTTTAGGAGTGTAGGAGTGTTCCCCAGGTCCCTCATCACAGTACACCGCTGATTTTGCCTGGCATCTTCCACCTGCCTGGTGCTGCTGGCCCACACAGCCTCAGAACACCTCTCAAGTTAGACAGAATTGTGGTTGCCAGATGTGCTGGGCTGCTTGTGGTTTCTGCCCATACACAGTTTCTCTGTGGGGGAGAAATCCCAATCTGCCAAATATTTGCCAGAGCTTTCCAGATCTGAAGCAACCCAGAGCAGTAATATAAGCCTGTCCCTGGATATCTGTGAGTCTGCATACTTCTATTTGCATTCAAAGAGCATCTCCACAGGGCATGCATGGCCAATCCGACACATCCTAGAAATGTGTATTTCTATCTAAGAAAAACTATATCCCAAGGAAAGCTACCCACCCCAGCCTTACTACTGTCCTTAGGATGCCCTCTGGGAAGTAATTTGCAGGTGACCTCATGGTGCATGCACTAGAAAGAGACTTTTCTGGCCTGTAAAGGTGCTGATGTGCTATATACTTCATTGTATTATCACACTAGTGCACCAACAAGGTGAAAAAATTACTTCCTAGTGTTTCTCATCCTAGAAGTGCTACCAAGTAATAACTGACTATACTGAAATATTAGTAGATGCTGCTGAGTTAGGTGGATCCTCTGTTGATACTGAGGAATGATGCACTGAATGAGTTCTGAGGTATTGTTCTGAGGCCTTGAACTCTTGTTCTTTTGTAGTGTTTTAGGGACAGACAATTCAGGGTGTTGTTACTGTTTCAGTTTTTAATTGTTGCGGAAAATATTGGTCATACTCATTGGAAGGTCAGCAAAATAATAGAACAACAGAATCTCTGTGGGTCATTGAAATGGTTTCATTGTGGTCTTTTGGAGTGCAGGATGATTACTTCATTGCTGATTGACATCTTTAAAACATTGGGTCTTTTGAATTTGTGGAGGGGAGCAAAAGAAATGGATGTAACAGCTAGCAGGTGGTTCTGTTTCATTGGGCAAATCAAGAGCCTGGAAGCTTAAACTTGTACAGCAGTGAGAACTGGGTCTGGATTCTCCTACATCAGGCGTACCAGTGAGTTGTGGTAGTGATGGATTCAGTTTTTACTGCTTCTGTATTTTTTAGAATAATGTGGCCCTCATGATGCTCAAAAATCAAAAAGCTCCTAGCAAGAAGCTTATTTGAAATACATGCGAAGGTGAATTGTTCTCCTGATAGACGCTTGGTTGCTTCAATTTGGGCTTGGCACCCAATACTTAGGAACTCCGTTGTAGCCTTAGTGTGGCAGAGAGCTTACTTCGGTGTGTAGTGGCTTTTCAAAAGCTAATGAAAGAGCCTATCTTGCTCCCTAATTCAACATTGCTCTTCACTGTGTGACCTGCATGTAGTTTTATTAATTGCATGCTTTCATGGAAGCATGCTCATGTCTTGGGGTTTTTGGCATGACCACTGTTGGTTGGTTTGGCAGAATATGATAGAAAATCAGCAGAAAGTATGACAGTCATGCTTGTTCACATTTGCTTCTTGTATGGTGCCATGTATGCGAACTAGAGTGGCTACTGGGAAGTGGAAATTGTGGCTAGAAGGACTTGGATGAATGAGGGAGGAATCTGGCACAAATGGTTTGTCGCTGAAGTACTTAATGAATAAGACAGTCTATGAAATATGGAATATCTTCTTTCTTAAGCCTCTTCACTCTTAAAGACACATTCTCAAAGCTTTTAAGCTCCAAATATTAATGCACATTCAAAACTATATTTATTATTGAGAAAATAAAAGTGGAGGTCAGAATTCCAGCAGGGTTCCTTTAAAATAGTAATGACTGTCAGATGATGCACTGTCTGACAGTTAATGGAGTAGCAGGGAGCCTAGTACTAGCATCTTAAATGCCAAGAAATGAAAAAGCCAAATGTTGTCATAAATACTCTGCATGCTGGTAAAAGATGAAGGTGAAACTGGAGATCCAAGCTTTGCCTTTGTACTCAGGATCTCCTTTTTCATGGAGAGACTAGAGTTAGTGGTGGGATGTGAAGGGTAACGTAATGTTCCATCTAAAGATGTATGACAGATACTAAACTTTTCTGAGTAATCAAGAAATTACAAGATTTATTTTAATTCTTTGTTTCTTTTTGTCTACCTTATAAATTTTTAATGTGCTCCTGCTCTGGTGTTCATAAAAAAACTTAGGATCTAAAGATGCAGAACAGTAATGAAAAGAAGAAGAAAATAACCACTTCTAATAATCAGATTTATAATTTACAGTTATCTTCATTTAATGCAATATAAACATTAAAAAAACCAAAACTGTTTCTGGGGAGGAAGAGAGGGAAGAAAGCTTTCACTTAAAGCTGAAGCTGAGAATGTATGCTGAGGGCTTTTGGCTTTTTGCTGTAATGATGCTTTTATTTAAAAAAAAAAAAATGAGCTAAAGCAGAATTTTTGTATCTCTACTACAGAGACTGGTTGTTATATGAATCATGAGGCTTTATGCTGAGTCCAAAGATAACACACTCCGAGTAGCAGATAGTGGCTGGACCAGCCCCGTTTATGTAATTGAGACTGCACAAATGAGGAGGGGCTGCAGAACAGAACTCTGCCTTGAAACCCAGCTCTGATGTGCTGCTGGTCTGTCTTGGGGAAGGTGGGAGGGAAAGGTGCTCAGCAGCATGCCTCCCAGAGCAGAAGGTCACTGTTTCACCTTTCTGCTTCACAGGATGAGAAGACCTGTTTTGCCCATGTGGTCAGTCTGGACCTTGCTGAGCAGGTGTCCTCCTGCTGGGATGTGTGTCCAGCTGGGATAGATGTTTAGTCTGAGCAGCATTGAGGTCACTTATATGTCTCAGCACCAACCGTGCTCTGCTCGTGTCAGGGAAGAAATCTGCCCTTCAGGGCTTCACTGCTGTGATGCCATTCTGTGCTGCTGCCGATGTGGAGTTATCCCTTGAAGACACAAGAATATTTGTCCCTCAATATTTGTCTGAAAAGCACCGATACTTCCTTTCCTGTTTAGATCTGTGTCAATGAAAAGGAACACCTGTGAGCTAAGGTGCTGTAAACCCAGTGTGAAGGGGATGTAAATAATGCAAGACCTCATGTTAAAATTATCTGGTTTTTTCCGCCCTCTGCCCTGCCGGTCTGTAGATAAGATTTTTTAGTGGATGAGGTGATTGATAGATCTGGTTGTTCTTTTACTGAGTAATCCGGAATGAGGGGTAGCAGTGCATTAGTTCTACACAAAGCTGAAAGAGAATGAAGTTCACACATTTTTCAGCCTGATGTAAATACTGTCTAGTAAATATCAGTAGTCCTGAGCCCCACAGACTTTGGCATCAGCAGGAGCCTACTCTGGCTTTCTTCTGAGTGCAGTTTTTAAGCTGTCTCCAGGGAGTTGTTTACTCTTGGCAAGTAAAGTGACTGAAAATCCAGTAAGTGATCTTTATGAGCATCATTTAAATTCTCTGTATTATATTTGAATACTAATCCTTGGCCAGGCCTGTGCTGTTCTAAGGATTAGGCTTATGATGCATTCATTTGTAGGTAAAGCAATGTTGGTTTTAGGGTTTCTTTTGGTCTTAGTGGTGTACAGTTCAGCTAAAACAGAAACATTGTGCTGTTTCCTATGGTCTTTGCTACTTGGTAAAGTATCATCTAATTATCCTTGTGCTTTATTAATTTCATGCTTTTCTTTTGATGCTGCTTCATAGGATAGCTAATGTTGGATTCCACTCCATTGACATGGAAAAGTAGTATTCAACCAGACAAAAGAAACGCAGAAAGAATCTCTTAGACCCGGGATTTAATCTCCTGTTTTGCTATACAAGTGTATCTTGAATATGTGAAAAAAAAATACCCTCATTCACACATTCACAGACTTCCCCAAATCCTTCCCAATCTATGACCCTGTTTCTGAAATGCCATTTCTAGCCTTAATTGTAGTGTTTAAGAGAGCCAGAGTCTTTGAGACATTGCTCCAGCTGGTCAGGGTTTCTGCTGAAAGCCCCTTGCTAGATGAGGGTTCATTTCAGCTTGCTGCAGTGTTTCAGCCGTGCACTGCAGCTGAAGCTCAAGAACCTGTGTGCAGTGGGGAAAAGTTTCCTCCCTTTTCGTTACTCTGGGGTTTGGTTCATTATAGAGTGCCATAAGAACATGAACTTCCATGAAATTCTTTTTCTTTCTGAGGGAGAGATTCTGGAAATTAGTACTCAACCAGGTGCCCTCTATTTCGTTATTTCAGTTGTGTAGATTTAATCAGACCTGGATGTGACTGCACTGGAAGAGAGTGTCATTTCTGGAGAACCATTCTAGAGATTGAAAGGGGAAACATACTTCTCTTCACAAAACCTCTTTTAAGAAAAGAAACACTTTCCTGTTACCGAATGCAAACAACTTAGGTACCACAATCTGCTGTCACTGTAGCAGATCCCATAGTAAGGAATGCCTGTGTGGCCATTCAATCAAATAAGAAATAAGTCATATATTCAGTGTAATTGAATGTTTGTGGTAATGTGTATTGCTGATAATTCATACTGACAGTAAGCTCTGAAAATATCAACCTGAATATTTTCTGACAAAACTTTCCATGTGGCAAAACATACATTTGCCTGTAGTAATTTAAAAATTGATGTGGTGTCCTTGTGTGGTTTCCTGAAGCATAGTGCTGATTTATGAGCCAGTCATCTAAAGAAAAACTAAATACATCTCTTGTGAAATGAGTGTTGAATACCTTCCATATATTTATATTTCTTTATATATATATTTTTAATGCTTGTTGAACCTCCAAGGGTGTCTTTGAATCCTTTCATTAATTTTTTTTCTCAATATAAAAGAACAGAGAATACAGCTTTTCTCCTTTCAAGTGGCTTTTACACTTTAGTTTTCAAGGTAATTCCATATATAGGTAATCTTGAGGTAGCCTACAGAATCACAGAGTGGTTGGGGTTGGAAGGGAGCTCTGGAGATCATCCAGTCCACCCCCCCTGCTAAGGTAGGGTTATCTAGAGCAGGTGACACAGGAACACATCCAGGTGAGTTCGGTGCTCTGCCACCCTCAGTGTAAAGTTCTTCCTCGTGTTGAGGTGGAACTTCTTGTGTTTATGGCCGTTGCTCATCCTGTCACTGGGCACCACTGAAAAGAGTCAGGCGCCGTCCTCTTGGCATCTNTCCCTTAGTCTCTCCTCGTAAGAGAGATGCTCCAGACCTCTAATTATCTTTGTGTCCCTCCACTGGACCTTCTCCAGGAGCTCCTTGTCTTTCCTGTACTGAGCAGCCCAGAACTGGACACAGCACTCCAGGTGTGGCCTCACCAGGGATGAGTAGAGATTCATAGAGGTTGATTGAGGGGAAAGGAGATGATACCAACCAACACATAAAACAAAAAAAGCCTAATACCACCAAAAGAAAACTCCAAGAAATAGTGGCCACCCTGTCAATTCAAATCCTTTCCATGTGGAAGCTCAGATAAAAAGTATCCAAATGCTGACTAGAGCTTGCATTTTGCCTGGTATGTCTGTTGCTACAAATCAGCTCTGCTTTATTTGTGTTTGTGTGTCTTCCTGTCAGATAGGTTTCTCTCTTGCCTAAGAGAACAACTTAAATCTAAACTTAAATCTATTATTTTCTTTCTGAAACAATAAATCTTGAAATTATTTTGTAGACTGTGCTGAAACTTTTAGTGTAACCGGTTTGCTTTTCTCTTTTTTTTAAATGAAGTTTTATTTTTCTGAGCAAACCAAGGAGGTTTATTTGCATTTGCTAGCAAATGCAGCACACAGTTGTAATTTCAGTACATTTCCAAGCAAGCCAGAGAAACAACCTTTGAACAAGAGTTAAGCAAATGGGCAGGCAGAAACACATTTCTAGATGCAAAAGTGAAATCAGTTCTTTTTTAAATGGACAAATAAAATAAAGTAGTGTTCCTGATGTCTCGGAGAAAGATTCAGCAATAGAAGCTAAAAAACAATACTGAGGCTGCTTCCGTGGTGAGTGGAGAACTCACTTTTCCCCAAACGGTCCATTGGACTTTTTCCTGCAGAATCCCAGCCTTTGTGCTGAGAAACTCCTTAATCTTCTGTTGAAGTGGCAGGGATTTCGTGCTTTGGAAATGTATTTGATCAAAGAAGATTGCTTAGACAGTTAAAGCTGTTAAATCTCTTCAGCCAACTTGTGTTTTGCAGGCCTTGGGCAGCTTTGGATTCATCAAAACAGTATGCTTTGCAGTTCAGTGTTATCAATTTCTGAACATTATCTCTTCTCCCTCTACTCACTGTCTGACTTCCAGATATTTTGAAAGCTTCTCGATGATGAAAGTGTCTACTCTTCTGATATCTTTTTCATTATGGTGTTACACAAGTATTTTGCTGCACTCCATCACTGGGCGTGAGACATCTGTTATTTTAATTGACATAGAAAGCTCAAAGTTGGCTAGCTTTAAAAATTATTTTTCTGTACTTGCAGGAAATGATCTTTGAAGTTGGTTTGCCATACTGCTTCTAAATCTGGGAGGGTACTGTTTTCCTCTTTCACAGCTTGATTAAAATTGATTAAAATTTTAGAACTGTTAAGACCTTCCAGGACCACATGGGGGAAAAAGTAGAATAGCCAAAATTGGAGGAGGCTGTGGTGAAAAGCTTTTGACTTAGAGTGCTGATGAACTGAAAATGCATGCTGTTTGTACTCTGACCAAAAACTTGTATCTGATGAAGGCTGTTATT
Source organism: Oreocharis arfaki (assembly GCA_013398015.1). Classification (NCBI taxonomy): domain Eukaryota; kingdom Metazoa; phylum Chordata; class Aves; order Passeriformes; family Paramythiidae; genus Oreocharis; species Oreocharis arfaki. Next base: position 377,924 of record VZRR01004735.1, on the reverse strand, counting down.
TTAGAGAGGGTGCTGGCTGTGGAAGAGAGCCTTCAAGATTGTGGAAGGAAGGTTTCAGGAATATGATTGCCTTCTGTGGTCAGACACCATTTGTTTAATGCATCAAGTCCACCTATTTCTTCACTCCAGCTGGAACTAGCTCTTGCCCAGAAAGCCATCTAGTAAAATAATAGGTCCCAACTGTCTGGACCAGATAGTGAGGGTACATGTTTACAGCTAGGAGGGAAAAATTCTGTATCATCTTGTATTTAAATTGGTTTATCTTACTGTGGAACCACACCTAAAGCCACAGCAAGGGCAACATGGAGATGGCTGCTCTAATATCTAATAATATCTAATTTCACAGAGATGTCAGCATCAACAAAGTTCATGCTTATGTTCGTCAACAAAGGATCATTATTCAGGACTAGGAATAGCTTTGAAAGAGATCGTTGTGTCCAACTCTCTGCTCCTGTAGCCTGTCTGATGTTTGACCTATGCATTCTCTGCTTGGTTTAAGAGCATTGACCTCTTCTATGCTTCAGAAGTGCTACTGGCAGCATTACATTGGATAAGGGTATGTGAGGTTTTTTGTTTGTATGCATTTGTTTTGCCAAACATATGTAAAAGTGTGAATCATGCAGCGGGACATTTTTATTGCTGTACAAACATTGTTTCCCAAAAATGAAACAAGCTGTACTTGCAGCTTTTACACATTTTTTTGTACATCCATATCCTCACTCAAGAGAATTTTCGTGCTTTTATCCATTGACTCTGTCCCAGTTAGAGCAACTAAAGTCATAAATGTAAGCTTAAAAGCTTGTCTATACTTAAGTGTTTCAGTGAACTGGGACCCAAGGAATGTTCTTGCAACTGTCCCTGCTTCAGTTAATTGTGGCTGTTCTCACCTGAGAAAGCAACTTGGTTTAAGATTTCAGCAGCTGAATTTCAACCATCACAGCAATTTCTCTTGCACAAGTACAAGTTAGAACAGTAACCGTGCAATGGAAATCTTGAAAATCATCTCTTCAGGCATTCAGCATTTCATTTGCTTGCTAAACTGTCACTTCCCAATGTTTTACAATATCCATTCAACCGTAATTTTTGCTTCTCGGTATTCTTTGTTGTAGCAATGTGCTGTTGAATGTATACTGTAACTTTTTTGTTATTACTTAAGGGATGGGTTTTCCAATTAATGGTTTTCAATGGTAGGCATGAGCCTAACAAATAAAACTTCTATTCACCTAAATATTATCAGCTAGGTCTATGATTAGTGCTTTAGAAAATCCTCAAAAGAAGCTGTAATAGGAACTATTTCTCAGTATGCCAGAGTTGTAAGGTTAGAGATTTTTAAAAGAATTTACAATTAAGATTTTATAAAAGTAGTCTTTTTATTCTTGTGCATTTGGACTTGTGCAACTGAAAAAGCTGACTTGATGTTTTTTAGAAAATATGCTGCAGAGTTGCTGTTCAGAATAGAAGTAATTGATCAGCCTGGCTCCTTTTCATGCACTCCCAATGCTTCTAAAAACTGTCTCTGTGAGCACTGTTCTTTGCTCCACCCAGACAAGGTGCCTCCTGAAGATAGGCCACGAGTGAACTTGGAGTTTGTTCTGGTCTCTGCATACATTCCCTGTCCTGCAAAGTTTTTTAACTTGAAAACCTGTAGGGAAAAATATCATAGCATAAATTTTTCTAGCAGTTTTTCATAATCATTAACAAGCCAGACATTACTCAGGTTTTGACCTGTGGAAGTTGAAGGCAAAGAGGTCTTGCTATTTTGTCTTCCCATGTGGCTCAGCATCAAGAATTTAACTGGTAGTGAGGCTTGGGTACTTAAAAGACGATGTGAGGCTTTTTGTGGCTATCATGGCATGGAGACTGAGCAGAGTACCAAAGATTGTGCTTGTGTATACAGAGGGGCCTCCTACAATGCTCTGTATGAGGAAGGGATACAGGTGATTCTCCCTCTCTTCTCCACTCTCTGCACATGGTGTACCGTGTTCAACTCTGGGATCCCCAACATAATAAGGACATGGACCTGTTGGATTGAATCCAACCAAAAGGGATCCTTCAGGATGTCTGGAGAGGGACATTGTTAAATTTACGAGGGTAGTGATAAGACATGGGGGAATGGCTTAAAACTGTTAGAGAGTGGGTTTAGATGAGATATAAGGAAGAAATTCTTCACTCTGCAGCTGGTGTGGCACTGGAACAGAGAAGCTGTGGATGCCCCATTCCTGGAAGTGTTCAAGACCGAGTTGAATGGGACTTTAAGGAACCTGGTCTAGTGGAAATTGCCCCTGCAGTGAAGGGGGGTTGGAACTGAATGATCTTTAAGGTCCGTTACAACACGAATCATTCTTAAAGAGAAAAGAAAAGGATAAGAGAGGTCTACTCCTTTCACTCTTGGCAGAGTTCCCTAAACTCAGTTTGCCCAGTTATTGCCAGTGATGAGAGTAATGGCTTCTAACTACGCACACAATATTGCAATATTCTGCAATTTTGGAGCCATTGAAGTAGTCCTGTGAAGTAATTAGTGCTCTATTAATGATATGGGAACTGTCAGTTTGATGATTGTGGCTATAAACTATTCCTCTCTCCTCCTTCACCTCCTCACTCTTTTTCTTTCTCTGGGCCCGTCTCTTCATTCTTGCACATGCCCACAGGTGTGTCCTTACCCTTACCAATATTTGAGAGGGATAATATCCTGCCGAGTCTCTTTTTTGGTTATAAAGGCCGAACACTGTCTGATTTCATGTTTTTTATTGCTTGTACATGCAAATGTTAGTCTTGCATAATGGTCCAGATTGCACTTAAATTTTTCTTTCAACACCATACTGAAAACAACTATGAGAGGATTATGGGAAATTTGTGAAAGTTCTCACTGTTTAATAAAGTTTAATAACTTAAAAAGAGGAACCATTAGCTCTCCAGTCCCCAAATATGACCATCACTATTTAGATTTGAGCAGCAAGACAAAGGAAGTACTTAGTGTTGCTGTGTTCTTATGCCAATCTTTAGCTAGCTTAAATTTATCTAGTTTATCCCTGGAAAGGATAAACTGTCCATTGAAATTAGTGCTTGTTCGTTTTTGTCTAGGGGGAAGACCACAGGACAAAAGGCAGACACATCCTCTATCTACTGAAAGTCTCATCTTGCTACCCTGTTTTGAAATATATCTCATAATATGCCCAATAGGATTGAAATATAGTCTGTAGTGCCAGCTACCAAACCAAGTGGTTCCTCAGTGTTTCATTTAAGTATTTCTGTGGGTTTTTTTGAAATTCAAGAAATCCTGAGTCAAACCACAAGATCGTAGAAGCTGAAAATTATGATTTAGCAGGGAATGTCTAACAGGGAAGTGGCACTGGCCATTTGTCAGGAACGGGAAGACTCCTGCTGAGCTGCTGACAGCAGTTACTGATACCTCTGACAATTAAGTACTGCTCCTGGAGACTATGTAATGCATTTGCATCTTGTATTCTCGAGGCATTGTATGCAGGGGACAATGGTCTACTTCTGTGCACTAATTTATTCTCAGAGAAGAGTTGAGGTGGGAAGGGCTCTCTGGAGATCATCTCACCTTGTTCAAAGGAGAGTCAACTACAGCAGGTTACTCAGGTCTGTGTTGAGTTGGGGTTTGAACATCTCTGTGGATAGAGACTCCACAGCTTCTCATGGATGTATTATCAAGGGACCACAAAGATGCATGGCAGTAGGTTTCAGGCTGCTAAAAGCACACACATCTCCTGAATATTCATAGCTGCCCCTCCACCTACTTCATTCCCGGCTTGTTTGTGGGTGGTCATCTCAAGCCTGGCAGCTGGCTCCCCAAGCCAGCCCATCTGGGCTGACCTAAGCCCCAATGCTGCCATTACACTGGGCATGTGTACTCACGCTTTCCTCAAAAAGAGGTAGATGGAAGCAGACGGATGCCTGGCTCCACCTGCCAGCTACTTTGATGCAACTTTCAGCCTCTACGGGTTAAAGAACCTTTCCACCATCAGAGAAGGATTAATTAATTTGCTTATTTTGGTCTCAGATAATGTCACCAAAGACAAACCTTTGCTATGTGCTTAAATTTGAGAAGAGACTACCATCTCCCTGGTGTGAAAGCAAAGGAGCTTAGATGTCGTTTCTGCGTATTTACTTCTTTCCCTCTTTTGCCCTGGAGATATGAAATAAGGAGGCAGTCGGCCTTGTCATAAGTGGGGCGCTTACAGTGCTCCTCTACAATGTTTTAAAGTGCTCCTCTAGGGCTTAGGTTATTGTCAGTCTCTGAAAACTGTTTGCAAGCATCAGCTTTAGATCCCTTATGGTGGCGACAAGAACTTCTCATGATCATTTCTGCAGTGCTTTGATACAATCAGGTGGAAAGGCACTTTTTTTCTGTATGCATGTAAAAGATCTCGATTTTTTTGTTATGTTAATAGAAATTACTTTTTTAAATTACTTTTTTTGTGTAGTGAAGACATGTGAGCACTATGAAGTGCTAAGAAGAGAAATGTAATGATGCAGAAGCCAGAAAATCATAGGGCTGCTGCTGGCTGTCACTCAGATGGTTTTGTGTGACTTAAAATTAGTGATGTATATTGAGTGGCAGGAGTGAGTCACCGGAATGGTGATGACTCAAGTTGTTGCTATGAATTCTGTGAGGAATGTTAAATGATGGGCTCCCACAGTGGCAGTGCTGCAAGTCTCTAGGTGACAAGGAAGGAGTTTAAATATTAGCAGTAAGATTAAATTAATTTTAAGATTACATTGTGATACACTGAGAACAATAAGACTTGCCGTTTGTCTGGTTTCATTGCCTTGGAACATCATCTAGGAATGTTACTACATCTTCTCATGTAATGCTGTCAGTAAGGATAAGAGTAAGGAGAGTGATGTTAAATACAGTACTTTTGGTTGTGGTTAGTTGTTTATATAAATGATTTAACTCTCTTTAAACATCAGCCTTTCTACAATGAAGACTTTTATGAATATACTGGAGAGCTAGCCTGGAGCTCAGGGTACTGAGGGCATGAAATGGGAGCTGCTCAGTGGAGCATCATGGTTCCTGCACCTAAAAATCCTTTTATGTTTTGGGAGCTGAAGGTCTGAGCATAATGCGTGGTACCGTCATGCTTTCAAGTAACCACAGTTCAGAGCAGAAATACAGCTGGAAAGTCTACAAGCCTGTTGAGTTCTTGCAATATTTTAGTTATCATGGACAGGTGAATCAGTTGTTTAAATAAAGGAAAGGTGAGGGCATGAAAAGGAAAGAAAACAGCCCTTCTGACATAGCATTTTCAATAGAATACCAGAAGGCAATTTGGACTTGTGTACAAAAGCAAAGCTGCAGAAAGCTGTAAACTAGTGACCCAGAATAAAAAGAAAGTTAAATCCCCACCTACTCCAGCTTTTGTTATTGCCAATCTAAAATAATAATCCTCACAAAATTACCTTTCTTATGTTCTGTTGACACTTCTGAACAGATGAACAGGCTGTGTTCAGCAGTCAGCTGTATGGCATGCAGGCTCAGGGTCCCTTCATGTGGTATTGTGGGTGCCTTCATTCCTGTATTTTGTGATACAGGATTATGTAGAAAATGCATTCGTTTGTCTTCAGGGTGGTGTTGATGTGTGACAGTCCTAGGGTGCTGCAGCTTCACAAAGGTCTTCAAGTTGTAGCCATAATATCACAACATATTTAGCTCCAAGTGCAATTTTTTGCTGCATAAAAGGATATAAGAGGAGGATATCTATTCCAGATGGAAAATCAGTGGTGTTGAGAACAAGGGTAACAGTCTGAAAATATAACAATTTTACTGCTTTTCTAAAGTTAATGGCTATCAAGTGATCACTCTTAGTGTTCTAAGAGCTGTTCAAGACCACAGAGTTAATACATAAACTGCCCTTGCAATCCTACCTTTGCAGTACTTGCATATACAAAGACCCTTTTCTTCCAAAGCACAAGTGATTCCCTAGTATCTTACCTATTCCGTTGCTGTGGTCCTTATGTCAAGTCCATTTTGTTTGTTTGTTTTCCCCCCAAACCTCCTGTCAACCTGGCATCCCAGCTGCCTTATATACACTAAAAGCAAGTCTTGTGCATGGGTCAGGTAACAATGTGCCTTCTCAAAAAGAGAGTTAGGCACTGGTCTTCAGGTGGTGTCAGAGTCCTCATGCCCGTGGTGTTAGTGTTGGCTTGCCTTTGAAAAGGCTAAGAATTTGAAGCACTGCTGTAGTTCTTTCTGCCCTAGTAAGTTCTTAGGGCCACTTCTAGATCTATGCACTCCAGAGTTTCATCAAAAATTTTATTGGTGACTTTCTTAAGTCAAGGATTTGATGGACTATGAAATGCAGCTTCTGAAATAATATGCCTATTCTTCTGGAGAACAGAGATTCAGGTCGAGCTGTGTCAGAATAGGTTTTGACTCATCTAACCAATCATTCTTTTTTCACCTGCCTAGGAAAGGTTGAGTTTTTTGTGGGGTGGCGGTTTCTTTAATCCTTCTGTTATGCACCTGACTGTGCATTGCTGTGCATGGAGAGAGAGACACTTCATAGGTGTCTTTTGGCCTTGGCTCTAACATTTCACCATGTCTCTTTGTTACAATAATTCCTATAGCCAGAGCAATTCTCTGTTGACCAATCCAAGATACCTGCTGTTCTTACTGGTGTTTTGGCTATCCACTGAATGGTGTGCAAGCCGGAACTAGATGTTTCCCAACTACCTTTCAAGACACTGAAGCTCCACAGGAGATTTAACCTTCTCACATAAGAGGTAGCCTGATTAAGAGATTCATGAAGAAATTGGCAATCAAAACACTTTAGAAACTTTTCAGCCTTGACTACTCCTACTCATCCGCTATTCTTAGTGCACTCTCTATTGCCGTCAAGAATCTAGCTCAAAGCTCTGAGATTCTTCTCACTTCATCAGTATCGTAAGACTCCTTTTTTGTGTCTTTATTTTTAGGCATGCAGTTCCTGGCAATTAATGTGCAACCTCCTTTCCTGGGGAGGAATGTGTTTGTTAGGTACTGTGAAAACAGACCGTGTTTTGCGGATGTTCGAGGGTAGAAATTAACTTTTTCCTACATTCTTATTCTGCACTGGGGGCAGATGTTGATAGTGCAGCTGATTTTGCTTCAGTTCTTTCAATAGGATTATCCACACTTCTAAAATTCTGTCCTGCACTTGCTTAAGTGTTTTACTGGCCTGGAGCTTAGTCGGAAACAATGACTAGGAAGCCTGTTCTGAGGTAATGAAATATTCATCAATGAGCATGTGAATAAACATAGCAGATTGCAGAGCCAGAAACATGCTGTTTAAGGAAATGGACTTCGCTCATTTAATAAATGCTGTTTGTTTTTTGTTAGAACTCGTGATTATACTCATGTAAGGTACTAGCACAGAGTGATCCTGTGTAGGACAGAAAAAGAGCTGCATATATGAGCAGAAGATGAAGGAAGCAGAGAGTTGAACAAGGGAACCCCAGGGAACCTGGTCCTGCCTGAGTAAAAGAAGTGCTGCTGGCTGCCAAGTTCCCTTTCCTCAGCATCCAGAGCAGGTCTGAAGAGGGTACAATGACATTTATTATTGATTAGCGTGTGGTCATTACCGAACAAGATATAAAGAGTTTGAGATTTGAATAGTAGCTAGAGAATATCACAGACCCTGAGGGAGGAATCACTTAATATGCTTGCATTTTAGCTTTTGCAGCAGCAGAATATTTTTTGAACTCTTGAGAAGCAGTAATGGTTACTCAGAAAGATAAATCAGAGAAGAATTTTTGTGTGGGAACAAGCAATGGTGGTACTTCAGTGCATCATGTTTGCCAAGGAGCTGACTATTTCCAGAAGACATAGTGTTCCTCCCTCTCTTTTTTCCTTCCTCCCTTCCACTAACAAATAGTGGTAAAACTATTATATATTAAAGGATTGGTTTATAAATATGTGCTGACCTCAGTGCCTTTAAAGGTTCCTTCTTGTCCCTTAAAGGTCCCTTCCAATTCAAACTGTTATGATTCAGTGCCACTGGAATAGTGCAGAGAAGCAGCCAATCTTTGATTGCAAATGCTCAGTTAAAACTTTCACCTATGGAAGACACAATTTTGCTGTGCCAAGTCCCAGTTAGTGCAAGTTTTCAAGGTATTTGTGCTGATGCCCTCCCTGCAGGAGCAAAACAAAGATTGCTAAAATGACTTCCGAATGGAGGGTACATCCCTGATCATGCATAACTACAAGCAGACCAAGTCAGGGCAATCCTGAGGCTTCTTTTGCTTGAGCCAAGGGAGGAACAATCATCTTGGAACTCCAAATGGAGGAAGAAAGCTAAGTGAGAATGATGTTCTTTAATTGAAAAGTAATTAGCAAGAACACCAGCAGATTGCCGTGATAACTGAGAAGCCATAGAACAAATTGTTGCTGTGGACTTAACTGAGTCTCTTCCAGCTCAGGATATTTTATGATTCTATGAATTTTGACTTTTTGCAAAGTGTTGCACAGAAAACACCAGGTACGAGTATAACATCTGTTGTTCTTCTGACAGTCTAAGTGTTTTCTCCTGGATTGCTGTTTTACCTTGAGGTGTCAGTAAATATGATTAAAAATAGGAATGAGGAAATGTGGGTGTCATCCATCTGATGCTACAGGGTAAACACATTCTGTGAAAATGAGATGAGTGGTAGGACAATACTCCATCTGATGATAAAAAGTTTCAGTTGTGTAGGGAGCAGAGGCCTTTCAACTGGATAACCATCATCTGAGACTGTCAGTACAAAATGAAGGAAATGCAGTGGTGGAAAGAAAGTAGATTCATCTTTTGGATTTATTCAACATACTTCTGTAGTTTTGAGGGATAATTGAAAGTTTGGGATAAGTCTCTGTTCGTCTCAAAGTGGTATCAAGCTTAATTGAAGAGCCCTATCTAGAGCCATAGCCTGCATACTGGATGTAGGTCAGCCTGTTTGAAAATCATCTTTGCATCTGTCTTTAACTGATGTGCTGGGAAGCCATGCATAAAAGCACAGACTGATTACAAAAATTCTAGAATTGAGCTGATAGGAGAAAAGCCAGACTAACCTGCTGGAGTCCTTTGAAGATCTTACTACAAAGATACAGTGCATGTCAATGTGCTTAGTGATTTGTCTCCAGCTGCTAAAATCAAAGGACTCAGTGCTTCGGTGTAGAAACCAAATGATCACGTCTGTACTGCACAAATATTTAGCATATCACCCACCAGACCCTTCAGAGCTCAAGCCTCTATGACTACCGCCAGGCATAAAAAGCTGTGTCAGGGCATCGTTTTTGTTGTCTTTGCTATCATCATTATTATTATTATAATCATACTTTTAGTCCTTCTCACAGGGAATATGACAGTGATAGTTCACTTAAAAACACATCTGGGAGCCTTCCCCCTCCATGTATGACTCAACAAACAGAGACTTCAGAGAATCAGGAATGCTTTTGTTGTCTGCTCCTACACTCACCTCTGCTAGAAAATGTGCATATAATTGTTACTTAAAATTAATATTCCAGTCATGTTCTTCCCAGAAGATTTTCATATACTTAAAAATACTGCATCCGATCCCACTGGGCAACTTTTATGCCTGGAAGAAATCAGGAAGCAGCATACAGCATGTGCTTTATTTAAAACATAAAAAAAACCCCAACTCAAACCAGAGTGGCTGTTCAAAAACACAGACCTAGAAAAGGAGACTTTCTTTCTCAGCAGGCCAGGGAAGTGATGGTCCAATTCCTGCTGAGATGCCTCAGTTCCGACCAGAAGAAATTGCCTGGAGTGTTATTTCATGCCTTTGCCTGTTCAGTTTGTGGCATCTCTCTTGTGGATTTCATGATGCAGCATGCTTCAGGCAAATAGTACCTGTTAGTCACCACCACCAAAGTGCCCTGTATCTGATTTGGACACCCAGAGCTCAAACACTCTGTACAGTGTTCACTGAACAAGATGTCAATCTCTTCACACAACCTTGCCATCAAGAACCCAACAAAAAAGGTCCAGCTAGATTATCAATCTTAAAACTGAACAGTCTCCTGGGTCTTAGCTCTGGTCTAGTCAGGCTTTGATAAAACACTGAGTTTTCTCACTGCCCTGAATAAGCAGGAGGAGCTTCAGAATGCTGGCCACATGCATCTTAAGTTGCATTTTGCCTATGTACAAACACACACACAGATGTCCTGTATTTGTGTGTAAAATGGCACCTTTCTTAGAAATTACATCGGTCTCAGACATCAAGTGTGTGCAGGCACCTTAATGATCTAACAGTTTGAGACACATTGAATAGAAATATTTGCCTGCTTTGCTTTATGACAAGTAAAATAAGAGTGTGGAATAATTCAGCTACCACCAGAAGGCACGGTGCTGCCCCAGCAGCACTATTTTTGGGTTGATGGTAGCTGTCATCTCTGGTTTTCCAAGCGGCACAGCAGCTACTGACCTACCTGTGCTCCAGCCCTGCCTAAGCTGCAAGAGCTATTTCATGCAAAATTGCTCTCTAATTAAGTTGCACAGTGGTAGAGCTAGCACAAACTGTACTGAAAAGGGGATGCCACTTTCCAGTAGGTACCAGAAGCTCAGCATGTCGTTAAGCAAATAGGATAAATGGCTCTTCACAGCTCAGTGCTTACAGTATTTCACCTTGCACTGCCAGCTATTGTATGTTGGCTAACAGTACCCTGGCTATACTATTAACAGGACACTGATAGTGACCCCAGTTACAGTAGACTAATGACCCAGCCGTATTAAAAAGTGAGTTTTATTTTGTTAGGATGGGAGGTGCAGTGATGTTTCATAACCTGGTGCTGCTCTGCCAGGGTATTATTACCTGAAGAATCCTGAGGAGCTGGAAGGTAAATAGACAAGTTTCTAGATACATGCATCCCTTCGCCTTCACTGTTACTAGCAGGTATTACATAATTTCCACTAGAAAAATGTACTCTTTCGCTCCTGATCTTGACATTTTGAAGTGCAGGCTATTGCATGTAAATTAAAAGAACATTTCATAAGAAATTGTGGCTAGAAAATGTCTTGAATCTTCTGCTAAATGAAGTAAAAAATATATTAAGGAGACAGATCATCCAACTGCAGAAGCTATTCACCTCAAAGTGAAAGAGAGTGAAAGCCATTAATCTGGTAGATTACATGAATTATTGGGGCTGGTTACAAACCAAAACATAATTAGATAGGGTTAGTTGCTTGAGGTTACTTTAGACATCAAGGACAGGGAAATGGGAAGGACAGAGTGGTTACTGAAGCAGGGGTCGGGAAGAGCTTCCTCACACCCAGTGACTACATGAACATTGCCTTGGCATTCTGTGCCCTGTGCTGCCAGCTGCCCTGCTACATGCATACCTGTTCCCAGCTGTTTCCTGTGCACCTAGGAGTTGTTATTTGTAATGAAAACTAAAAGCATTTAGGGTCTTTCTCTTAGGAAAAGAAAACAGTGTGACACTCACAGAAGGTGTGGAAGTAGATCCAAAAAGATTCATGCAAGTACAGAATATGTACGTGTGGACAGGTAATGGTGGCTTGGCATTTTGCTGTGGGAGAAGGTGTAGTGGTCATGGAGCTGCTGTACAGGCATCCCTGGAGAATGATACCCTCTTTGTCTATACAGGTCAAAGCAACCAGGAGACAAGCATTAGCCTCCACCTCCCAGGCAAAGTCATGTTCATTTTTTACAGATGTGTTTCATATTTGTTTCTTAGTGGAACGTGACTTGCATTCCTTCCATTGAAAGCCCATTGCTGCTTAGTCTCTATACAGATGACTCATTTTGAAGGGGTAGCCATTTGCTGTGGCTTTAGGTCATTCTCTCTTGTATGTTTGCTTTTTTTGTTTTGAATCCCTGTTGTAAATACTTGTAAGTATATCTTTATTGAAGGCTTCATCTGCTGCAATCATTTTTTTTCCCTTATTTTAACAGTTTAGGAAATTCAGTCTCCCTTAAGTAATAAAGTATAAAGTATGACTGGTAACACTAGTCTGGTCTCTTAAAATTAACTAGAATGCCACTTCTCATACTGCTCCAGCCAGGGACAGCAATCCCACCGTGCTACATCAGGAGCAGAGGAAACTCTCTCCTTTGTTGCAAACTGTTGCTTCACATTTACTATTTGCTCAGGGATGGGATTAAGTAATTTTTGTCATGTTTTATGGGGCTGGCACACAGGGTGTTACTTTAGCCAGACAACATGGACCTGGAGTTGAGACATTGCAATCTTCTTTTACGTGTTTCACCTTGCTTGTTTAGCCATTCCTGGGGAGATACAAGAAGGCCAATGAGTGTTCACAGATTTCCCATTCCCCTCTCATCCTTTTGCCAGAGCCAGAATGTGAGAAGAGATGGGTAAGCCAGCTCTTTCATAGGATTGCCCTGCTTTATACAGGTAATAAATAACTTCTGCTAACACAGTCACGACTTTACTCACGACTTGTACTTTAAAGACTGACTTCTTTCTTTAAAGGCCCCAAGTCACAGCCTACTATCCATCATAAATTCTTGTAGGGAAGCAGAGGGATTTATGACCTCAGTGTTCGTGCCTAGCAAAATGCTTAGAGCTTGCTCAGTCTCAAGGTTTCTCTTTTTTTCCCCTTTAGACTTGAAGAGGGAGAAAGTGAGAGGGAACGTACCTGCAGCAGGTGCAGAGATAGAATCAATATACTGGCTGTCATCGTTGTGTTTAGACTGCCAAATAAAATAATGATTGAAAATTAAGATTAAAACTGGAAATCTTCTTTCATATCTAATGAAAATCAGTAATCTTGGCATAACATATGGTGCTGCATTCAACTCCTAGTGCTGTAGGAGTAGTTTGCAGCTGACAGCACATATGTCCGTACAGTATGCTTCAGAATCCCCAAATTTAGATATTTGATTGAATCAGTAATTTTTAAGCTTGAAACGTAAGCATATTCCTCATCCCCTTTCTTCTCCTGCTCCACCCCCTACACCCCCGGAAAGTACCTTGGAAAGTTAAGCATTTCCTAATGCTTTGGAATTATCTTCTGTGGTCATTGGGAGCAATCTCTGCTAATTTGAAGTGATCCTTGCTCTCATGCTTCCGGTATTCTTTTGGAAAAAAAAGAAGGTCTTGCATTTCCGTTAAGGAGAGCAAAAGTCTCCAGAGAGTCCCAGGTGCCATCTCAGAGCTCATGCATTACCTGCCAGGAAAGCCTACTGCTGCGACTGGCAATATGGGTTTGAGCATAGAGGGTATGAATTATAAGTACAGTGTGATATTGTGTGTCTTTCCTGACTGACGTGGTAAAACTTTCAAGATCTCTGAGCTTTCCCTTTGCAGAAGATTTATTAATCCTGTTTCCACGTCCGTCTCCATACATTCACCATGGATAAACTCTCACTAATTCATCAAAGTGTGCAGAGAATTGTATTCTCCAAGAAGAAAGAATACAGAGTTCTCTCATTAACTCGTTCTTTCTTGCTTTGCTTGGATCCCTTCAGGGTAAAATGTCAGATTTTTTTTTTCTTGTGGCATTTGATTTTGTTTGTGTTTCATTACCAGTAGCACTTGTAGCAAAATTTTGGTAAATTTATGTTCTGGCATTTGGAATCCAAAGCAGAAGACCATGTGTACATAAATTAAAATTTATTAGAAAAAAAAAAAGCGGTTTAATGAGCATAGAAGTAACACCTCCTTAGTCTGAATCAGAAGCTGGGGATAGCACGCCTTTGCAAATTCATGTACGTTAGCCCACTCTTCTTAAAGGCAAAAATCTACTGAGCAATGAAGAAAAGAGAATGGTTCGGCATGAAGTCAAGCTTAGGGATGTGGTCTCATGACTGCTAAGGTGAATTAGATAGGGGGAAATATGTGAAGAAATATTTGGCTGCAAACATCTGCATTTTAAAAGAGAGCCTGTATCAAGATAGGGGAGTGCAAACTTGAATATATTGCCAAAGTACAACCTAGGTGCACCTTCTAGCTTATGCATTTTGTTACTTAAAAATTCAGGTTTTCTCTTTGAAAATGCAGTCAGACTGCAGGAGGTTGGGATTCATTTGCTGTATTCATTTGCCTACACCCATCCTTTGCAGAGCTGTGGCACACAGGCAGTGTGCAGTTGTGTACCAGCATGTGAGATGGCCCCTTTTCGACCTGTTTTATCCCTACTGAGGGCTCTTTGGCTCCCGTCACCCTGCCCTGTGTATTTAATTCCCCTTTACTTCCAGTCTCTCACTGACCTGCAAGCCGTTCGCAGTGTCCCCACATGTACCCAGCTTAAAATCCTCCGCACTGGATCTGCAAGCCTTTCGGCAAAGGGGCTTTTACCCTGTTTTGTCAAATGGATTCTGTCTCAGCTCTTCCTTAAAGAGGGATCCTGGGCTGTGAAAGCCAGAGCACAGCTTGCAACACTGGCTGCAGAGCTCATTGTTAATTCTCGATTTGCATCCACACCTGTCCAGGCTTTTCCCATCAATGAGGTCATCCCCTGGGCTCTCCTGTTCTCTGCCTTTGCTTCCAAAGCTCTGTAGTCATTCTTGGTCTAGTTATTCACACTAGTCGCACACCAAAAAAAGAGGTGAAAAGCTATTTCAGAAACTGTGTATCAACTGTTGTTGATATTTCACTACTTCACAGTATCTGTTGTATGACTTTTCTTAGAAGATTGAACAGAGTGTACTAATAGTTCTAATTATTTCAAGTAAATAACTTGAAGTATGGTATTTCATCATTGATTATTGGCTTGAATAAGACTTTCTGGAAATGTAAGATTTGCTTTCCAGCAGAGCTGTCTACATATATTCAGGTTTTTTTGAGAAAAAAAAAATTACCTGTAAAACTGTATGGACTGCCATCAGTCAGAAAAGATTTAGGGAAGCAAGGCTGAATCTGGAATGGAACATGTAAAAAATCATCACAAAAACAGGAGCCAGAACATTTTGATGGTATTCAGGAACTCTTTCATTCATTTTTCATGAGCAGTGACGGAAGTGATGTTTTCTTAGCAAGAATGTTTGCAGAACTCCACCTTCTCTGGAAATTCTTCAATAGTCTTTTCAATATAATAACAATTTATAATATAAATAAATCTTCAGACTTTCCATCTGATTTTATAAAAATTTTCAGCAAGGAAGCAGAGAAATACCACAAAAAACTAAATCGCATAGGTAAGCAGCTTTTGGAAAATTTATATGACGAAAGTTGTTTGCTCAGGATATTGGATAAACTTAAGCAAATTAGGAAATACCAGTGTGAAGTGGAAAGAACTTCTTTGCAGTATATCTGTGGTTTAGTTCCTGCTGGGTTTATTTTTGGATCTTAATTGTTCTGTCTTCCATTCCTCTACCCCTGAGAGTTAATGTTTTTGCTACCTGTGACAAAAATTACTTGCTCCTCATAATGTCGTGTTCTGAGAGAGCTGGCTGTTTTAATCCGTCTTCCTTTTAGCATTCGTCTGCTTATCTTGGATTCTCATCCTGATTCACCATATCAGGGTCAGTACAGTCCAGGAACATACGGTGTATCATGAAGAAACCATTTATATTCCTGGTGCAACCTACAGCAAAGGTGATTAAAAACTAAATAGAGCTCAGATGATATTTAATAACCAAGGGTTTTTACTTTTTCCATGGCATTTTCTTGCCAGCTTTTGGGAGTGTGCGTATGTGCTGCCCTCTAGCAGGGCATCCTATCGCATAGCTGTTGTTTCTGTCATTCAGTTTTGTACTTGTTGCCACTGTCGCTTTAGAAATACTGATGGTCTCCAGCTCTTCATTAGCGTGATGTTCTTTGCATGTTGCACGCAGATGGGTAGTTGAGAGGAAATTTCCATGCACCCCTTGTCCCGGAGTTGGGCAGTTTTGTCTGGATGTCATGACAATTATTTGTGCTGCCTTTTCTGAAGAGCTCAAGAGCTGCCCCAAGGGCTGTCCTTGAAGAGGAAGGTCAAGTTTTATAAAAGGAAACTAACCGCAGTTGGACACCAACATGTTTCTGCTGGGACCAGTCCTTTGCTGCTTTGAAGTCTGCTACAAGTTGTGTCAGGGGAAGTTTCGTTTGGGTATTAGGAAAAGGTTTTTCCCGCAGTGGGTGGTTGGTCACTGGAAGAGGCTCCCCAGGGAAGTGGTCACAGCACAAAGGCTGACAGAGTTCAAGAAGCTTTTGGACAATGCTTTCACACTGTCCACATGTGAGAATCACATGTTGTGATTCTTGAGGACGATGCTGTGCAGGGCTAAGGGTTGGACTCAGTGATCCTTGTGGGTCCCTTCCAACTGAGCATATTCTATCATTCTGTGAAGTATGGAAGAAATCATCATCAATATGTATTTTATCAAAAGGCAAATGATCATTTAAGCCAAAATACCAGAGTAGAAATGCCAGCCTAGCTCTTCTCAGAGACTGAAGCGTTCTCTGCATGTCTTAAATGATATGGGAGAACTGAAACATCATGTGAATGTCATTAAAAATGCCAGAGAAATATGTGGTTGCCTCTATATAGATTTGAGGATGATGTAATACAGCTTTCATTAGGGAAAGGTTAGAGGCTCAAACACTGTCATTTTTTTCGCATGGAAAGTTGTAATTTCATGCCAAATTTTAATTTATTTCTCTCTGGAATATGAAAAAAATGCTGTTTAATTACATCTAATTTTGACAGGGTACATCTTGGAAAATGAACCTTCACTGAGGAAAACTTGTAATTTACGCCATTTATAATTGCACAGATAAACTTTGTTTAAAGTCTCATAGAGAGGAACCAATCACTAACTTTTTTCCCCTTTTTCTGAATTTGTATTAGATTTATAAGAGTGCTTTCAAGTGAAAGTAAAAAAATCATCCTCAAGCTGTTAGCACAAGTACCCCTCCCCACCATTAACATTCATTTCAGGTTTTCATAAGGATATGATAATTTATGAAAATAAATATTTCTCTCCTGGGGCTTGGGGTTTTGTTTTGGTACAGGGAGACCATCTCTTTATTTTTCTTTAACACCGTACAGATGGTACGGATGTTGGGAACAAATAGATGAAGAGGCTTGGATCATTCAGCCAGGAGAGAGAGGCCAAGTGGCAGGTCACTCAGGTTTGTAGGCAGGTGTAGAGGGACAGAAAAAAACCTTTTTTCTCTTAACTGCATCTGCTGCCGGAAGCAACCATTGTCAGGTGTAGGGTATGTAGCTAATGCTGCAAGCCATCAAGTGAGTAGGGGATCCTAACGCTCCCTCCTAGTACTGCTTCTCTCTAGGGTGCACCAAGAGGGCCTGTTGCTGTGGTTTGGGGCTTATTCCCCTACAGCACCTTGGGAGGGGGAAGAGAGAGAGAGAGAACATTTTAATCTCTGCAGTTGTTGTTCTGACACATCTCAGCCTCTACAGAGGCATAATGGCATACTAAGCCTTCAGAGAGGTAACTGCAGTCTTTTGACAGACTATTTCTATGGCTGGCAGTTGTCTTCATTTATTCATTTATTCCTATTACTTTGTCAGTTATTTGGGGTTTTCTCCTTGTCTTGAAGTTGTGTGGGGTGTTTGTTTGGTTGGTTGATTTTTCTTCTTTTATTTTTTTTTTCTTCTCTCTAATCTGATTTTATGTGTGGAAATGGAGGGTAAGGTGTCTGTTAACCGAGCAGTGCTTTCTGAATGTGCCCTACCCAGAAGGGACAGTGTATTTCTGATGTCAATATCCTGCATGCACTTAGCAAGACTGGGGAGGGGACACCAAATGAGATAAGTGTTACCTCCACATAAAACAAGCAAAACAAAATGTTAGTTCTGAATGCTGTGAAGACATTGTGTTTGAGTAAACCTCGTTTGCTGAGAGAGAGGCTTAACAGTGTATTTCGAGTGAACTTCTAGGTAAATTGCCCTGCAGCAGAACTTGGTAATGTTTTTCTAAGTGTCTTTAAACACACTCAGGAAAACTTCATTTTTAATAACTGTAGTGCTAAAATGAGCGTATTCTGCATCTGCAAGACTTGACAGATTCATCTTTGAACTTTGCTTCTCTTCTTTATCCTAAGTATCTTGCCACTACTGTGGAGAATAGGGAAGGAAAACTGGCTCCATTACTGAAGCAGTTCACAGTTTTCAAGTTCCATGATAACCTTGTTTAAAAATTTAATTCAGAGTGAAATGGAAAGCATCTAGTTCAGGTCTACAAAGAATTACAGCATGCTCCCAGATAAACTTTGGGTATGAAAGGTATAAAGTTTTAGACTTAACAATGTATAGGGGAAGGTTCATAGAAATAAGAGTAAAAGTATGTATTGATAAAGCCGTTTAGTGCTGCATAGGTACTGGAGCTCTTACTGAAACCTTTCCAAATGCATGTTTTATGCAATCTGCTTTGAACAGGAGTTCTAATGCTTGAATCTTGGTGCATGGACTTGTTGTATAGTGGAATAGACAAGAATTTTATTCACACAGAGCTACTAACTGGCCTGATGTCAGCCTAAGCAAACTGTAGAAGCAAACTGTGCTGAAGAAAGGGTTGGGGCCAGTTAAATGGTTATCTCTGCTGTCATCGTTTACAATATTTCTCCTCTCCTGCAGCTGTAAAAAACAGCAGTCCTCCTGGGAGCAGTAAAAATGCATGAAAGGGTAATCAGAATAAAAATGCGAATGATTTGGAACATTAATTTGATTACATAGCAACTGAATTCAGTGTAGGTCCTTTGAGCTCCAGCAGTTTGAATCCAAGTCGAAATATTAATGGAGAAATATACCTGCACCCTGGTTTAATAAATGTTGCATAGTTATTCCACAAGTGTTAGAAAACTTTCGAGTGTCCTTATCATAAAACCCATTCTTGAACAGTCTGAGGAACTGTAGATTTCTTGATAGCAGTGGTGTTATTGCTGTTGATTGAGGTATGTGATTGTCAGTCACATAATTGTGTTTTTGTGTGCCAGCACTATTGTTGTGCACAGACCTGACTGAGCCAAAGCTGAGATCAGCGGGCTCAGTTGGAATAACCGATTCTATGAATTTGGCATGAAATGTTTTCCTGAAACACAATACATAATTTAACTTACCTTTAGTAAGATTTTAGTATATCTACTTACCTTTTCCAAGATCATATTGCCATTTGACCACGATCCCTATGAGTAGGGCAATGAGAGGTGATACTTACACTAGAGTGTATTTCTGTGCTACTGCCCGAGGTGATGCACAGCAAGAAGCAAATTGTCTTGCGCTCAAGGTCATGTGCCAGGAGGATCCTTAGGTGTGCTCCAGTTCCTGTGTCTCTAAAAATGCACCTTCTGGCAGGAAGTCCCATCATGGTGGTGCTCTTCTTGCTTTTGTTTGGGGGGACCCTGTATGCCATGTGTAGTCAGAGTGGGAGAAAACTGTGAAGGTGCAGCATGTCTGTGTGGGATAGAGCCAAACAAGGGCCATGCGGAGGAAGTGTCACGCTCTGAGCATAGAGCGTGACATATTTTTTTTAATGAGAAAGTATGTGCCCTCTCTTCTGAGATGTGAAAGAGGGGAGAAAGAAAACACTCTTCTGAGCTTGTCCCCATGCTCCTGCCCAGGTAGCTAGTAAGGTGTATTGGCCTCCTCATTTTCCAGTCAAAATAAGAACAAGGTGTCATTTAACTCTGTAATTCCCCATTGCAGCAATCAAGTTACCACTAGATTAGCTAAAAAGAAATAATTTGTATGTTAGTAATTGTCTCTTTTTTCTAGGAACATTCTACAAATGTCTTCTAGGTCAGCTTAGCAAGGTCACTTGCCTGTGGGGGCAGGTAGGCAGGTTCAGAAGGTACCATTTGGTATCTGATTGCTGCTTCTCCTAATTTTTCTCCCTATCAATGAATAGCGGTTTTTTCTTTACATGGAAAAGGAATAGAAATTAACATATTTTAGTTTGAGGAAAAATTCTATGGTTTTTTTCTGTGTTTTAGAGTCTTCCAGCATTTTTGTGAGCAGCTACTGCTTGGAATTCATTCTCAGCCTGCTCAAGTGAGCTGTAATGTATGCTATATTTCAATTTTAAAAAGGTTGTCTCCCTACAAACTCCTTCTCTGGGAACATGTTTATGTTCACTTCTGGTTTGCTAGTTTGGTTGGTTTTTTGCCGATATGGATAACCAAAGGAGTGCTAAACTTAATTTGCAGTGGTGGAAAACTGGCTTGTAAGTCACACAGAGGAGGACTGGCCTGGAATAGGATTTGGGTTGTGTTGTGCATGTGCAAAAGTTGCATTCTCTGCACTTTCACTTCTGAAAGCTTGTTCTTGTTCAATGGAGGTACCTTTTTTGTTTGTTTATAATGAGTAGTAAACATTCTTGTGTCTTAATTCCACCTCCCACAACTCTCCAACTCACGAGTAACCTTAAATGAGAGAAATCGGAGGAGATTTCTAATCCTGTTTTCCAGCGTTCAGTTACAGATGGTTCTGGTTTAATACAACACTCTTGCAAAAGCCCTCCTTGCAGGGCTGTCACAGTGGGCATGGCCTGGGAACAGAGGCTTGCGAGCAACGGACTTGGTCTGTAGCTTAAAAAATTTGCCATTATCTGTAAAACAACTGTTCCTGTTTTGAGCAAATAAACTTAAAATACCCTATCAGCTTCTCTTTTACTTTTTTTTCCCTTTTCCTGTTATTTGATATGCTGTAAGTGAAACTGAAGCACGAGAGTTGTGTACTGAGGAGCTTACCATTGCTAACTGCATCCATGTTTCTTTGCCCTGAGACCTGAATGTGTTGATCCACATCTCAGATAGCTGGTGATGCTCTGCCTGGTTGCTCATGTGCAGAAATGAGGTCTAGATACAGCTGAAATTTGGCTGGAGTCAAGGGGGCCTCCAGACCTGCATGGCTGTGTAATCTGACTGGAAGCAAGTAGACCATGTTTAGATTTTGTGATAAGCTGCACATGCACTGGTAATTTCAGAAATTGAATAAGATGCATGCATTTCCCAGAGCGTTACTAATTCGAACATGCGCATTTATTTTATTAAATAAGGAGAAAGCATGGCAAAATTAACTCAAAAAAAAAAGAAAAAAAGAAGGAAAAATTAAGTTGTCTGATTCTTAGATACTGCTGTGAAAAGATGCCAAAGAAATTAGATACAGATACTGAATTTAATGTAATATGGTCCTTTGTGATCTAAGTACACAAGAATTGCTAGGGTTTGTTTTGTAAATGGAACTATTGAGGAACTTAAAAAAAAAGTATTTAAGTCAGCATAAGATATAAAAGCAATTTCCTTTAAACTGGAAAAACAAGAAATCGCAGTACTGTGCATTCAGTCCACATAGTAAATCATATCATATTGAATGCTCCAGATCTGAGAGGTGACATTGAGCACTGGAGACTTTCCAGGAATCAGCAGTAGCTAAATGGTGCTAGTAAGCAAGATATTAGTCTTTTGTTTCTTGTGCAGTTTAAGGGTAGTCCCTTAGAAATAAAAAAAAAAAACAAACAGGATTTCCCTGACCTGTATTCGATCCATCTAAACACAAAGAAAACAGATTTTTTTTTTTCAGTTAAACTCTCTAAAAAGGAATGAAAAATTGTGTCTGGAAACTATATTGCACAAATTCTGCCAGTTTTAATTGTAGAAGGCCTGTTTTGAAGCAGTATGGTGTGGAGCAAAGGGATGCACTCAGTGGATATGAGGGCTTTGAGTCTGTGGTCTTTGAAGCACATGGCTCTTACTGTTGTATTTCACCTTCTAACTGGTGCTCCCTGTCCGGCTTGAATTTTGTACATTTGATAAATAAATCAATGTTGCCTATTCCTTTCTCCAGTGCATGCCTGTGGTCCATGTGAAGCATGTGACTGCTTCTTCTTGGAAACTCACTGGAGCAAGCTCTTACAAGCATAGGAGCGGGTCTCGGGGCATTCTTCAGCCTCGGGTGGGAGGTGTATGAAGCCAGCCACACTTGCTGATTTTTCTCATATTCCCCTCAAAGCATAACCTCTTTTTTTCTGGAGTGTTCTTTAGGTCACACAAAAGTGATGATATTTAAACCTGTTTAAAGCTTTCTGCATGAATATCATATCATCTTGTCCTAGAACAGAGTGTGTCCTGTAAACTAGCAAGCATAGGCTAATCTGAAAAATATATCTCTCTGAACTCAACTGGGTATCCTAGCAGGATTTACAGCTAGTTTAATTCTACTGATACAAAATTATACCATTTAATCCTCCAGTGTAATGTCTATACAGGTGTAAAATCACACCCATAATTAGGCTGTAGTTAGTAGGTGTTTCAATGCTGGTGTAGGTAACTAAGGCAGTTTTGAAACAGATCTCCATCTGGTCCCTGCTTCAGATGAGTTGGCTGGTGTCATGTGGGAGCCTTGGAAAGTCCAGAAGGGAGGTTATTGAGAAGGCAGAGCCAGGCTCTGTCTGAAGGAGCACAGAGGCAGGACAAGTGGCAGTGGTCTTGAGCTGAGCAGGGAAGGGCCTGATTTGCCAAAGGGAAGAAAAAAAATAGAAATAAAAATCTGTCACCATGACAGCAATAAGGCCTGGACCAGCCTCCCTAGAAAAGCTGTGCAGCCTTCATTGTTGGAGGCTTCCAAGACCCAGTCGTACAAAACTCTGAGCACTCTGGTCTGTGATCCTGGGTCCTGGGGTTATCTCAGATTATATTAAACCAAGTGGTGTAGTCTAGGAGTAACTAACATGCACCACCCACTGGGGGCTCTTCTTACTGAGGTCTTAAGAGGAGGTTTGAAAGAAGTCAGAGGAGCATGGATGGAGTATGGGAGCATTGAAAGTTGTCTGGATATGAAGAGCAGAACAGGAGAGAGTGCTAACTTATTTGTGAAGGGCAAATCACTGAAGGGTAACGTAATGAAGGACACTTTACACTTCATGCCTATGACACTATTTGATCACCAGGGTATATTGCTTTGCTAAACTGAGCATTTCTATTCAAACACATTAAAAGAAGTCTTTAAATTTTTCCTTCATCACCTTCCTTGTCATGCCCACTTAGTTATGTTGGGCACCTGTCTCCAAAATTAGAAAAGTCATCATCTTATATGATCTACCTTACTTAAAGGGAAACACTTCCGTATGCAGAATACTTTCTTGGCAAGCAGTTCTTCACAACATAAGCATGTTCACTCTGATTTATCTGACCTTTCCCTTTTGGGCCCTGATAGTCATGTAATTTCTGTTTACTTTCGCTTCGTCTGTCGTGGTCCTGTCCTGGGTTTGGTGTGAATAGTTACAGAAAGAGCCAGTGTATGTATTTCTGTGGTATGGACTTCTGTGGTGCTTGTTGGAGAGTTCTGCGTTGGTACCTTTTGTAGTCACATTATGTAGATTTAGAGTGCAGAACATCTCTGCAAAGCGTGCTGACTCTGGCATCTGAATGACATTTAGCACAAGCCACAGAAAAACTTCCAGTTATTATATGGGATGTGTTATCTCATCTGGTATTATCAAGCTTGTTCCCAAAATAACAGGTACCTGAATTTCTAGCCATGTGCTTTTTCTATTTCACTGACCAATATTGTCCTTGGTGGGTTTTTCCCCATAGTGTACTCACTCTTCAGCATTTTCTGGAGTAGATAAATACTGAAGGCTAAAAAAAATAATTACTGTTGTTCGTGGAGGATCATAATTAGATTTTGCAAGTGTTTTGAGAGAACACGGTAGGAGCTCTGTTTTTCTCAAAATGGCTGCCCTATGTACAGGATTCCTAGCCTGAGACAGTTAACAAACTCTAGCTTTTCAGGTTTCCAAATTACATTTTACATGTACACATCATTACTTCTATGAAATGCTTTCAAATTGCCCTGATTACAAAATACTTCTTGTAATCAGATCAAGTCGAACAGGAAATCTCAACTAAGTGCAGTATCTTGTGAGTAATTGCTGTACAAATACTTTAAATAAATTGTGAGCAATTTCTTATGCAGTGGCTTTAGCTAATGTTATTAGGATGCTTAATTGACTTTTCTCTGTGTCAGGTTTAGCCATAATGCTGAAATGTGAAGAGAAGAAACTAAGACGCAGTACCTCATTTGCATTGAGGCATGAGTGACAATTTTTCTTTCACAGATCTGCAAGCATTGATTTAAAACAAAGAAGAAAACACTTGGGGGGAAAAAAAAGCTGGAAGGAAAATTTGAAGCAAAATTTGAGGCCTGTTTGGAAATACCTGTTTGTATATGTGAAGAAGGAGAAAAAGATTCAGGGGGTGGAAAGGGAGAGCATGTGCAAGAGAAGGGGATTATCTGTAGATGTTGAATTTTTATTGATTTTTTTTTTTTAATTGTGTGGGTCAGCTCCACACAACTGGCAAAACCATTCCTGAGATACGGAAATGAGCATTCAAGCTGGTCCTGAGTGCACAGTAACAAATTCTTAAGCAATGGTCTCTATCCTGAAGTAGGTATCATGATATGGTGAGAAGAATCTATTTTTTGAAGTTATTATTCTTTTCCTCTGATAAAGTCTTTACAAATTTTGATTTTGTCTTCACGTGGCATAAGGAAATTTTACAGGTGGCTTCCACCCTACCTCCGAGCGTTTGTACAACATGTGTACAACACTTGTTTCCTTACAGGTTTTGACAAAGTGGCCTGAAGATTTCTGTTGAGTTGGCTTTGGGTTGGAGGATTAGAGGGATTGGGGGAATTGGGGGTTTTCTACTACACTCCAGAATGAGTGAGAATGTTTGGTTGATAGGAAAGTCAGCTTTTTTGGTTTATGTTTAAGAGTTCTTGTAGTACATAATTGATGACGTTGTCAGCACCTGGAGTCAATGTTGCACACAAAGTTGATTTAATGTCATTTTGCTTTCTTTTGTCGTTTTGATTTAGTTGTTGAATTTACATCTAACTCACCACTTGAATATTTAGTTATATGGACTGATTTATGTCAGTTATATATTTTCTTAACAAACTAGATTGCTTTGTTCTGGTACAATACAGGAGTATTTGTCCAAAGATAAGGGCAAAGACACAAGCCAGCACGCATTGCTATAGCTATGCAAAGATGATGTATTTCTATGAAATGAAAGTGAAATCAGTAATGTCATTCTGTGGGTTTTTTTAATGTCAGCATTAATGTATGTTCAAAAACTATCTTTATTTAAAACACTACAATATTCACATAAAAGGGAGCCATTTCGATTCAACTATCGGTGTTTAGAGAGAAGAAAGCTGTAGAATTTTGCAAGCTTTTAATTGAATCAAGTTAGTTTAAAATAAACTTCAAATTATGTGTTTTATTTTTATATCATTGCAATGTGCATCTTTCACATAATATTAATAGGCACTGCAACTTGTTCCACAAGATAGCACAGCAGTTATTTACATAAAACATTAAGATAAAAAGATAAAACCAAGGAACTTCTCTTACGTTTGCTGTTCTGTTTTAAATTATTTCCACTTTATAAGCAAAAGCAAAATATATGGTGAGAATTGCTGTGAGGAGAAGAAACCTCTTTTTAACATCCCCCACTCCCATTTCCCCTGACTCTTCCCCATTAAGATTATTGATGATAAAGTATTTGGAATATGCATGAGTATTGCTAAGGAGCTGCAGCAGAGATAGATTTAATAATTAATGCACAGGAATTATTTATTTCCCCAATATATTGCAAAGCTTTGTCATTTCAGTAATGATAAACAGTCTTGATGGTGCTGGAGCATTGAAAACACAAAGGAAAATGAAAACAGTCCCTGAGACTTGTTTATCATTTGAATATGTGGCTTTAATATTTTTAAATTAAATGCTGATTTTTTAAATGTATTTGATACCTACATATTGTTTATTAGTGGCCATTTGTTAGATTTCAGTGGGACCTTACAGAAATAGTGATCAAAGTGAGATCTTTCTTTTACCAGGAGCTGGTTCCTTTCATTAAAAGAATCTGTTGGAGAACATTGACTCTGATTTGGCATGCATTGTCGTGTAGCTCATGCTCACAAGTATATGACATGTTGCAATATAAATATTATTTCAATTTCCTATTAGATATTTATTTTTCACATTTTAGCCAGTTAGTCCAGTGTTCATGTTCTGCTTTTGGATTTCTCTTTCTGCAGTGTAGTGCTTTTGCATTTCTTCATTTTGTGCTATTGATATGGGGTTGCATCATAAATTTATTAGACTCATTTCTAATTCTAATCTCATTCTCTAAACTGCTCGCTGCTCTTCCAATCCAAAGCAATCCACAAATTTTAGATGCCTTCTCCAATTCTGATATCAGAGTATCTGCTGAAAATATTAAGTGCACCCAAGCCCAGGAAACACTTCTCCCCGGGGATCCTGCTTAAAACATGTTATTGGTTTGTGCTGCATGATTAGTAGGTACTTATGTAGACGGATGTTCCCAACAAATTGATGAATCCAACAGTGATTTAAGGGAACAAAGTCAACAGGCTTAATGAAATACAACACGTGACGTCACCTCTTCTTCTTCCATTCTCCTTTCTTTCTGCCACTCCCTCCAACCCATGAGGTCAAGCAGGAAATTAAATTGGTTAGGCTTAACCTTGTTCTTGACAAGCCTGTGACATTTGGGGGTTGGGTTGAAGGAAGGTGGCATACAGCTGTTTGTTTAATAATTTAATATCATTCCTGCAGACATTCAAGTTGAGTTGCCTGTAATTCTTTTTCTTCCCCTTTGCTAAGCACTAATGGGTTTTTACGCAGAAATAACACTTGCGTTTTTTCCACAGTATTTTTCCATCTTGTTCCTAAGTAATACTGAGGTAAATATTATCATCTCAGTGACATGAATAAAACTAACTTAACTAAATATTTCTTGACCTGTTCTTTCTGTATTTTGACCTGTATTCCTCCTTCATTGTTATAGCTAATTTAAGTACTTAATTATAACTAACTTTTTTATGATGAGAAGGCTTTGAATACTTCAGTCTCATTGTAGGCTCTCCTTCCCCCTTGATTAATGGACCTGTTAATTAACTGAGATAAAGGTCTTCCTCTTGTTCCTGGTGTACTTAGAGAATTTTCACTACTTGTAAGCTGTTTTGCATCTTCACCTTTCTGATTTTACCTTTTTTTTTTTCATTCATATGAATGGCGAGCTATGTGGTTTTTTACTCCATGTTTTCTATTAGTACCTCTTGTTTTCTAAGTCTTTTGAGTGTCTCATTGCTCCTTATTAGTGTAGTTGTTAGTTTGCTCCAGCTTTTCAGAGAATAAAATATATTTGTCCTTGTTTTGTATTTATTTTCTTGTTGATAAATCCTGGAGCACCTGCTCATGCTTCTTTTTAGGATGATACTTGGTTTCCAGCTTTAGAGATGTTTTCCTACTGTGCAATGCATTAAAGGCATGGTGTGGGGGTGGATGACTATGAAAGAGACATGGACATACTGGAGGCCCAATGAAGGGCCTTGCAAATGATTAAAAGACTAGAGCATCCCTCCGCTGAGGAAAGGCCGAGAGAGCTGGGAAAGCTCTCTTGAGCTTGAAAAAGAGAGCTCAGGGGGGATCTCATCAATGTGTATAAATACCTGAATGGAGGGCATAAAGAAGATGGAGCCTGGCTGTTTTCTGTGGTGCCCAGTGCCAGGACCAAAGGCAATAGCACAAACTGAAATGTCGGAGGTTCCCTCTGAACATGAGGAAACAATTTTTGATAATGAGGATGACCAGAAAAATTGTGAAGTCTCCATACATGGAGATGTTCAAAACTCAGCTGGACGTGGTCCTAGACAACCAGCTCTAGGTGGTCCTGTTTGTGCTGGGGTGTTGGACCAAAAGGACTCCAGAGGTCATTTCTAACCTCAGTCCTTCTGCAATTCTGTGATGGCTTGACACGTCAGGATTGTGGCATGTTCTTGTTCTCTTAATGCTGTGGCTGTCTCTCACTGCAAACACTTCTAAAGTGTTATGGCATAGTATAATACTTCAGGGGCTAGTACGTGATTAAACTACAGTGTATTTGGGGTAGAGACAAGGTGACAGGGAGCACTGATACTGCCTGATTATGTCTGCACTTTCTTTAGAGAATTTTGTTGTTGGTTTTTCAGTGTTTTGTGGTTTTGTTTTTTGGCGTTTTTTATGTGTTATTCTCTGTTCATTTGGGTTTTTTTTTTTTAATTGTCATCAAAAAATACCTGCATAGTTTGAGTCTATGTAGACTCAAATGTAGATGTATGTAGACCAGGCTCAGCAGACCTGGTCAGGCTTCTTTCAGGAACATAGGCTTAAAAGGTCACTTTTGTTCATCAAATCCAACCACTATCCCGGACATCACATCCAAGATGTCTCCTAATAAGCAGTCGTCTTCCCTCCATATCCTTTCAGTTGGAAGGAGAAGCAGCAGGCGACTGTTTCACTGACAACTGTTAGTGACAAAAACCGTGTTCCTGGTTTACTCTAACTTCAGTTATTTATAGAAGATTGAAATTAGTCATTTGGAGTGGCATTGAATGCAACTGTCATTAGTGAGGATTTTTGTGTAGCACAGTTCCAAGACCTATTTTCTCTCCTCTTTTGCTCGCTGTGTGAGGTGTCGCAGTATGTAGAGATGCTTTTTCCTGATATCCCTTCTAAGTGTGGTGTGTTGTCAGGAAAGTGCCCATCTCTTATCTCAGGGGTCCTAGGATTCGTTTGGTTTATCTTTTTTGGTCTATCCAATTGACATTCAAACACAGAAACTTCGTTGTAAGTCCCAGAAATCTCTTGCTTTTCAGGACTTTAGGCTAAAATTGTTCAGGGAACAGGTATTTTCTGTTTTCTGATCAACTGGCAACAAGTTCACTTGGAAGGCTGACATTAGGTCAGTAGTTTCTTCCTTTGTAATTCTGTCGCAATTGAGCTGATTTAAAGACTGATCATACATGCTCAGAACATGGGGGTTTATAGGTAGCTTAGATGGCCTGTTATGGTTTTCAGAGCACTGCTCTAGCAGGCTTGATTTTATAGTTCTGTTCATGAGTTTGTAGAAATGAAGCTCATGTAGACTTCTAACAACTTGCATTTAATTTTCCCTTTAAACCTGTGAACGTTCTCTCAGGCGATCCATGATATATATCCTTGAAAGTGCAGGCCATCGTGATGAGGGAAGCCATGCCCAGTGGCATTCCAAGAAGCCCCATGATATATTTACCATTATCTTGTTTTGGATAAAGCAGTGAATTACTGGGTCAGACCTCCTTGGTCAAGGACCTGAAGAATACATGTGTTCACATGGCACCTACCTTCTCATGATAACACTGTAGTGCCTCGGGTCAGCAAGTGACAAGGTTTTTGCTCTCATGTCCTCAGTACCTCTGTGGTCTTCTCCACTCTTTCGACTTCAGGATTCTCTTTGGTGTGAACACCAAAGCCCACACTTGCTGCCATTTTTATTCAGTCATCAGCTGTTGTCCTTCTTTAAGACTTTAAAGTGTTTATGTTTTTATTTCATTTTTTTGTTCCAGGTGTGAAGGAGTTGCAAGAAGAGAGTAAGAAATATCTCCTTAATGTGATATTAAGGTAGCCTGTCATGAAACACAAGTTTAGGAAATGCAGAGCTTCCCATTATGAAGGTGTTTTGACAACATTGGATGTGAAATATGACTACTTTGTCTACTGTAATATAAATGGGTTACATTTTCTTAACGAATTTTTAACTTTTCTTATTTTTGTAGATAAAGTCATTCGATACTTAGGGAAGAACATCCCCCATACAAAAAAAAGTTGAAATATTTCTGTTGTGTGTGTATAAACTTTACTTGTTTATTTATTTGTTTATTTATTAAATGAAGGAAATAACACATCTGTTGAGGGGAGGGTGAACCTGCATACATCAAGCACTTAAAGGATTGCTGAACAGACCTGGAAGACTACCTCTGTTAGAGGAAAAAACTGAATAAACAATATTAATATTGCTCAACTGTAGCACAGTAGAAAGATTTTAAGATGGATAGAGAAAGAAAAAGCTAGCACAGGCTTGCACAGGTTTTACTCAGCTTGAACAGTGCAAGTGGCTTTGCGCTCGGTTTGCTGCAAGGCATGTGTTGCTGTTGTATTACTTCCCCAGGATGTCCAAGCATCGATAGCTACAGTTGGAGACCCACACCAAAGGCCTCACATTGCCACCTTCCCGGGAGGGGCAGTCCCCACTTTTGCCCTAGAGTAGCAATTAGTTTCTTCTCTTTCCTCTTTCTATTACTCTGTTAGCTGCTGAAGACCCTTGTTGCAGTCTGACACAGAGTGGGGCAGACCCTGCTGGCTCTGTGGAGAGGGATGGACATCTCATCTGCTGCAGCTTGGGATGGGATCCAGGTTTCTGCAGGAAAGCGGTGAGGAAGAAGCTCTTTGCCTACCATCAAGACAGGAGCATTTTCAGCTCAGCTGCAGATGCTCCAAGCCAGATCAGAAAGAAGCCATTCAGCCATTCGGGTTGTTTCCTCCTCAGGCATGGTTGCCTACTTCTGGGACAAAGGCAATGGACTGGGTGGAAGCAAGCTGCCTGCCAGTCTGGCTCCAGGCCTCCCACTGGACTGCACTAATATACAGACTTGTTGATTTATTTTAGAAGTAAATTTGCACATTTGGAGTCTGTGTGTTGTGTGCACATATGAGTGGCTTTCTTTTCCACTGAGAGATTTGTTGTGTTGCATCTTCAGGTTGTTCCAAGCATGCAGAACATGTGAGCCCAGCTAGGGACTTCAGGGACTACATAGCAGTAAAGTTTTAGGTCATCGTTTTTGCTCAGAAAGAGCTTATTTTAGTTTTTAATCTCAATTTAATTTTTTTCTTGCTTTCAAAGTTTAACTAACGAGGTCAACAGCTCTAGTTGTTGTTGCATGGGTGAACAGCCCACACTGCTTGCCACAGTAGGTGTTCTGGACCAACGGCATATCACGTTAGCCTGAACTGCATGGAACTGCTTGAGAGTTTATTGAAAAGTAAGCAAGCCTAAAACTTCACATTTCTCAGCCATCTACCCTGAAAAGTTTGAAAACTGAGAGAAAATGCCTATTCAGGAGCAGATACTTTTTGAAAGGGCTTTAACAATTGTGAGTTGATGATTCAAGAACCAGTTGATTGGTTGAATAGTAATAGATGGCCTCTATAATTCTACCTTATCTCTCCTTGAAGAATTTCTATGCTATAGACCATCATTAGTGTTTTGTCTCGTGCTGTGTATTGCCCAAATGAGATTGTCTCCACTGTAGAGGGGCACTGAAACAGAATCAGCTGTTAAATGAATGAAACCTCTGCCAAAGCAAATGGCAGAAATCCCTACTTTAAGA
The DNA here is from genome assembly GCA_013398015.1 of Oreocharis arfaki. Lineage (NCBI taxonomy): Eukaryota > Metazoa > Chordata > Aves > Passeriformes > Paramythiidae > Oreocharis > Oreocharis arfaki. Next base: position 346,773 of record VZRR01004735.1, on the reverse strand, counting down.
AACAGGGCGGCTTTTCATCTAAATATTTAATGATAAAAATATCACTCTCCTAGCTTCACTGCTGAGATGACTATGGTTCAGAGAAGCAGCATGGCTTGCCAAGATGACACAGTGGGTTAATGGCAGAACAAGAAGTAAAACCAAGTCTCTGACTCACAGCATGACTATTTGATATTTTGAACCCTATTGTCTTGAGTGCCTTCTTGGAGGCCATTGAGGAAGTATTTTGCAGAGCAAGAAATAGCTCCCATTTATGCATATTTTTAAGATCATTTCCTTAGGAGTGTTTTCTTATCCTCTCTTATTCTATAGTCTCATTTGTTTTCCCCTGGTTCTAATGAGCTTAATCTTTTCCTTGAATCATATGCTTGGCTGCTGTCCTTGCCAGCTAAGGTTTCTGACAACAGATTTTGTTTTTCTTCTTTTCGTTCTTTACCTGAAAAAAGTCATTGGAGTAAAAGTTGCCTTATTTTTCTTGCTTATTAAATCTGAAAACTGGTGAGACCCCAAGTTACTCTCCTAGGTCTATTAGCAAAATGTCTGCAATGGAAGAGAGCTTCTTCAGGTTCATAATGAAAGATTTATTAAGCCTAAAGCTTGATGTAGAGAACAGATTATTTTCATCAATCCAATGGAAATACATGTATCCTCTGTGGTGGAGTTTTAAAGGAAAAAAAAAAAAAAAGGCAAACACTCCATCCCCCAAACAACCCCAGGTGTAGGTTGGAGTTTACTTGGCTCCTTGACAGTGTTCAGATTCTTATCTGTGATCAATATTAGCGGAATTGACTCTCTGTTCTGTGGTTTCTCAGATTTATGGTGTGAGTAAAAATAATGTTTCATGTGTCAGGTTCCCTGGTGTATCTATTAATATCCCCAGTCATTCATGTTACACAAGTAAGGAGATGTTAAAAAAGTTTCTTCTATGTTAGATACATCTATTTACACCCTCCTTGGCTCTGTAACAGAGAAGGTGTTATCCTGTCTCTCTGTGAGGTTGTTCAAATTTAGTCTGTTAAGAAAACAAGTTTGAGACAGCCACTGGGGCTTTCATGGTGAGCAAATGCTTCATATAAAGGAATGAAAAATGCACTTCATTGCTATTCAAGTTCTTAGTATTCCCGAAGCTTTATTATCAGTGTCTCTGTAATTTTTTGGTTTTAATTTAATGAAGTGGAAAACTTGAAATGCTCTTAGAGAAACTGGCCTTGTAAACAGGCAGAGTTTGTAACATATCCAGCTTGATCTGGGAGGCTCAAGAACTTCGTGTGTAAAGTTGTCCTACAGCTTGAGGCTGTTGGAGGGTTGGCACTGTTTGCGTAGTGTAGTAGGTAAAGCATGTTCTGGTTTGTGTTTGTAGCAGCTGGATGGGAATGACAGGTTAAGTAAAGTGTTCAAGCCTCTTCCACAAAGTTTCAGACCTAAGCATGACCAATGAACCTTGAGCTGTGAAACACAAGTGGTCACTTCAAGTTTCACGTATATTTCTATCCATGTCTATAATTTGTTTTAGGAAATTTCAGAAGGGGTAAGAGGGAATCTTTTGTATATGAAACAAATGCTTTCCTGACTTCTGTTTTGTATGGAGAACCTAGACTTCTAGTTTATCAGGCACTTTAAGGGAACTTGCAGTGCTCTGACATTTGTCCAGTGGCAGAGAATTATTTAATCTGATAAATGATTAATACAGTCACAAACAGAAGAAGCTTTGTGAATAGCAAAAGCTCTAAGAAAAGAAAATTAAACAGCCACAGGGAAGCCACCCTATTAAAACTATCTGCCAGCTGTTCCTTTTTTCTGATTTAAAAACAGTTTTATTTAAAATGTAACAAGAAGAAATTTTGAGTCTGAGCACATACAGTCCAAGTGATTATTGGCCATCGGATTTTAGTAGCTTGTATAACAGCATGTGGGAACTGCTTAACAGCTCCTTAATGGGCCAATATCTTGTTCTCATTTGTGCCTACAGTTGTCGTGTACTCTCCGTATTTTGTCATAGGTCTCTGTGCACATGGCTTTCCCTGGTCTGAGACAGACCTGAAACACTGAGCCTAGGTATATCCTCAAACAAAAGAATGAGGAATCAAGGAGTTTCTCTCTTTTAATTTGCTATTTAGACCAAAACTCTTTATTGAATAAAGTGATGAACAGGAGATGATTCTGCAGTGCAAATTGTGTAACAGAGAATGTGAGTGCCATACTTTATGGTTTTGAAGTTCCATTTTCAGAACAGTGAAATGATATAAGTACTATATAGTAAGATCAAGCCCAGAAACAACCAATTTTTTAGAAAACACTGCAGGGGCATAAAAAATTTGGGCTTGCTTCCAGCAGGAGCCCTGTAATCCAGCTAAACACTGATGCTTGAGAGGATTTCTCTGCCACAGAGGGAGCTCTCTTGCTCAGTGCTGTCAGTCTGACTCTTTGTGTGGCCTCTCTGACAGATGGAAATCATTTAGGAAGGAACAGATTGAATGATTGCAATTTTAGTGCACTTCTCTCTTCCAAACGAAAAATCAGTTACATTTTTAAAATACAATATTAATAACTCAAGATGATGAAGAAAAATATTAACTAGGAACAGTTGTCACTTCACTTCTGCTAGCAAATTCTTAGAAAGCCCATGGAAGTGTCTCCTATTACTCTGGAGGCAGTAGTACTTCTCTTCCCAGTGACATTACTGACTTGACCGGGATCTATGGTGGATCCTGAAACTGCCATCGTGGTGGTGAACAGGTATTGCTACCCCATCATCTTTTATTTTCTGAATATTCCCTGTGCTTTTGTACCTGTTACAGTTATGATGTTGAATTTTGCTTTTGTTACCCCTACAGACTGTAGACTTACATCCTATACTTAACAATTCTTAAGTTCTTAAGAAAAATTTGAAAAAATTAGCAATGTGGTATAAATTCTACACTCTGACCTGATGAATCCCAGCTGATATCCTGATCATATATATTAGTCAGCCCGATTGCCAACTATAATGTTCATCTGATGTCGTAAATGAGTGTTTTAAGGTTGAAGAGACCTTAAAAACTCATTTGGGACACCTGACTACTCTTTACATCAATATTAAACAGCTGTTTCCCTCTTCAAAGAGATGTAGCTTCAGCCTCCTCTGTAGTGCCGCATTCTCAGTTGAGTGTCCCTTCTTGAGGTGACAAGAGACTGGTTTACTTTGGTGCTTTTTTTTAATTCCTTTTTACTTCTTTGTAGTTGAGCCACACTAAGTTACATCATACCAAAACAAAAAAAATCATCTGGGTTTTGGCTTAACCTGGAGGCTGGTGTTTGGATTTGGTTTATAAATGGTTTTGTTCAAGCAAGATATATATATAATTGTTCCATTTAGAAAAAGTTGCAAATGTTGTAACAAATGGAAATTTTTGTCTTGCGTAACATTTGTGTCAATGCCCTAGAATTGGCATTAATGTAAATAATTAAAAATGAGCTTGTCTGCTGGGTTCTCAGTGTAGAAGATTATTTTCCTTAGATTAATGCTTCTGTTGGAAAGACTGACTGTTCAAGTTTCTGCATTTTTTTTCAAAATCGGATGTCACTTTGCATAATAGAACTTTTGTGACAGGCACATTTCTTAATAACATGTTTTTAGGTAACCACAGTGAAACTGATACATCTCCAAGTGCTATGTAATTTTGAGTTGTATAATAAAACAACAATATTTTGGAACTAAATCCAGGAATCTAAACACTGCAAGAATACCTTTCATTTTTTAATCCATAGCCATGCCTTTTAAAAACATGTTTTTATATCTCATGAGCATTTATATGTTATTTTCCCATTTTCCAATCACAGCCACTTTCTTTTTAAAAGATATTTGGCACTGGCCTGCCTTTAAGGGCAATGAGATAATAATAATGTATTCATTGTTCTCGCTATTTATCCAGGGCTTTTAAGTTTTTGTAAAAGAACTGGGTTTCCCCAGTTAGTGCAGTTAGTGAGTGCTGTAGCCACTTGGGCAGCATAAAATGAGGTATTGGAAAGCTGGAGTGGGTTACCTGGATCAGGCCACATATCAATGTGAGTGGAAGTCTTTCCCTCCTGGAGGGGATTGTTCCAATGCACCAAATCCCTCATGTGGAAGCTGCAAATGCAAATCCAGCTCTAGACTTAAAGACGTTAAATTGAGAATTAATATTGGGGAAGAAAGGCTTAAAGGGGATTTTTTTCATTCATGTGAAATAAATCTTCCATGCAGTGGCTGATCCAGCTTGATACCCTTAGCAGAAGGGCTGTTGAACAAGCACACTCACTTCTGAGACAGCTCTAAAGCTGTTTAATTTTATCACCAGGCCCTTGGAATTAAAGGCCAGGAGACAACTGTTAGCTGCTGCTTGTCTGAGTCCGAGCATCATCAGGAATTATATCCTGTTGCAGCCTGTCTGAGCTCTGTAAAGATGTCAACTTACAGGTGAAAATAATTTTATCCTAAAGTATGATGATGTAGGATTTGGTGACTTATTATTTTTTTGTAATCCTTCAGGACTGGAAAGGGAAGAAGGGCTGCTTTTTGATGGCATCAGGGCATTGACAAGCCATCACCAGCAGGAACAATAGCACTTTTGCTGTGCTTTTCAGCATTCAAGTACCTTACCTACATCAGTTAATGTTATTCACCTCTCTTGATTCAGCAGCCATTAATTTTCCTCTCCTTCTGAAATGGGAACAATTGCTGGATGTGACTGACAGTTTATTCAGAGCTAGAATTATCTGTACAAAGAGGGAGCTGTGGGTTGGGGTTACTTAACTAAACCTCTCCAATCGCGGTGGGCTGAGTGGGCTGTGGGTGCCAAGGCAGCTCTCTGGCACCTGCAACCAGACGTGACAGAACTGTGGCAGAGGCACAGGAGAACTTTGTCGGTAGCTGGTGAAGAGAGATTTCAGTGCTGTGCTTGTCTTTCAGAGTTCAGATGAAAATTTGCCAATGCAATTATATTTCAAGTAGGCAACACGAGCCGACCACATCTTTACATACGGAGTTCAACTCTAGGTATGAACTTATTTTGGATGTGGCACTCCTGAAGATAAACTCCTGGACACTTGTGGGCTTTTTAGTGAGATTTAAATGCTGTCTGGAGGCCAAGTGTGCATCCACCAATCTGTATGAGCAGTGATAGGGGAGACTGCAGGGGAATTGAAATGTGTGGTGTTCTTTGCTAATAAAACTCTTGGAAAATTCAGGAGAGGGAAAACATTTCTATAGGGTTGTGCTGTTCTGTTTTTTTTTTGTTTAAGCCATCTGATACAGCTGAATGCAGAACAGTAGTCCTTCTAACAAATGTGGGAAGTTGGGAATTTAATGAGTCTTTTGTGTTAAATTATCTGAATAGATAACTGGTTGCTTTAATGGGTTTGGGGTTTTTTTGGTCGCATGTTGTGGTTTTATTTATTTGGGGTTTTTCAAGGCATAAGCTGAATTTATGTTCAGCTGTACTATTAGAGCATCATTTATCACTCAAACGAGTAAATTTTTAGAGCAATTTTTCACTTCCCCTACAGTAGTTTCACTCTGTCCCTTTTTTAAATTTTTCCTTGTGGATCTTACCCATAAAAGTACCTGCAGGAAAAATGATCAAAAGCGTGGCTAAAATGTTTCTTGGCAGCATTCTCCTCCCTCTCCAGTTTTGCAAGAGGCAGTATTTTTCTACCATGTCATGAAAATTGAGGTCACCTGATGATTTCATCTCTTAAACAACTTGAATTCTGCTTGATCAGCATGAGGAAGAGAAGATGGTATGGCAGAGTGTTTGCTTATACATGTTCAAAGCTCCTAAGAGAAACAGAAGTTAACTTGGGTTGACACAGTCCTTTGCCACAGTTCTTTCTTTGTAGTGAAAGTTTTTCTCCCTGGAGGTTTGACTTTACAGAAGGATGGGATTTGACTCTTGACTTTGATGGGCCCAGAGAGGAGAGAAGGAAATTCTTGCAGTATATGGAAATATGTGTAGGAGCTATGTAACCATGAAAAATCAATTTTTGCTCTCAATATTTAACACATAATGGGAAAGCAGTCTGCCTCAGAGATTCTGGTTCCCAAGTGGGTAGACTGAATCAATGAAGACTAATCAGTTTATTCCAATAAGAAAATCGAGGTAGTCTGCAGAGCCAGATGGAACATGCTTCCTGATATAGTGATAGCTAATTAATATTTCACACTTTATTTTCCCTTCACTTGAATTTATCATATAGTTCCATTCATTAAAAAGACTAGATAGCCATCTGAACCATATAACAACCTCGGTGGGATTACTAACCTAATTTTGCAATTAGAAAATTTAGATTTTTAGGAATAGTTAACAGCTAGCCAAAATCACAGTAACAGCTATGGCCACCAAGTAGTAGTACTGTTGTTTTCCTAGTTTACTTTGCTCTTGGCCTCCTTAAACCTGCTCAATAGTTTCCTGAAAAGCAAGCAGGTGTGAGTGGAGTTAATTCTTTCAGAAATGCACTGAACCTGAGAGTTTATTTGCTTTCTAAAAATTTTGCATTTAAACCCACTCACCAGAAGGCTTTTTCTCAAAAGACATAGTGCTCTGCATTTCACCACTTCCATTGCTTTCTGTTTTGATACAAGACATGGGCCACTTTCTTCTCTCCACTCAGTTTATCTTTGTGGTTTATCGTGTAGCGTCTTGGAATAAAGTCAATAAATAATGTGCCAATAAATTAGTCATGACGCGTGTTACTTTCAAACCTTTTATTGGCAGAAGTCCCTTGAAGTTCAGGGAGATAGGGAGCAACTTTCTCCCTTCTGTTAGATGCTTTCATTTTCAGCAAGGTTTAACAGTGCTAGGCCAAGGTTTCTCCGCCCTGTGACCTCTGAAGTCTGAGGCAAGTCCTGTCTAACTCCCACTGATGTCCACTGTCTCTCCTGCATCAAAACATCTGCTGACTTTGTGTTGCTTTCTCTGGCTTGTTTCCAGTCTCTTTCAGCATCCCTTCTCCCGGGAGCTGTCAGTCTGTGCCTGGCATCTGTCCCTTTTTCATTCGCATAGTGGCAAAGCGGAACTTTTTTTTTTTTTCCTGACAAGTATTAATTATTATTTCATCAGTGCCTGCCTTGTGTCAACAAATGGTCCTTACTGAGTTTTAAAGGCATTATAGTAGCCTTAAAATTGTACAGTCTCTTTCTCTTAAGGAAGGGAGTATTTGCTTTAGAGGACCTAATACTGTTCAGTAAAATTCACCTACTGTGTGACAGTTGTACCTCTGGGCAGGAGTGACTGTTCTCCCTGCAGGAAGTGCACTGTTGCTTTCAGAAGTTGTTCTTTATTGATATATCCGGCTGTGGTTCCTCTGACAGCTTAGATGGGCATCTGAGCTTACAACCACAAACCAGAAGTGGCATTAATCAGGAAATACTTTTTAAGACAGCAGTCTGGCTTTGCCAAAAAAGTAACCTTGTGATCCATCTAGGTTTATGCTAGATAGGAAAAGCCTAGCAGGAGGCGTCTTTTGTTTCTTTTCATTGCTTATTTGAACTCTTTGCTTAACTGGTTTTGACCTCGCACACATCTTTGTTTTACTCATGTTTTCTTGACTCTTCATCCTTTGAAGGTTGTTCATAACATAGTGACAAAGTTAATTGCTGGCTGGAATCTCTTTGAGTTGCCTGTTTGCAAAATTGAAACTGACTTTGCTCTTTTCCAAAGCCAGATTCTGGCACTGTACCACTCCTCTCCTCCTCTTTGAGTCTTGTCCTGAAGCCTTTCTGCAGCCAAACTGCCCATCCTTTTGAAGATGCTGAGAACATCGGTGTGCCTCTGATCTGTGTTGCACCTGCCTTATAAATGCTCTTTGTGGTTCTGGTGGGCCTGTATTGGAAGAAATATAGTGCAATGAACCTGTCACAGGGGTGGTAAGGGTGATCAAAATGAGGGAAATAATTTTGAGAAAGAACTGCTTACACTAAGAGTTTTCAGCCTGAAAATGATACAGCCGAGAGGAGGTACAATGCAGGCATATAAAAGACGTTGGTTGCAAAGCATAATTAGTGATCAGTTGTCCAGCACGCTTTCCAGTTTGAGGGCGGGGGATGTAAGTGTAGTTTACGTGGTGCAGAGTTTGTTAAAGCAAACAAAGGGAGATGGTTCTTCACACATTGTGCTGTTAAGTTGCAAATTCCTTTATAGTGGATGTTGATGCTAAAACTGTATGTGTTTTTAAGGGAAGACTGGAGACATTAATGGAAAAGAAATCTACCAAAGGCTATAACCACCAAACGTTTCCTTTTGGATCAGGTAGTCTCTGAGCCTCCATGTATTCAAGCCTGGAAGAACAGACTGGAAAAGAGTAATTTCTTGCTTGCTCCATTCTTGAGCTGTCTTGCAGGCTTCAATTTTTGTCAATTATCAAAGCCAGGATATTGGGTAAGATTGCTCTTAGTTTTGTCCTGTTGTTGTTTTTGTGTTCTAAAACATCTCAGCATTGATATTCAGGAACATAAAACAGAGAAAATAATTGTGGCATCTTTCCACAGGATCACGGCAAATGCATGGGTGGTGTAGTTAATTTTATAGTATTACAGTGTTTCAGTATCTCAAAAGTCCGCTGGGTTGAGTGTTGTCCTGAGAGACAGGAGTGTGAAACCATTCACAGTAGCAAGGGGAGCAAACCCAGATCTCTCAACACTCTTCCCACTTCTGTACTGTGTGAAAGGTGGGCAGAACCACCTCCTCTCTTTTTTTTTGAAGGGGTTAAATATTGCAGTGTCTGACTAGCCTGTTCAGGAAGAACCTGCCAGATAGGAAGCTTCGGGGGGAAGATGCTTATGATCAAGTGTCAGGTCAGTAGGAGTGGGGAGCTGTGGTATGTCTGGGTGTGCAGTTCACACCAGAAGGTTAAGGTTCAAAGACAAGTAGGAGTTCCTGTGTAGTTCAGGTGACAGCTGAGTCTACTCTCACTTTTTACTTTCTTCATATAGTTCTACTAACATACTTGGTCTCTATCCATGCCTAACTTACATTTAGTTATTTTGTCTAGCTGTTAATTTCTCCTAATCCCATTTTACCTGTACTCTTATACACAGTTCATACAATTATTTTAGCATAATAGCAGTTTTGCAGTGTTTGTAAAACTGCTTTGAAATCTGATGGAAATTTTCTACTATCTGATGAAAGTTTTCTACTTATGTTCAGAACATAGTTTTTCAGTTCGTTGTATATGTTATGATGTTATTTTTGAATATTAGCCACTGTCCTGCTACCCTAAGAGGTCAATGTGAGCTAAATATGGAGGAAAAAAAGACAAGAAAAAGGTGTCTTATGAGACAAATGCAAACCATTGACTGTTAAAAATACTTTGGTGTAGATGATATCCACTTAAAATCAATTTCAGGTGATAGAACTAATGTTAACGTACTACTTGTCATTTTACAGTGTTCCTTTATGACAAGTTAAAGAAACAATTAGAGTTGTCTCAAATTATTATTTTATTGCTAGCTATTTAAGTGTTCATTAATAATCTGGAACATCCTGCCATAAAGAAATACTTTAATTTTAAAAAATGTCAAAGGATTGAAATTTGAAGCAAATTCTTTTACAGGAGATGGCTTTCTACATGGCAGCTGACAAATGATACTGTGGGGTAATTTTTTATATGTATCATGGAAGTTATAATCATTCATTAATATCTTGGGAGATGATTCTCATTTAGGACATTTAATTTCTTCAGTCAAATTCAGAGTGCTCTTTTAAAATGCTACCTTGCACAGTAATACAGCTGAAGTTTTAAATATAGCGTATCCTTTTACGCACTTGATATGAATATGCTTTTCTGTGTCTTAGCATTTAAAAACTGCTGGCACAGAAAAGGATTACAAAGGTCATTTATGTATAACCTTGTCATGTTATACCTTGCTGTCTTGGTTTGAAAGACAGGTGTCTGTTTAAGTGAGGCAGAAACCCCCTTTGAAATGGGAAATGCAACCCCCTTCCCTCCAGGTTATTATAACTTTGAAATTAAGGGGCTTTCAGGCAAGGATATGAGAAATAGGAATAACAGTTCTTTACTAATTTATATATATAAACCAAAACAAAACAATGAACAGCAATGACTTTGGCAGTTATAACAGCACCGTCACCCAGTGCAGCCTTCTTGGCTGCCAGGCAGCTTCTCCTCTTGGAGCAGCGCTGGTCACAGCCGGCAGCTTCCCCTCCTGGAGCAGCGCTGGTCACAGCCGGCAGCAGCGCTGGTGGCTCCCAGTGAGCAGGGTGGGTGCAGCAGCTCTGGTGAAAACAGCGGTCCCGTGGAAAAGGCCTGGTCCTCGCCTGAAGGTCCAGTGATGCAGCCTCTCGTCCTCTGGAAGCCCAGCGGAGAAAAGCTCCCTTGTGCCTGAAAAACCTCCTGATTATATCCAGGTGGGAAATGTTCAGTGCCTCTTCCCAGGCGGAGCATCTCACAATGGGGTGGTGAGGCACTGATGGGCCCATTAACAGGAGATAGTTTGGAGTCTGTTATCTATGAGTCCTTTGGCAAGGCACAAATGCTCCCATTAACAGAAGATGGTCCGGAGGGAGGAGGCAAAGAAACACTGCCCCACGTGGTTTCACAGCTCATGAAGATGGTAATAGAATATACTGCAACCCAGGACACTTGCAAAATGGTGTCAGTCTGGAATCCTGCCTCCACAAATTTCACCTGGCACAGTTATTAGGAGTCATTTGCCTGCCACTGTATCATAGGTGCTAAACAAATTGCAGGTGAGCTGTGCCTCAAAACAAAAAAAAAAAAAATTAAAAAGTAAAAGATCCATCTGTTGTTATCATCTAAATTCCTTAAGAAGCTTGTCGTTATACTAGGATTAAACCCAAGACTTACTGAATCCCTTTTTGCTCCCTTCTTCATGATGTCTGTAAAGCTACCTGGTTTTGCAGAATCTCCATTGCTTCACTGATACTGCCCGTTGTGTCTCTTGAGCAGGATTAATAGACTAGTCCACAGTTTCTGAAGTCAGGTACTCTCCAACAGCAACAAGTATGTTTTTAAATGGAAGATAGCATCTAAATAAGATGGAAAACTCGTTGATTTATAATCTGAATTTATTAGTTGAAAGGGTGAAAATTGCGTCTTTTGGCTCTAGTGACACAGATTATATTGATTTAAGTACAGTCTTCAAAAGAGGTGGTTTGAGGGGCTTGAGGCTTTTTGGTGTGGGGTTTTTTGTTGTTGTTGATTGCGGTTTGTTGGCTGGCTTGGGGTTTTTTGTGGGATTTGATTTTGTTTCTTTCTTTCTTTTAATTGGAGCTGATCAGAAGACAGCAATTTTGTTCTGTGGCCTTTATAAGACTTAAGAATTTTACTTTTTTTCTGCAATGAGAAATCCATTTGAAGCGTTCCTGCCTGGTTTGAACATGTCATACACTTTCCCCTCTTCCGTAAAATTAGCAGGAGAATTTGAACTATCCAATTTTAGTGTGTCTTCACTGCATGGTCCAAAGGCAGACTCATTTCATCTATAGTTTCTGATGGTCTCTAGTCTATAATTCTAAAACACTTGCATGTGAAGAAAAGAAAATACACATAAGAAGGAATGGAAAGAGATGGAGTTTGGGTACCTGGTTTTAGTATGACCCTTCTAAACTGGGCACATTTTCCTTCTTTTAATGTGTATTTCATTAAATACCTTAATGGACTCTGGTCACTGTGATTTATTGCTGATGGCACTGGGAGACTTTTTTTAAAGGAATTCTCAAGATGAGGGCATAATTACGCTGGAAAATAAAGATGTGATTCTCTAGAAAAGATGAAATGACACAGTTGTCATTCCATACTAAAATCTTGTAGATGTGGAATTGCACTAAGATGAAAAATACAGACTCTGTTGCAGAGAATTCTAGTCACTTACATGATTTCTTAAGATCTCTATTAATACATCCTTTCCAATCATACTGAAGCTGAGAGCACACGTTTGTCATACAAGTGGAGAATTTTTATTCTTTTTACTCAGTGAAAGTGTGCGAAGTTGAACTATTATGATGATGAATCTTGAATTCCTTTATTTCTGCTGTACTAACCAAAATAGACATATCTTTAATTGCTGGAATCTAGCCTAAGAGTGTCACAACAGATTGTTAACTTAGGTATTTTGAAACATTAGTTGCAAGTTTCTTTCTGGAAATAATTGGCCTCTTTTATACTGCTCTCCTATACCAAACTTGCTGATACCCTCCTTTCCTTCTGCCTTGTGTTGTTAAAGTAAAAGCTTTAGAAGAGCAGAAGGTAAAAATTATTATGTGCATGCATGTTGCTCAATAAATTACTTTGTCCAAGTAAAAGACTTGTCCAAAGCCAAATAATTTTCTTTGGAAATATCTAGAAATCTATGCCTTTTTCCTTAGAGTTGAACTAATTCCAAATTGTACATTTGCAAAATGCCCATAACTTATTTTCCAAGTTCAAAATCAAACCAAGATGTGGCAGAAGAAATCAGCTGCAATGTTGGTAAGTGTAGCAAACATACCTATTCAACTAGCCAGTGCCTGATATGTCATTCTGCCAGAAATTTCTCCAATATTAATTCCAATAGCAGGGTAACATAAGAACATTTGTGACGTGTATTGTAAAAATTTATACCCAACTGTCTCCTTTTTATTCTACAACTCTATCCCATATTGAGGATCACAGTTAGAACCTAAGAGGAGTTGAAGTTCCACTGGAGGAAATAGTTACATACTATTATGTTAATAGTTACATACTATGTTACATACAGTAGAAAAGAGTTAATGCATCATCTTTGCAGTGAATTTAATTCATAATTATATCATAATTTCATTGCATCAGTGCAATGGAAACAATAATTTTCCAATTTAGGGGATAACCCATAAAAATTCAAAGGATCAAACAAGATGTTTCTTGTGTTGCATTACTGTCTTTGCTCTTATCAAGTTTATTCAGAGTTAAATTATGACATGAGAAGGAGAGAAGATGCATATACAGCATAGAGTTGAAGATTAATGGTGTTTCAGCTGAACAATTCTACTTCCCAAGAAAGTATTCTACTCCCAAGAATATCATGTAAGGCTAATGGCTGCCTGTCATTGAAGACAGTGTTGTCTGAAACAGTAGAGGAATTGCAATAGCTGCAGTATTTTCTGAGCTTCAGGGCAGAATTCTTTTTTAGCCTTTACTTACCAGAGCAGAAGTGAGCATCCTGCTTTCTCTTGGTTGGAGATGCCTATTAAACAATAAGTTGACAAGAACAATGATGGACAGACTGGCTTAGTTCCCTTTTTTGACTGTCTCTGCAAAGAACTACCAGAGCCATGATGTCATGTCCTATCAAGTTGTGTACAATAAAAGCAGGTACGTTTTAAAAAAATATATTAAATATTGAAAAGAAGACCTAAATGCAAAGGAAAGGCTTCCATAATAATTATTGAAAGTAATACTTTTAAGATGCTTTTTGTTTTAAATCATGCCAGCCTTGAATTATGACCATCTCAAACAGAATATTGCTGCTGTTTTTCTGGCCCAATGTATCAGAGCGTATTCTGTCCATTCTTTACGTATTTCTAAGCAGCTTTCTATACACACACACTTCTTGTATGCAATTAATGGAGGAAGTTGCTGGCAAATCTTAAGTTTCACTTTCAAGTCTGAAGAGATTAGTAAATCCATTTCCCATTTGGATACTATGTGGGGCAAGAAGTGAAATCTGATAGTACTAAACAATAGATACTATAATGAATATGAGGATTTTAAATTTCCCTAATCTTGAAAATTTAAAAAGGCTACAAGTTCCCACATACCCAAATGTTTAAAGACGGCATCAACAGCAGAGTTGAAGTCCTTGACAGCTGGGAAAATAATGTCCTCCTCGACAGGCTGGAAGCTGTCAAATGATGTGTTTTCAGTGTGGAGATTTCTGTGTGGAGCCTCTCTATGGGTTGCTCCTGCCTTGGCAGAGAGCTATGTCAGAGAAGGTATTCTCAGCATCTTGTATGACAAGAAGGAGGAAGAATCTAGCACCCATGTCTGGGGAGGGTAAATGAGCAGAGTTGTCTGTAGCATTTAATTACAAAATGAAATTTAAAAAGAAACACCAAAAAAAACTCACACCAGACCTAACAGTGGTTTCTATCTCTGCCCACTTGAACTTTTTATCTGTGAAATATAAAACGACAAGTGACAGGAAAACATTAAAACATATGAACTACAAACTCGAAAAGAATAAAGCGTCTTTGTATCTAGAATTGCTTTCAGGTATGAAGTCTGTCTTTATAAATAAATCAGTGGTATTTTCCTTAAGCCTAAATTTTAAACCCAAGATGGAGGGGAATCCTGCCAATATTTTCCATTTATGTTGTCTGACGTTAGGTTTAAGAGCCATATCTTGTGGGCTTCTTTCTGGAAGTTCCGAGCTCTGCAGCTCTCATCGGATTGATCAAATGTACAATTTCAGCATTCTGTGCCGCTCAAAACTTCTTTTATTCAGAACTTGATTTGAAGAAACACTAGAATGTAGCTTGCAGATGCGAGTTATTGAGGAGGAAAAATACCATAAGGATCTGTTAGACATACTTAGAAATTACTGGCTCTGCTTCTCATACATCTGGTTTAATTATTGTGTGGGGACCTTCAGAACCAATGGTTGCATATATTGTCCATGAAACTTAGTATTATTTAAATGTCTTTCTAAATAGACCCATGATTAAACAAATAATGAGATGCCAAATAAAGCAAATATTGCTGTATAGACTTTGCTTAGTCATAGATTTACCTTGAAAGATACACAATTTTTAAATTTCATTCCCCTTTATAGATTTCTGGAAAATTTCATGTAGTAATCAGAAGTCAGTCAAATAAAACACTTGATCAAAATATATGGTTAATTAGTGAGTTCTGTTATTTTCACTTGAACAATTCTGACTTCCATTAGGGCTTAGAGATGCAAAGTATCTGAGAATAATGTAATATTGAAGCACCAGGACTTGTGTTTTAAATTAGTTCTGGATAATACTGCATTCACTAACTATTGCTGTCAGCTTTCAGTTCCTCAGGAAATGGGTTTACACCAAGTACAGGGCAGAGCCCAAAAGTGTGGCTTCCATCTACAGCACTCCCACCAGAAATGTATACAAAGTCTAAAAACTGAAGAGAATTCAGATTCTGTACTTGTCTGCATAATTAGAACAAATTCTACACTCACAAATGCCTATGCTCACAAGTGCCCTGTGTGGTCTTCCAAACCTTGGTCCTGCCCCCTGTGTTGCTTTCATGTCGTCTGTAAGCATCTGTGTGATGGTGAGCAAGGAGGTTGGGCTTGATTGCATGGTCCTGATAAAACCTGGCCCAGAAGAGCATAAGATTAAAGGAGAGGCTTCTGTTTGCTGTTTCAAAATATGTAATAGCTACACTTTCCTGTTTGTTTACACAGATCTATGGTCTCAAACCAGGGCTTGTTAATGCTTGCTGCTGTGTGGTACAGAACAATTTAATGGGTGTAGCTGTCTTAGCAGAAGGGTTGTTTAAATGGAAATGGAGCTTTTGCAGAGTTTATCTCCAGGTTGTTCCTCACTACTTCAGCTCAACAGATGGGGAACAATCCAAAACTGCCAGGAAACTGTTTGCACAGAGGTGGTGCACTGTTTCAACTAACTCACTTTCATGTAAGTTTATACAACTTTGCTGAGCCTTTGATTTCCCATTAAAGAAAACCAACCACACAACCCAAAAACTCCCAAAAACAAAACAACAAAAAACCACCCCAACCTACTTTGATACTCTGTATCCTTTGGAGATTTTGATATCCAAGGTCGTAAGTCATTGAATGCAATCGGGGTGGGAAAGAAACAAATTTATCTGGAATGTGTCCAAATGTCAAGAGAAACATTTCTGGTTTGCATTGGTGTTTTGTTTGATAAATGATCTGCCTTATCTCCCCATTCTTCTATTGGTAGGAAATCATTGTCTAATGCAAATGTGTTCTTCTGCTGACATGGCTTAAGAAAGCTGGAATTCATTTCAGATGGCTTTGGCATTTATTGCCTTTTTTTTTTTTTAAGTGAAAAAACTGTTTTAAAACCAGTTGTTTTGTTGAGATGCACTTGAAGTCTCAGCCTCTGAAAACAGATTGTGATTTAAACTGTCCCTGAAACATTTAGTCTAGATTTTTCTTCTTACTATTTTAGGAAACCTTCATATTTAAAATGGGGTAACTGTTAGACTTGCTTTGCACCAGAGGTCCACCTCATCCAGTGTCCTGCCTTGCAGTGGCTCTATCACATGCTTCATGAAGGTTTTCTAGAGTTCTCCTTCCCTAGCATATAGCTAAGGCTTGTCCTGAAGAGGGGCAAATCTCTGAAGAGGAATAAGCCTATGTGTTATCCTAAATTGGACTTTTTACTGAGAAAATGTATTTGTTTTTCAGACCGAAGGAAATAGCATAATCTTACTAGAAGTATTGGTCTCAGTGTGATGTTTAGTCAGGGACTGTCTCTTAATGAAATGCATTGGACAGAGCTCGTTTCCTGCAGTGCAATAATAGAAGCCTTGGTGGTGTTTTCTTCACGTCGTACCCTAATTTGGGGAGTGTTCACTGAGTTTCCTCTAAACCAATCAAAAGCTAATAATGTTAAAGTTAATTTACAAGTCTGTATTGTAATGTGAGCTTGCTTTGCTGGGTTCATTTCTGAGTCTCAACATGAAATAATTTTGTAATATTCCTGTTTATAAGTAGGATATCAATTTTTTTTTTACATTTTCTGTATAGACTTTTTTTACGTTTACTCATTTATATTCTCGTTTGGTGAAGTGAGATGAGTTCTTTTCATGTAACAGCAAGAAATGCATGTGTTCAAGAAATGAACATTGTTGCTTCTTGTCTGTAGGTAAAATGAGAAGCAGCAGCATGTTGTACAGTTGGATGTAAAATAGTTTCAGCATCATGAACCCCAAAGCAGAGATTTTCTCACCCTACGTAAGAAAGTACAAAGCTGAATTCCAGCCCTTCCTGCATTTAGGGAAAACTGTAGTACCTTAGCACAGCCTTAAATAATAACTATGCAAAAAGAGCAATACAGATGCTTGAATATGTAAGACCTAATTTTAACATAGACCCATGGAGACAAGCTTTACACTCAGCTTTGCCAGCTGTACATGTGCTTAGGTTTTCTGAGCACGAGGGAACTGAGTCTGCAGTAAAACCAATAAAAATCAATTCTCCTTGATTGTGTTGTGTTGATTCCAGAGCTGTCAAAGCCGTGAAAGGTGGCCTTTATGAATGCAAGAGTTTTCTGTCGGTTCCTAGAGGAATACCCAGGTGAGAATATAAAAGCTGTTATGCATTCTTCCTCAGTTATGAGCTGTTTTTCAAAGACTGGGGAGAAGCTGAGTGATAATTTACCTTTTGAAGAGGGGGAGAAAAAAGTACTTGCATGGGTGAAAAAGGAATAGGGGCAGTAGGGCTTTGTTTTCTGATTGTAACTGTGAATTTCAGGTCAGGTAAGAGCATTAGAAAATGTCCCAGTCGTACTTGAAATGGTTTAAAGTAGTCTTGTTGCTTTCGTTTAGTGCATTTTTAGCCTTTCTGTTATTATGTAAGCCCCTAGAATGATTATGGGTAGAGTTTAGACCTCAGTCTCTGCCACCTGGGACTGCTGATCCAGCAGTCCAGGCCAGAGTCCTGGTGGTTCTTCCTACACTGTGGAGTGGTAAATAGCAGCAGGTCCTGAGTGGGGCATCACTCCTTGCAAACTATTCCACCAGCCATCCCCTTCCAGCCTGCTCCTCTTTGTAAAAATAACTCAATTCTGTAGCAGGGGTTCTGCTGTTTCACAGTTCTGATTGCTTTTATCAGAACTGTTTGGGTGTTTTTCATCTTTACCATTGCATTTGCTGACAAGTATTCCACCCCAATCTTGCTGCTCAAAACTGAGTCCAAACATGCAAAGGATATTATGTTTAAAAACCTTATTTCTATCAGCAGACCCATGAGGTCTTTGGTGAGCAGATTACTGGGGTTTTTTTCTCCATACTCTGTCACATGAATTCACTGCATGTGATGAAGGAAAATGGGAGTGTACCCTTCACTTTCGTAAAATATCCAGATGCCCAGCATGCTGGCTCCATCTCTATAAAAGAGTAATGTAATGGCTGTCACAAGTAATAGAAGGTAAGGATGTTTCATGTGCTCTTAGTTTATAAAGGAAAAAGGAAGTTTAAAACATGATTAGAAATTACTTGAAGGTTGGGGGAAACTGTCAGGGAATAGTTAATTGTGGAGAAGAAAAGTAATCCTATTTTAATATAGAAATAAGGTCGACAGGTGAGCCCTAGAGTATCACTACACAAACAACCATATACATGAATTTTGGAGCAAAAGGGAGGACACAAAGCACCTATATGTCTTCCAAGCACGTGTGGTAAACATACTGTCAGCATTTCAGTGGTTCTGCAGAAATTCATCTTAAGTGGTAAAAAATAAAAGCAGTAAAAGAACAGGGACTTATCAGTCAGACCTGAAAGAAGAAAACAGCATGACAGATTGGCTTAAGTTTAATGAGTTATTGAGAATCCCCTGTGGTAGTTACCACAGAGCTACAAAATTGGTGAAATATAAATCCAATGCTGTTATTAACATTTCAGTCATTCTCACGGGGAACAGGTTTTAATTTTTCAATGGTGCACTGGTGAAATAGAAAAATCTATTAAACCCTCACTTTTGTCAAATCCTGCCAGATAAAACCTAAAACACTTTTTGGAGAAATTGCCCTCTTAAATTTATTGCAAAAACCAATCACAGGAAATTGGCCTCACTAGTACCCTGCACAATAACTGTGTTATGAATCAAAGTCACTGGCAGTTTCTTTTTGAAACATGAAGAATGCTGTTGTAATACTGTGCTTAATTTTATTTTTCTAAGTTGTAAAGATTCCTCCCTATGGGGAAGTGTTTTGAGGTGAATGGTTTGCTGAGACAGGTTTTACATATCCTCATCAGGTCAGTAGTAATGGGTTGGGATGAACTCTGGAGGACTCCTGTGCGACACTCATAAAATACCATCAATTTTTAAAATAAATATTTGAAGTAATTCTTTCCCTGATGTGTGGATGGACTTTGCTTCCATCTTAGCTGTAAAGTGCTGGAGCATCCGTAGCAGAGGTTACATCCTTGAACTTCAGTCTTTGCAGAACAGCTGATTGCTTTCAATGACTTGTGCTCAGATACACGAGTTGCAGTGGAAAATAGACCAGGCAATGAGTCCTCTAGGTTTGTGCCTGTTGAGAGTACCACAGAGAAATCATGACAGTCTAAGCCACTGCTTACATTAGGGTGTTAATGCTAAAGGATCAACAGAATGGAAAAACAAAACAAAAGAAAACACTGCCAGGCTTCCCTTCCTCCCCAAAAGTGTGTATTTGTGCAGTACTTCACATGCCTGGCACATGGCTAGCATCTTTGAGTGGGATTTTGGGGGGTTTTTCTCTGCGTGGATATTTTGACTACATAAACTGGGAAGGCTGAGAAGAGGTTTGCAGCAACAGGAAGATGGATCAGGGGGAGGTTCAATAGCTTTCTCATTATTTTGAATTTTTGGGACAGCCCACTGACGCTCAGGATACCTCGTTGTCTTTCTGCTTCAGGTTTTAGGCAGAGAAAGTTAATTAGACATATTTGTTTCCTGCTCTGAAAAGATTTGGCACTTGCTGAGGTCTCTCACTGATACAAACCCTACAGTTCTTAAAATTTTGTTCTCTTTTTAGTGATGTGAACCTCTTTGCAGTGACTCTTTCTCTACATTATTTTGTCCCCACATAGTTTGTCCCAAACAAGAAATCCACAAGTGTCTTGGTTTGAAAGACAGGTGTCTGCTAAGGAAGGCATGAGCCTCCCTTGGAATGGAAAATGTAGCTCCCTTCCCTCTGAATTATTGTAATTTTGAAATTAAGGGACTTTCGGGCAAAGATATGAGGAATAGGAATAACAGTTCTTTACTAATATATATATAACAAGGCAGTAATACAGAAACACTGGCTTAACCTGACAGAGTTAGGATATGACCTGGCACCCTGTCAGTCAGGGTGGTGGTAGCAGTCCCATTAAGGGGTGGCTGCAGTCCTCTTTGAAGTGGTAGATGTGGTTCTGTCAAAGCAGTGATCCTGTAGAAGGGTCTGGTCATCCTTTGAAGGTCCAGTGGTGGTTGCATAGCTCTTGTCCTTTGGGAATCCAGTAGGTGAGGGCTGCCTGTGGTGTTCCAAACCTCAGATTATATCCTGGTAGGAATGCTTGGTTCCTCCCCCTGGGCAGAGCATCTCCCAATGAAATGATGTAATTTTATGAGTTGTGCAGTGAGGCTGGATGGCCCAGTAACATAAGATATCCCTCCAGAGGGCGTTATCAGGGATGTGTCATGGAAGAGAGAAAGAACACTGCCCCACCTGGTTTTAGCAGATGGTGATAGAATACATACTTTGGTAACATCTTACATTGTAACCTTAGACAACAAGTTGAGCAGATTTACCACCTCGGTGGTGACTGGTGAGGGGTCTTCTCTACGCTTGGGAGGAATTGGCTGGTTCTCTCCTTGAGGCCACCGTGTACAGGAGGACCTGTGCTGCAATGACTAAAACAAAACAAGCTTGAGGGGCGGAACCGTAAGGGCCAAGTGTTTCTGACTCCCAAAGCACCTGAGAAAAATATAGCAAGGCTTTCTCATTGCTGAGAACAGCTTGAAAAGGCTCCTCTTCCCCTCAAACCAACAGCTAGAAAAATCAAGGCCAGAAGATGTAAACCAGCATTGTTTTAGCTCAAATGGTTTTTTCTCTGCAGCTTGAATATTTTTCCCCTTTCTTTCTTTAATGCATTGTGTTTGCAGCCCCAGGAGTTACTCCTGATTTAATACTTCTGTAACAGGAAATAGGATGAAATCCTCCAGATCAAATATTTCTGTTAAACAGCCTAGCAGAGGTGCAGAGTTCTTGGTTCTGCTTCTTAGGATTTGCATTTGTTTTGCAGCAGCTCATGGGATAACATGGGAAGGAAGGCCCAGCAGATCTAGATGCACAACAAAAAGACAGTTTGGATAGGATTCATGTCCTTTTACGAGGAGTATGTTCGAGGGAGGTATCTAAATCTGACCTAATCCTCTTAGGCCCTATATTCAGACAAAAGAACAAAAGAGACACTTCAAGGCTTTTAAGGGGAAATTCTTTTTCCATATGATGATGGTTGCTTTAAGGGTAGATGAGCTACTGTCATCTCTTTTCCACATTGACTTTAAAGAGAATTTAGAGCAAGTACCTCAGATGTAGATGCATATACTCTACAGTGGGTTCATAGGTGACATGAATACATGCAAAAGAATTTTTTTTGCTATTCTTGGTAGCTCTACCTCTATTGTGTTATTTGGGCTTCATAAC
Source organism: Oreocharis arfaki (assembly GCA_013398015.1). NCBI lineage: Eukaryota > Metazoa > Chordata > Aves > Passeriformes > Paramythiidae > Oreocharis > Oreocharis arfaki. The sequence goes on along the minus strand of VZRR01004735.1, from coordinate 325,390 downwards.
ACTTTAAGTGAGAGTATAATGTGGTTTTCTAGCTCAATTCTTAGCTTAAGAATTCTCTGTCCTTACTGCACTTTCCAAACCCAGTCCTAACCTGTGGCTTGAGACCCTGATTATTCAGTGGTTTTACAACTATGTGATAACAAAAAATTTTCAAAAAATCTGACTAGCATTATATTGAAATATCTTCACTGTTTTGGTGTTTGTGATATTTTTGAAACAAAAGGAAAACTGTTAGTTCTTTTTCATATAATACTTAGAATAAGAGACTACAGAATTAAATGGAGTTTTTTGTTTTTAAGTTCCAACTAGAAACTTTCAAGGATGTCTGTCTTGGATTTTCTTAGTTCTTTGTTTTGAATCAAATGATAAAAAATTATTTTAAAGGCAATACAAGGAAAAAAGTGTGGCTGTCAGAGTTCAGGCTGTTAATGAAGTGCTTGATTAAAGTCTCATTTTTCTTCAGTCTGACACCTATACAGCTGCATATGTCCCTGTGATGAAAAGAGAGACTATCAGCCCTCAGCTGGATTGCATAGGGTGCTTCTCCACCCTGTAACTGTTAAAATCTGAAGATGGAAAACAAAAAAGAGAGGTTTTATCATGGCTTTGTTTTCTTTCTGGACTTGACACTCTTCTTCAGGGCTTGTACTGATGAATGAGTTGTTAGATACTGTGTTTTTCTTCTGTTCCCTAGCAAATGGTGTTAATGAAGTAAAATGTGTGTTTGCTTGATGCCATGTTTTAAAACAATTCTCTGTTTCAAGGTTGGAAATAAAATGCGGTTTCATTGTATTCTTTAAAATGTGTTTCCAGAATGAAGTGTTGTTTTGCTCTGACTGGTGTTAAGACCCACATTTCAAATACTCCACGAGAAGTGCTGATGAAATACCACTGCAAATTATTCTAAGTCAAAACTTTCCTGAGGAAATGGGTAAAAGGTTTTAAGGTCTTTAATGGCTGATGCAGGGGTAGAGGAAGATCCAGGTTCTGAGTGGCTAAACACACCATGTGACAGCATCTTTTGTTCTACCTATTGGAGAATGGTCTAGTTCACGACCTGGAGAAATGAGAAGGTAAAAGTCATGTTTAGCCATTCTGAATATCAGAAGGCATCCTCATTCGAGGAGTATTTCACAAAAATTGAACAAACACACAGAAATAACAAATGCTAAAGCACAGGCCTGCAGCTGTCTATATATGAAGAGACGGCTTTTATGGGTGTAAACGGAGTGTGAGAATTAAATGCATGCCCAGCTGTGCATGTTAGAGACAAAGATGTACATCAAGGGTCATCTCAGTTAGAAACCATTATACCTGTTGTTTCCAGTTTTACTTGCTTGTAGATTATGCTGAGTAAGGTTTTGTTGCATGTTATACACATATTAACCTGATGTCCTAGTGAGGTGAGCAGATGATGATACTTGAAGGTGGATGAATATTGTTCCAATGATAAGCATCTTTAAGCTGTGTGGATTAACTCAGAAGAGGTGCTGCAATGATCTGGCAATCAGTGGATTCAGTTACATGTGGGTAGGTCCTTGCAGATGTGTATGTGTTGGGTATGTGCACAATGGTTTCAGGAGAGCCTCTTCACTGTAGCCACCTGGGTGCTTAAGATGTGGATTTATTCACATTACTATTGTGTAGCATTAAAGTCAGACACTGTAAATAGTAATTACGCTTCCCATGCATCTTTTCCTCACACTCTATTTTACACTTCATCAATACACTCAAGTAATGATATCTCAAGTAATCATTTCTTCAGCGTCTCTGCCTGTTCAGCATGTCTTGATTCTATGTCTTGCATACAAAAATCTGGTGAGAATCTATTGCATTTTCATCTAAATTGTTTCATCTACATTATTAAATGACAAGGTGCCTGCAAACCATAATTCACTGTAATGAAACTTCAGTTAAGTACCCTTCTTATAAGCAAACTGCTGTCTTGGAGGACTATTTTAAGCTGTTCCGTTTATTCCTGTAAAGTCTGCGTGACCTTTACTTGGAACCGACCCTTACCATAAAACCTGATGCAGTCAGGGGGAGTCCTGTGAGAAGTCACACTCCTCAGAGCATGCATCTGTGGTGAGCAATTAATTCACACCCTTTCTTCAGCAAACAAATCAGTTCGTGTTGAATGTGCCAGACTGATCCACAAATTTTGGGTGAATTTCTAGACATACTGAAATCAAAGGCTGAGTTTCTTCCACTAACTTCTGTAGGGCCAGATTTTTATCCTTGTGTGTTCTTAAGAGATGGCTTTTTTTAGGTATATGATAACAGTGACATTTAAACACCTGATCTTAAGATTTCCTTCTGAGTTCTTTAGCCCAACCAACTCTTTTCCCCATCCAAAAAAAGTATGTCATAGAAGTCAATAAAATATTTAAAGAATAAATGACTGGAGCAACTTGTTGTGAAGTGAGTTTCAGACAGATTATGAATCGTAGTTCATAAGCTGAGCTGCTGCTGTTGTTTCTGATTTTCAGGTGGAAGATGATTGTGTTCTGTGGTTCTTAAGAGCACTGAGAAATCCGGAAGTGTCTGAATGAGTGAATGATGGAGTAGTGCAGTATTGTACTGTATTCATTACTCAGCTGTAACTCAAAACCAGCTTGATTATTTATTTTCCTACTTTCTTCAAGGTGGGGAGAATATGAAATTATTGCTTATACCTTGGAAGTTACTAGCGATCTTGCTTGATCTCTAGTAGGGGGTTCTGAGATTCAGCTGTGTCATTTATGTCAGGCAAATTTCTGGCTTTTCTGTGACTTTAGCAAAATCGATGACTACAACATATTCCACTGCTTTTTCCACTGTATGTTTTTCTCCTGAAGTTCATATGAAAGGATATGCAGTTAACTAAAAGGCAAACCAAGCTGCAGGTTTAAAGCAGTATTAAAACTGTCATTTGTGTTTCTTTACTTAGCTGGTATCAAAGCCAGGATAACAAGAGGGGTCAGTCAAAAAACTTCCAATTATAAAGCAACCTTTGTTCAGCTCATTGAGAAATCTTGTCAGTTTAAGACACAGTTTTTCAGCAGAATTATTTCTTCTGTGGAAATCTGTCTAGAAGTTGTTTATCAGTACTAATCATGGAAGGTAATTTGGGATTTTCTTTTGTGAAGAGAAGTGTTGCTGCTGTCCAATGTGAAATTGGGTGTACTGTGATCTGCTGAAGATCAAAGGTCAGATGCATCACTAGTGTAGATCAGTGCAGCTGTATTCAGCCCAATCTGCATAAGCTGAAAGTACAACTGAAGCATTTGCTTGCCAAGTGGCACTTCTTTCATCTAAACACCCACAAATAAGTTCTCTTTCGATGCTTTTTGGTTATGAACACACACACACACAAAAAAAAAAATTACATGTTCTTCTGTATTAGCCAACAGTCAAAGTCACTGGCTGGAATGGCCCTGAACTGTAAATCCAAACAATAGTAATGACCAAGGTGAAGATGTGAGTAGACATTACTTGCTAGCTAATTATCTCTTGAGGCATTCTAGTCATGGGAAGCTTTGGTCTGGAGTCCATCTGATGCCAGGGATGAATAGCTTCTCCTGCAGGAACTTCTGTTTTAGTAGCAGGCGCAATTTATGCCGGTCTGACAGCTTGCTTCATTAAATGTGTGGTTACTGATTTACCAAAAAGGCGTGATTTCCTCCCCCTCACCCCAGCATCCTCCCTCCATAAGCTTTATAGATCTCATCAGAAATCATTATTTGGAGGCACTGCAGAGGGTCAGCAGGGACAGATACACAGTCAGGAAACTTGGATCATGCTAGCCTGGGAAATTTTATGTTCTTCTGATGGCATTTCAGTAGAAAATGTAGAGATGAAGGAGATGCTGAAGATATGTTTATTGCCACTAATTTTGGTTCTCATCTTCTGGCTTTCTGCTGTTATGGAAGACAGTTAATTTCAGTAGTTTTAAGTTGCTCAAATAGACTTACCCAGGGTTTTGTATTAACTTGATTTGAAAGGTTGCGGGACACCCTGTTGAAAACAAACGCTAGCATAAATGGCACAAGTCTGTGGTGTGTAGACAGCTGAAATTGACTTTGAGTCTAGTCCCCTTAACAATCCTTCTGTTGCTCAAGAAAAGACATCACTGAAGGAGAGCCCAGCTTTTTTCCTAGGTGATACAGGAGTGCTGGGCAGCCAGTCATGAGAGAAAAAGGAGAACAGTTTGAGGAAACAAGTTCTGTGCTGACCACAAATTAGTATGCATACACTGAAGTGATTGGGGCTGTACTGATGTCCCATCAACATAAGCAGGCATGTGCACCAAGGCCCATCAGGTGCTTTTTTTGCAGTGGTTTATTGCAAAACACGTTTCCTGATCTGGTCAAAACACACTGGCACATCTCCCCGATAGCATGGAGGAGGCTCCTTCAAGATTAAATGTAGTCTTTACACTTTGCAGAGTGGCTGAGAAAATAGATAATGCTTTTGGAGAGCTTTTGTCTCCTGGGCTCCTTATGACCAAATGTTTCATTTGCTTCTCCAAAGTACTGAAAAAACACAACCATTCATCTATATTTTAGTGTTCTGTCTGGATGCTTTGTTACTTAGTGTTCAAGAAAATGGCTCATTGCACTTACATTGTCCCTTTCTCCTTTCAGCATCCACATTACTTAACACCTGGCTAACACCACTCTGAACCTTCTGCCTCACATCTCTCTCTGATTTGAAAAAAACTCCCACAGTGGAAGAGTAACTTTTGTTTCTTTTTTTTTTCTTTTGAGTTAGAAATCTTTGTGATGATATTTGTGCTTGTTTAGCTGTGCAGTCTCACTTTGTGCAGATGTTGCTGCTTGCAAGTGCATAGGCCATTGACTGCCTCCCTGTTTGTGCCCAGTGATTAGAGCAGTCCCAAAATAGATTTCTTCATGCTGGTGGAGCTGCATGCACACGGAATGCTTGTTTGAAAAATTGGGGTTAACAGCACACATGGGAAAAGACGGCAGCACACTTGACTCTATTTTTGTGATAGTGTGCAGATGCTGTTCTAAATAATGGTGCTAATGAGACTAGGAGAAAAGTACTGGTAATGACTGAAAATACAAGGCCGGTCCCTTGTGCGTTCCCCAGGGTAACACTCTTCGTAAACACTCCGAGTGTCAGTCTCGTTAGAATACTGTCCCTTCAGAGCAGCAGCCTCATACCCCTTTGCTGCAAGAAAACACCAGTAGTTTATCATGATCAAGACTTCATCTGGCAGCCATGTCAGAGTTTGCCTATTTTCTTCAACAAGTACTCTCCAGAGAGGAGTTTACTGCTGTCTCCACTGGGGTGCCAGTGCTCAGTAGCTAATGGCTGGGTCACAGCCTTGAGTGAGATTGAGTTTCTCAGCCGTTACTGAGCTTCAGAGAGACCTGATGAACACCCATTTGCCTCTTTTTTTTTCCTTGCAAATATTCCATCTCGTTAAGTTATCTCCTCTTTATTCTTTTTGGTAGGTTATAATTTATACTGGATTTTCCTGCAGATGGTAGCAATTGAAATAGGGCAGGGAATAAAGACAGAATGGATCCAATGTTAATTGTCCCATGTGGTCCCAGAGCAGAAAAACGGTGAAGTCAAGTTTTCTGTAGATTTGCTGCCTGTCATTAAAGTCTTTGCTGTTGAAGGAGGAACATAGAGTGGAATCTTTCCTCATAGTTCTCTCACTCCTTGTGCTCTCTGTGGCTGTATCTGTAGCAGTAGTTTAAAAAGGATGTGTTTCTGAGCACTTGACTCCAATGGTCCTTGAAGGAATTCCCTTTTGTGTTTGTGACCATGGCTGACAGAAGCTCTCCCAGGCAACCTCTGGACTTTATTTAGAAGTCAGTGCAGTACAGGGATTGTTCCCACTGGGCTGTTCACTTGTGGGCACCCGTTATAAGGATAAGGGACCTGAATAGAGCAAATGAAGGCTGTCCCATGCCCACTAGATTGGAGAAGAGACCCAGGCACTTCTTGCCTATGGTGGCTGTGGAGGGTAGGCTGCTCTCTTGCTCTGGAGAGGCCATTCACGGTGTCTCTGTGCTAGAGCCGAAGCCTTGCTCCCTTCACCAATGTTGCTGGAATGGAAGGGGTCTGGTCAGGTTAGATGAACTTCAGCCACAGGGTCTGTGTTGTCCCGTATGACTGGTATGACAGCTGCTCATAGTGATGCCTCAAGGCCCATCAAAAGCTAAAGCCAAACAAATTATCCAAGTATTTTTTCCTTCCCTCTAGAAGCACTAATGCTACCAAGATTATTAGCCGGTGGCAGCTTTGGCCACCAGATTCTAAGTTACTGGGAAGGACAAGGAGAAGGAAACATACAGAGAGTATAGCAAGTAAACTTCATTTTCTCAGGCCAGTGATAAAACCAGCAAAGTTGATTCTGCTGATTTATCTTTTAAAAGCTCCAGTAACAGTTGCTGGTGAAAATGTGCTGACAACTCATGTTTTTCTGCCTATAATTAATTAGTACCTAAGAACATTGTATTATTTTTGACAGTCCAATGAAATTCTTGGATTGATATTTCTTGCAAATAGCTTCTAAGCAGAAGGAATGTATTTACAGCCAGAGTTGATGGATTTGAAATCATGATTAAAATAGATTTTTTAATCAGCCAGCAGAAATCCTTTACATAGATCGTTCATTTTTGTTTTCTGTTTCATTTGTACTTGCTAGTTATTTTCCCAGGAGCAGCGTGCATTCTTAGTGCACACATGACCATTCAAAATGTGCTGATTTACAACATGATAAAGCTTTTGTGCTAAAAGCCAGGGTTACTTTGCTAAACTGGCAAATGCACAATATGTAATTGTCTACATACTTTAATTCCAAATAAATGCATACTAAGTATTCTTAGCTTTTAGTATTTTTAATAGTTGATATTTACTGGAATTTTTTTGCATTTTTTAACCTCCTTCTCACATCAGACAATCTGTGAATGGGAACTAATGAGAGTGCAGTTGAGATTCATGTCAGCGTTATAAATTGGTTTTATTTTATAAACTTAATAAAATGCATTCTGCTACAAAGTCCATTTAGCCTAGTCTCTTTTTAATACCACCTGATAGCTGATGCCTATGAAAGCACACAATGAGATAAGTATGTAATAATACTTCCCCAGTGCGCTGTACTGGTCTCTGGAGATCTGTAGCTTATGGTCTATGTGAGCCAAATAAGCTTCTCCATGTTTATTAGCCTCGATAAATACTTTTTTCCCCCCCTTACATTTATTTGTCTGAATGCTTTATGAAGCTGGTAGGATTTTTAGCATGTGTTCCCACAGCACGTAGTTTCACTGCTGAACTGTGTGTTGCATTAAAAAAAGCCTCCTTTTGCTGTTTTTATCCTGCCACATGCTGATCTTATTGATTTCATTTTATTTCTATTAGAAGAAACAGTGAATAGTCATTTCCTACTCACTTTCTGCAAGCTAATGAGGATTTTAGTCATCACTCGTTTCTCTAGATCCTGAGGAGTCCCGCTCTGTTTAAATGCTCTTTACATGCAATCTGCTCTGTGGCTTTGATTGTCTCTTTGTCTTTTTCTTTATGGGAACATTCTGGTTGTCCTACATCTGTTAACATGTAGAGGGAACCAGTTTGGCCCCTGTTCAAGATGTGAGTGTAGCATGCATACGTATAGAAAGCATTCTCTCTAGTTGTCTCTTCCTTGTTAAAGATAGCTTTATTTAATATTAGAGTGCTAGAAATATTGCAGTGCTTTACAGACTGAGGGGAAAAATAAGTTTGCCAAAACATATTTTGTGTTAAATAGTAACTGATCCATTCAAGAACTCAGTGAGTTCTTGTAGTTAGTGAACAGGTTTTGGCCATGCACTGCTCATATTTTTAGAACTGAAAGTTCTAGAAATTAAATTTCTGCTATGTTGTTTTTATGTGGTTACGGGTTTTGTAATTTCCTCAAATCCTGGTTAATTTTGTTCATAGCAGAATGACTTAGTTTGACACCCATAAAGGTAGGTATGATTTGATTTGTGTCAGGATTTATGTTGAATTTGTCAGGGTGAAGTGTTTTTCTCCTTTCTCCTTGATCTTTCTGGGAAACAAATGATGTCAAATACCATTGGAGAGAAGATGCCAGGGTAGTAAGAATCTTACTATAAAATAAAATGGCACTTTTCTTACTCCTGGTTTCTTACAGGCACGTTTTTCATAAAGGTTAATAGTGCGACAATTTATTCTAGCTCAACCCTGTTGAGTGTCTATAGACTTTCTTAACAGAACAGTGTTAACAAGTCTTTTATTAATTTAGCTCCTTTTAATTTATTCTTCAAACTATTAAAATCTGATACACGTCAGCATTCCTAGTATCCCATGTCATTACTTTTCACTTTTTTATTACAGAAGTAATCATTGGCTGAACAGTTTATATGTAACAGTAAATTCATGAATTTTTTTTTGCTTTAATATTCAGTCTTATTAAAAAGGAAAAAAAAAAAGTGGCATAATGATTTTCCCCTTGACAATGAAGTTTGATTCATCTGTATTGCCATAAAATATTTTGCAGAGGCTCACAATAGGTTCAGTCATCTTGTTTTCCTTATGTTTTTGGCTTAGCCATGGCATTAGTTTTGGTAGGACTTTGGACTGCCAGAGCTGTGGCCAGTGTATGATCTGTCACTAAGAGCAACTGATCTCTTGCATGCTGAGTGGTGCAGTAATTTTGGATCTGACACTTCCTGGTTTGGTTCCTTAAGGCAAAAGTGGTGTAATCAGAGATGGTGTGACAGTCTCTTCATCTAGGGGAATGAGTGCCGGAAGTATTGTTTTTCAAGTTATTGCTGTGGTTTAGTAATGATAGCAATGATGAAGCTATAAGGATACAAATTTTTTTGTACCATAACATTTCAATGATGGGTTTGCACCACTGATAGCAGCCTAAGGCTTAACTGACACCAAAGTCATAGATATAATAGTTTATTTGAGTGAAACTGTGTAATTTACATAGTTCCTGGATTTTTTGCATTGTGCAGTGTTCCATCATGCACAGTTAACAGCCCAGACAACTTAAGAGTATGTCCATTCCTGTAAACACAACAATTCAAATATGAATTTGCTACAGTCGGATGGTAGAAAACATAAAATCAACACTCAATTTTGACTATAAGCAAGGTAATATTTTCACCAAAAGTATTTTTATTAGTTCAATAGAAATAATTGGAAGAAACAGGAAAGCTTTCAGGCCCACAAAGTCTTCTCATCTCCTTTCTCAATATAGGAACCTATTGCTCCAAAAACCTCATCCAGAAAAACATATTACAAGCTATGGTATCAATAGGCATGTTTAAAATGAAAAAAAAAGCAATCTTCTATGTTTTCTGGAAGAAAATTTTAGTGATGCATTTCCTTTCCAAGGCAAAACCTTTGTAATGTCTGATGATGAATTTTCATCCCTGGGGCAAACCTTCGCTGTACTGTATTTATCTAATAGTTTCTCTTTGAATGCTGGCCTTTCTTCCTGTTTAGGCTGTGTTGTGGATGTTAGCCTTAGCTGAGGATCTGAGCTTTGATTGAAACTGTGGGGTGAACTGGGATCTACATTTCATCAGCTCTAGGTCACCCTGCGTAATGAGGGCATTTAGCTGGAGGGTGAATAGACAAGGGAAACAATGGAAAGCAGCTTCACTAACCTATTGGATCAGACTGCAAATAAATATCAAATGTTTTGCAGTTGTTTTCTTAAGAAGTGTTGTTATAAGAACATGAAGTGTTTTATATATTGAAGAAAAGGTTTTAAGGACAAAGACGCTGATGCAATAAAAAATGAAATATCTGATTTTCTTTCAGTCCTTTCCCATTCTGGTCTTTGTAATTAGAACCCTGGGCTTTGTGTAGAGAAGCTGCCCATTTTCATTACAAGCTGATGCATCTTTTTAAGCATAATAGTGAAACTTGGTAGGGCATGAGAATGGATATTAATAATAATATAGAGCTAGAAATTTTTAATAGTATGACTGCTTACAGTTGTCAAGAATGGCAGGCAAAGCTAAGTAAAGAAACCTATAACCACTCAATTCTGAAATCTGTAGACATATTCTTTGAAGTATCTTGCAGAAACATCTCATACTTGTCAAACTTGCTATAATGAACCACATTTCAAGACTATTCTGTTGAAGTAAGGGTCTGATCAATAGAGAGACTAACTTGAATCTTTGTGGTCCAAATAGGTCTTATGGTATTGTCCAAAACTGCCTGAAATACAAATCTCCCTTTTGGCTGTCCTTTCGCCTTCGGTTTTTCCCATTCTTGGTCTGCCATGGCCTAGGGAGCATAGTCAGCAGGATACTAGAGAGAAGGGATAAGTATTTAAGGTTAGTGAGACTGTTTTCCTTCACCATACCTGTTCTGCGCCTTCCCACTTACACATTGAACACCATTTCCCAAGAAGATGGGGCACTTCTGGCCACTTTAGGGTCTTGTCCCACAACCAGGGTGTTGCTTTAGCCAGAGAGGTTAATCCATGTGTTACACAATACGGGAAATGAGCAGTGACGTGCTTCAAGCTACTCAGTGGGTCAGATTGATCCCAGCTGTTCCTCTGGGCTCAGGGGGAAATGAATTCAGCCCTTTGCTTGCATTTAAAGTCATCAGCTGTTGCTCAGGGGCTGCCAATGTATCTACTTCTAGCCATTTCAGTGGTGTTTTCTTCCCCTTACATCAGTCAAAGAATCATTAGCAAGTACTAAGAGACAGCCTGGTCCTCTTGCCCACACAAAGGATGTCAGTAATTAACAAGCTTGTGCCTTTAAAGTGGAAAGAAAAATAAGAGGAAAGGACCACATTAATTAAATACCTGAACGATCACTGTTGTCAGAAAGTTGATTACTAAGGATTTATAATTTTGGCTAGCACCTTCAAGGCTTTCAGAACAAAGTGATGATGCTAAATGAGAGGGGCTGTCACAGGGTTCAGTTAAAGGGATGTAAAAGAATGGTGTTGAGTTTGTATGTGCAGAATATAAAGTTGTGATGCAGTAACAGGTCTCAGTGTGAATGTGGGTCTTTGCAGATGGAGTTCACTCCCAGTCAAGTTTTTTAGGAAAAATATGTAATAGGAGTCTGGACTTGCTACTGCAGCTTGCATGTGTTATGCTGCCAGGCAGAAATCGCAGCCCCAACTTAGGTGTCTCTTTTCCATCTGCTCTGTACCAGGAGCTTCTTGGCACCTGAAAATGAGATGCACCAAAGTTCTTGTTTTATTAAATCTTTCACATAATATGCTTAAATCTTAGCTAAGTGAGCGCTGTGGCTGCTGGGTGATCTGCTTATTCTTCTAATTCCTCAACAGATATCTAACAATGCCATTGAAGTGGAACAGTATCAATTGCAGTTCAGTAGTGCTGTTTCAGAATATAGTGTACCCTTTGTCCAAGACAGATCATGTGCTGTTATTTCCTACTGTTTCTATGTGCTAAAAGTTTATTTGAAATGTTGCTTTATCGTCCTTCCTATTTTCACCAAAAAAAAAAAANAAAAAAAAAAAAAAAAAAATCAATTTAGTACTTTATACAACTTAATTGATAGGTGCTTTCACTCTGGTTTCCAGACCATTATGGATATGATAACATGCTCCGGGTGACTTCACACGTATCATATCAATTGGATAGGGAAACTGTCGGTTAGCTCAGCTTAATGCAATTATATTAAATTTGGGATACAAAACCAGTGTTTCCTGTTGCACAAGGTATTCTACATAAATCTAAATTTTGCATCTTTTTTTTTTTTTGTCCAGCTGAGCAGTATTAACCTGTGACAGGCAGTGACACCAGGTTGCAGGGACGCACTGCAAAAGGACTGACTGTAGTGTGGGTTTTTTCATATCCTCTTTGCAACAGTGTGTGAAGAAAAGGAGCCACCAGAGGCCTGACTCTAAGGATACAGGTTACCAGCTAGCAGCTTGTTGGCTATGAGAGGGAGGTTTAGTGAAATAACTGCGAGGTTATGTTTCAGGTTCCATTAAGGCTGCAGTCTTTCTGAACCTTGCACATAGTCTTGAAAAAGCAGTACCACTGAGATGTAATAAACTTGCAGAGTAAAGTCAGTGGATACGTACAACTTCCCACATTCTAAAAAAAACTACATCCGTAGGTTCATGTATTTTTTTTTTTCCCCAAGGCATGCATTTTTCATACAGCCAGGGAGGAAAATTAGACCACTGTAAAACTCGAGAAACTACAGATGAACCAGGGAAGAACCAGGTAGAATCCTGGCAGAACCAGGGAAGTCAAGCAAATTGCAGCAATAAAGAATTCACCTGGGAAACCCCATTACTGGCAGCTGATGGTGCTGTAGTTTAAAGGTGTCTCTCCCCTGACTCAGTAACTCTAGTGGTTACTGAGAAGGGTAGTTGTCATTTGTCAATGTGGCACAAGGCCACACTCAAAAGTTAATTTATGGTCCCTTTCAACACACCTATGTTAGCTCATTACCGTTTTGTATTTTAATTGTCACTCTTGCTGGTAGTTTTACCAGAGAAGCCAAACTAAGTGAACATGGACAGCAACTCTTCACTCTCCTTTTCTCCTGGGAACATTTACTCATACTTTGGTCATAAGACAGCTTTAAATTTTGGGTTAAGATGTGATCATAAGCTGGACAGATGTTTACTTGTGAAGGATTTAGTGCATATAGCACACACTGTACTTGTGCACAGGTGTTGGATGTCTTATCATGACTCCTTAGGCAGTTGTGAGCTACACCAGATATTGCATTAGTTACATTTCACTTTCCATACCTGCATTCTGCATGGTCTCTGGGCCATGTCTGGTAGTGCAAAGTTCCTTTCCTGTTTGCTGCATGATGGGAAGTCCGGGCTCTCAACCAAACACTATTTGCTGAAGTTCTCCAAGTACTTAATTTCTTCCCTTTTCTTTCAAGTTTTGAGCTAGAGTGCAAATGTGTGAACATGTCAAGAGAAAAAAACTATTTCTGTGTAAGTTCACACCTAAGTAAAACTAGGAAGAACTAGCAAATCTCTCGCATGCACACACCCACATCCACGCTTTCCCTCTCATCCCTGTGCGCGCACTCCTCCTTCGTTCTTGCATAATGCTCTTGCGCCAGAAAGAGTGGGTGGGCTGAAATAAGCTGTTTGATGCTCATCTGGCCTAAAGAGATGAATCTTTCAAGAATTTGCTTCCCCACTGCTTAATCACTTCACTATTGTCTATACTGCATGTGATCGTGTACACGTCTGTTTTTTCAAACTGTCCTTTTCTGAATAGTTTCATCAAATAATCAAGCCTTATCTGGTAAAGGAATGCAATAATCCTTCTGCAATAATACTGATCTCTTTTCTATGTATTATGAAGCCTTTCAAATTCCTCTCAAAACTGCCAAGGTATGGAGATTTTCTCCCTCTGGTTAGTATGTTTGCTCTCAGGTAATGCAGGCTTAGCAGTTATCTAAAAGTTTGGAATACAGCAAGGTGAGAGCTTTCTCTTATATTATCAGAACTTTTCATCGCTGAATAATATGGGCCTATTTAAGGCCATCAGCGTAGGGCTTAATACTTTGCTAGCACTGTTGTCTCTTTGATGCCATCACAAGGAACTAGAGCAACTGTGGGACATCAAAACTAGTATTCTGCATGAATTTTAAGAATTTCATCCTCAGTGATGGATTCCCAGATCCATGTCCTAAATACCTTATTACATCTCCAACAATCCCTTGCTCTCCATCTAATCCAGCACTGGGATGTGGCCAACATTGACAGGTGTAAGGAGATGCACAGAGCACTTCAGGATGTGTAATCAGAGATTTATTCTTCTTACAGTCTTTGAAAGAAAGACCACTTTGCTGTAGCCTCCTAACAGAGAAGCTGCTCGTTCTTCCGCTGTGTGCGAGTATCTGTCATAGTGATTGTCACAGCAGGAACTTGCTGCTTACCCTCAGCACGTTTGCTTGGCAGTCTCAGGCAACTTCTATAAATGTAGGTATCCAGTTACTAGAGAATTAAATCAACTCAACATATATTTGGCTGTCAAGTCTTGTGCCGACCAAAGGAAAACATGAATGAGCAGTCTGTGCGTACATAAACAGCTTCGAAGGTAATATGTTCACGGAAAGCATAATTGTTAGATGTCTGTGGCCTCCTAGCTCTGAAAAACACTGTAGTGTTTCTGAGGTTTCCTCCTACTTGCTGCTATTTTTCAGTCAGAAGCCTAATTCGTATGATACCTGTAACATCTCAGGTTTCACATCATCTTCCTTATTACGCCCACTCTTCATCAGTCATAGGGCCCTCAGCCATTCTGTTCTGTAACTTACTGCAAATACAGTGCAAATTTAAGGATATCTGGTTAAGTAAAAGTAGGAAATGTAGTGGGCTTGCACTGAGCCTTGACAAACAAAATAGATGTGTTTCTTTCTAAAAAGAAAATTCATATAGCCTATAGAGAATCTTCAAAATGTGTTGAGAGCTATGGAACTTTCTCCTCTGTTAACAATGGAAAATGTTTTTATCAAAATCATTAATAATTTTTGAGTGAATGTAGCCGGTGGAAAAGTTAATGGTGTCTCAGCTTTGGAAATCAAAAGCGTCTCTGGGAAACAGGAACACAGACTCTGGCTGTTTTCTGAGGTGCTCAGATGAAGGATTTCCTGAAGTTAGAAGTTGATTCTTCCTGGTTCTGAGTTTTAACCTCCTACTGAAACTGCTACTAAATCATGATAATCAGCCTGTTTTCATGGTGGTTTGGGGCTTTTCATCCATATGAAGAGGAAAGAGTGTAGGAGAGGGCTAGCATTTCTAGCTATCGGGTACATGAGTGATTTAGGTAAGTGCATATTTGTATTTATAAATAAGGATGATGTGAAAAGCAGAATTGAAATAGTAGTGGAAAGTAAATAGTGAATTGAAAATTACAGGCAAGGAAAGAATTACAAAGGCATAGTTAAAACGAACAAAAAACCCCATAACTACACATTGACCATGCTTCTATGGTTCAGAGCACACCATCCCCTTGCAAGACAATAGCATCTTATAAATTTTCCTGTTAAAATCATGCCTTTTCAACCATGGCGTTTCTCAGTCTTATGTCTAACAAGACTTATCATGTGTATTGTGTGTGTGAAAAATTAAATTCCAAAATTGAAAAATGTAATGATTGAATCATATTTGTTTTCTTAGGAAGCCTGTGTGGCAGAATGGCTGTTCATGAGAGCTGGAAGTGTGTAAAAATCAGTCATATCTAAAAGTGTGAAAGGCTGCTATTTTTACCTCCCATGCCTGGCATTCAAAGCCTGTTTAGTTTTCTCTTGCCATGCCCTGCATGGTGATCGGCCTTGCAGGAATGCTGGGACACTCTGGGTACAGGCATAAGCTTTTTGGGCTTATGCATGGTCATTAAGATTGGGTTTTTTCCTCTTTAAACGTTACAGGTTTTTAGAAATTCCAGTTTACGGAAGAAGCTGAAGCATAGTATCTGGTTTGAGGCAGAGGCAATTGCAAAACTCTGTCTGACTAATTCTTTTTCTTCAATGACAGCATTCACTTGCCTACCCTGCTGTCCTTCCATAACACAATAATCATCAAAGTGGCTCAGAAGACAGAGTATCCCCTGCTTTTTGTGGTTAATTGAATCAAGTTTTCCTCTAGTTGGTATTTTGTTGTAGTTATTTTGTTTTTAAGTATGTTTAATTCATTAGACCTGACAGAGCATGTTTAGTAGTAGAGTTCAGTTCAGACTGAATTGCAATAATCATGCAGATTGTCATACTGCAGAAATTCTGCAGTGTTGACAAAAAAAAATCTTTTAAAAAGTATTGAAAGGATTAAGTTGGCTTGTGACAGATGTAATGGCCTGTTGTGGGCCTGGGAAGCCTGCCAGGCACACATCGTAACAAGTACCCTGACAGGTCACCATGGTTTTATGTCACAAGTTTAAAATTACTCAGACTTGTGTGTCTCTGCTCTAGTCTCCGATTAGTTCTTTCCCCTCTGTTATTTTCTCCCCAACCTGGAGATGCGGAACAAACCAGCAAATTTTCACATGATTTAGCATACAGAAAGATTGTCTTCTTTTGAATGAGAAGAGAAAATAGAAAAAATCAGCTATTAAAAATAAATTCATCCCAGAAAATCTTTTTTTACAGACATGCACAGAAATGATTTAAATAAAAATTTGTCTATGTTATGATGAAAATGACCCAAGAGTACATCTTCTATGTGGCTTTTAATTTTTGCACCAATAAAATTCTATTTTGTCTTCTCTCCCATCTTTGCTACTGCACTTTCATCCTTTAAAATACTGTCTTGACCATCCACACTTCTTTCTTGTAACAAAGAAACAAAGCTTTTTGTTTTTTTAGATCGGGTTTCCAGTGCTACTACTGCACTCTTTGGATCCCTTCTGCTCAGCATGTTATATATTATTTTTGGAGCTACTTTCTATGTTCTATCAAGCCACTGACCTCTCTCAGGACGTGTGTTACTAGCCATGCTTATTGCATGTGCCCAAAAGCCGTGGAAATGGAGTCTTAAGTATGGTCAGAACTTGCAACACAGAATAACCCAAGGAGCGCCTGAGTTAAATGGTAATATGGATGCAGAGAGGAGTGGGAAAGCATAGTGAACAATGTGATGGCTCTAATGGAGATGGTTTTGATGTGTTTTGTTTGAAGTAGAGCTGCTTCGATTTAGTAGTCAGCTCTCCTGCTTTGAAGAAGCAAGGAAAGGTGGGCAACGGAAGAAAGTGAAATGGAGAGGAACAAGGAGGCAGGAGGGAAGGAGCCAGCACCCACCAGAGGAAAGTAGGCTAACCTGGGGGAAGCACTTGGAATTTTCATCCTCCCTGCCTGGCTGCTTTTGTAACTGTGCTTCCCTTAGCTGTCATCTGCAGCCAGACTTCCTCCCTCATCTCTCCCCTCTCCTATCAAACGCCTCCCTGCTGTCTCCTCTCTCCATTGTGCTTAGGAATGCTTTCCACAAAGCTTTACAAAACTCTTAGTGCTCTCCTTCAAATTTCTCTCTCAAACTTAGC
The DNA here is from genome assembly GCA_013398015.1 of Oreocharis arfaki. Classification (NCBI taxonomy): domain Eukaryota; kingdom Metazoa; phylum Chordata; class Aves; order Passeriformes; family Paramythiidae; genus Oreocharis; species Oreocharis arfaki. Next base: position 308,397 of record VZRR01004735.1, on the reverse strand, counting down.
TTTTGCTTGGGGCCTACAAAATTCTTGCTGATTATCAGGCCTTTGGGGGTGGGCATTTGTGCACCCATGTGTGTGCATTGAAGGAGTAGGGTCTCTTCTTGGCATGAAATTTATGGTGTTTATTTTGGGCATGTTATCTGCAATCATTTTCTGTATCTGTATGTTGTGTCTGAGTTTTACAGTTGTACTGTGAACAGCTGTGTGCATGGACAGTGCTATAATGCACCTCTGCAGCACTTGTCAGAAAGTGTCTCTAGGCACCAGTATACTGCTGTACCTTTAAAAGGCTAACAATTAATACAGTTTTTGTCTCCAGTACAACAACTAAGAAAGATCTCCAATGCTTTTATAGTTCTAATGTATTTTACAGGGTAATCCCTGCGTGGTGTGCTTTGAGCTCCTTGTTTATTCTGTGCAGAAGCAAATAATCCCTCAGTTTCCTGATTTTACTACGCAGCTTTTTCTGTCTTTCTTTCTCCTTATTTTCTCTAATACTTCTTCCAGTTCATGCTTTGACCCTCTTTTCCCTTACTGCAGCCTTCTGGGTTTGAGGAAGAGATTTTTTTAGAGTAGTTGGGAGGCTCCTCTGTGATGAATCTGTTGTCTTTATCTTCATTTTAACTCCTCCATTCACACCAGCCTCCCTACCTTCCATGTCACAGAGCTCCATCATCACATTGAGGCCCATTTTGGTGGTCCCTCTGTGTAATTGATGCTACTGTGTTGGATGTAGTGCTCTCTTCAGCCTTCACTCATTAAACAGGGAGTACCTTCTGTGCCATCTCTCACATCCCGAGAAGGAGGATAACTGAATAATCTGCTCATCCCTCACTAGTGAGGCCTTTCAGATGTATGTGTTGGGTTTTAAAGGCTTTATATGAGAATTCCTCTGTGGATTTTTTCCTATCTATGAAAATCTCTTTCAAATCCCTCAATTGCTAATGAACATTATTTGCTTAAGCCATCATTCTATGTAGTTTTCATTTTAACTAGATGCCTTCCTCAGCATTAGTCCATGTATCTCTCCTTGATAAAAGAACCTGCGTTATATGAAATGTTGCCATTAAATCACATTGTTTGCATTCAAAAGCTGATTCTATAAATCTTTCTTCACTGTGTGGCAGACGTCACTCACATCTTGCAAAAATTAAGTAAACAAGCCCTCCCTAGTTATGGCAAAAAGCAAGGAAAATCAGTGACTACTCAGAATTCCCCTGGTTCAGGCTCTCCTTTAATTTCATCCCCACTGAACAGTGGCTTGACAGAAGAAGTTCACAAAACAGGTGGACAGTATGTACTGCAAGCCTTTGTATGTGCCTGAGTTCTCTATTCTTCATTACTCCCACACAAAGCCGGATTTTCCCCCCTTGCAATTTTATACCACCATAATTCTGCTGCTTTCACAGAATGTGACCCATTTTGTGAGAGAAGGGGATAAATAACTGCATCAATTAGGTTTTATTCTTGACCAAGCGAAACGAACCAGAAATTTCAGGTGACCAAGTGAGTCTATTCTTGATGATTAAATTCTCCTTAGGTTGCTAATATTTCTTATGGGATTTGAAGACAGCTTTCTTTTATTTTGAATGCAGTGTACAGCAATTCCCAGTGTTGGGATTTTTACTAGGAAATAAAACCAGGTAAAACAGTCTTGTCAAAATGGATAGATTCGGCATTGTACAGGAATGTATTTGTACAGGAATTTGTATTTCCTGTACAAATTATGTCTCTAGTTTCAGATACCTTCACAGAAGAAAAATATGAGCCCTTCCTGACACAAGGACTGAAACTGAAGCTCCAGGGACAGGGAGCAGACCCAGGGCACTAATCTATCTGTAATGAGCTATGGCATCTGTATCTAATAAGTGCTCTATATTTGTTATACATTGAAAGAAATGGAAAGAAAGACAGTCAAGTCTGAATTACCAAGACTTGATTTATATGCATTTCTTTAGTACTCATATGTAGTCACTGAGAAGTCACATCAAGCCACACTGTTCATCACGTTACTGAGTTACAATAAGTATTTCTTGGGGATTATGATAAATAAAAGGAGTCTTAGCTAACACTATGTAGCACTTCAATTTGCATGTTTAAAAGTATACTGTACATCTTGATCAGATTAACTTTGTGTCCTGGTTCTGACCAGGACAAGCTTATATTGTGCAGTAGCCAGGAGGGGGCATGGCTAGGACTCAGAGATTATTCTATCAGTTCATTTTCCAGGGATGGGGGAAGGACTCTCTTCAGGGTGTCGAGGTAGCCGGGGGTAGCATGTCACATGTCGGTGGGAGCAGTTGGCTGTTGTCAGGCTCGCAGTGAATGCTCACTGCATGTGGATCGTTCACCTCTTGTACACTTTTATTATTGAAATTTTTACTCTTACTGTTCATTTTCTTACCTCATTGCTGTTTCCAGTAAATTGTTTTTATCTCGACTCATGATCTTTACCTTTTGTACCTCCAATTCTCTTCTCCAGCCCACCACAAGGGAGCAGGAAGGGAAGGAGGAAGGGAGGCAGTGGGGCATGGTTTGGAGTGGCTTCAGTGGTAGCACTAAATTGGAGAACACCATTCCTAAACTATAACACTTTGCATTAAGTATTTTTCTATGAAATGTTTTGTTGGTTTGGGAGGTTTTTTGGTTGTTTGGTTGGTTGTGAATTTTTTGCAGTGATCTCTCCTGTGAAATTAAAGATGTATTTCTAAGATTCAGTGTAAGAAACTGCATTTGAAAATTCTTGAAATTTGAAGATGTTTACAGCTGAATAGGAACCTTCTAGCTCACGCTCGTTGCCACCAAATTAGATCTCATGTTAGCTTTGAAGATATACAACACCTTTTAGTTCTGAAAAGCTTCTATACTTTTATGGTGTTTGTAAAACCTGGACTATTTTATTTAGGGAATCCAACTTTCTGTCATCAGCTACTTACAAAAATTCACAAAAGTCTTGATGCTAACAATTTTATAAATTGCACGCATGCCTGACTTGCCTTAATGAAAACCTCATGTGCTTTTCCCCCTAGACTTTCTGTTCAGTAATGGCTGCATTTAACATCTCTTTTTCACCCATAAAAGTATCCCTGTTGTTTGAGTGTGAACTGGCCTCATCTCTCATAGAGAAACACAACTTCCATGCAAAACATGAGCTGTGACCTGACAGGGAGGTAAACTAAATGCAAAGAGAATTCTGATGATTTTGATTCTTCATAAAACTTGTAGATCAAATCCAGCATGATTTTCATAGTCCTGATTTTCAGACTCAACTTTTGGTTAAAAAAGGTTAAATTTATCTTCTTCTTCCCTTCTCTCCTCCGCCCCCATCTCCCCCCGCCCCTCCGCCTCGCCTGTTGTCTGTTTCAGCACCTGGCTCTTAAATGCAGTACATCAAACATCTTTTGAAGGACTCAGAGATTAAAGATTGTAAGTTACAATTAGAACAGCTATAATGATGATCAGCTCTTAGTTCCTGCATAATGAATAGGAAAATGAGTTACAGAAGACTCAAAGCTTTAACCAAGATTTGAAGATTGTGATTTTGGTTAAAAGAAAAAAAAAAAAAAGGAAAAAAAAAAGGAAACAGCCTGTGGTCTGTTTCTTGCACGGCTGAGGTTCAGATGATTCAGGCTCAGGCTTTCAGGTACTTGCTCAACATGGAACATTTCAGAGCTTTGTATTTTATTACCTGAGACACTTTCAGACTTAAAGCCTTCTGTCAAGGCGTAGTTGTGTTTTCAAGTGACTGAAATGCATTAATTAGGCATTCGGTTAGGGTCTGGGGTGGGGGAAAAGATGTACCTTTTTTTTCCCCACTGTGAGTGATGGCTGATTCAGACATGTCAAGTGAGGTGGTTATTGTGAAGTATGATTGATGTGTCTCTGTGATTATTTGCACCTATATGCAAAAACATGTATTTTGCTTTAAATAGCAAAGGAGAGCCTGCATTGTCACAAGAAGCATGATTTTAATCAAATGATGCAGCTGTGTGAGCTTTTAAAGTAATTTTCCCCTCAGAAAAGGGAGCATGCATTAGCGTTTTAATGTCACAGAGCAGCCAAGAGACTTCTTTAGCAAGAACTTCAGTTGGTGGCAGTGCCATGGTGTCCTTCTTCTCATAAGGAAGGACACAAGACAAGCTTGCAAACGATTTAACTGTAGCTCTGCACATGAGCAGCAGTAGGTTGGTGTTTGCCAAAGGCTTGCAGAAGAATCAGCATCGCTGGAGGTGAAGCAACAGAAAGAGCTGATGGAGGACCCAGCAACTCTTCTGAGTTCAAAAGTGATCCTCAACACTGAGCCAAGACCTATCTGTAATGAAAGTAACCAGGGAGCTGTTGTCATCTCTCACCTGTAAAAATGAGCATCCTTTGCTCTCTGTGTGTTTATGTCTAAGCCACCTGAGGGTTTGGTATCTGTTTTCCAGTGTTGGGACCTCTGTTTCTTACTTAGAACGACTTCTGACTTGCATACTTGATCAGTGGTAGCATAAAATGGTACTCCCTCTCTGCCCTCAGGAACTAAGATTATTCCGGAGCATTCTGGATATGCTCTGTTGATTGTGCTGGTAGCTATCTTAGCCCTTATTTATTAGGGAAAAAATGCAGACTGAGTGTTTAATATGAAAAAGGATTGTCCTCCTTTTTGACTTGCCAGCTACTTGTTCATTATGTTTATTTCCAGCTAGAGCAGGAATGAAATTATGTGAGGAAATTATTTACCAACTTTCTGTTAGCATCTCTATCACCTGCCAGCCTAGAGAAATGTTTAGAGTAACAAGTCAGCAGTTCTGAAAAGACAAATTATGTGGGTCTAAAAGCAACTTTATCTGATCATTGTGCTGCCCAGTTTCACCTGCAGCGAGGAAAACAATTCTCTGCATAGTTTCCAAAGCATATTGCAATTTTGGTAGGAGTTTTTATAAATGTAACCAGTTTATTGTGTATAGAGTTTTTAAAGTGTGAGCAGCAGGGTTCTTATGGGTCCCTGCTCTGGGTTGTGTCCAGCCTTGTGTATTTACGTATCATGAACCGAAATAATCTTGGTCTTAGAAGGTGGTTGTAAACATGTACCAGTGAAAGACAACCTTTATGTATTGTGCAGGGAGAGTTTCCACTTTGTTTCCTGCATTTCTATATTAGAAGAGGACTTGCCATGTCCTCAAGAAATTGCCTATTTCAGACATTTCTCCATTACTGAGTCCATGTTTCCATTGACATGTCCTAGTTTTTGTACATCTCAGTGATGGTTAGCAGGAAGGTAAACATGAGAACACATAAATGGTATACCTAGAAGGATACTTCTGAAAAGCACTTTGGGCTCAGGCACATAATGAGTCAATATGTGGTCCTCCATCGGCAAAAACGTGCAGCTACATTGCTGTTCTGTTTGAACACTCCGTAAACAGCCTAAGGCAGTTTAATACTTTTCATACCTCTGCCTATTTATGCCCATGTTATCTAGTCTGATAGCCTCAGTCTTCACTGCATGTAATGAATATGATTCAGCCTCACTTCTGAGCTGCATATAAAGGATACTATAGTAAAAAAACAAGATGATTTTTGTTTGTTTGTTTTGGGGGTTATTTTCAGATTCATAATACCTTATCAGTAGTTGCAATCACCAGGTGCTCCAAGTGTAGGTCAATGCCTAGGAAAGGCCTTGAAATCATCTCTTCTTAGTTCTTTATCTTTTCTGCTGGCACTAAAGAGTGTGGTAGGACCCCATCATGGACGAGGCTCCCACCGTGGAATTGGGGTATGTGCAACTGCAAACCTGACACCAAGGAACCACTTCCAGGGTGTGTGATTTTAGGAACAGCCTGTACATCTTGGAAAATCACCTCAATGCATTAGAGGACATGGGTCTTAACCCTTCTGTCTCAGTTTTCCTACCTGTTCAGTATGTGCCCTACCACTTCTTTCCTGTGTGTGAGGGAGCTATTTAGATTGTGGAGTCCTTAGTTCTCCATCTAAGAAGAAAATCTTGCAATGTTTCTAAAAGAACTACCCACAGCACTGCAGGCCATTCCTGCTCTAATATTAAGCTTTTATCTTTCACAGAAAGGATACAAAAGAGGGGAAACCTGTTTCCCCTGCAGATCTTTTCTGTTTGCTAAAGGTGCATCAGCATCCACAGCTCTGCGGGTTTTTGCACAGCAATAATCTTCATTGTGTTCAACTCAGTTCTGTGCATAGCAACTTGTTGACTAATTACTCCTGAACTAGTTTGACATTTCTAGTGCACGATTTAAAACATTCAGGAATAAGGAGATCTTTGCTTTTTTTGTCTACCAATTAATTATTTCAGGAATAATCATCCCCTGGAGCTGGGAGGGGAGAAAACATAACGGATCACAGCTTGTGGTGCTGTATCAGTTGAAAATCCAAGGCAAGAATCAAAGGCTGTGTTTTATTCTACCCCAAATGAAATCCCACTGTGACATGTCAGTACAATATTTACTTGTACTGATTGCATCCCAGGCTGCCGAGCAGAGGGCAAGGAGCTACGAAATCCCCATACTGATAATAACCCTCACTTGTCGATTAGATGGCATTAGAGGTGACTGCGCAGTCGCACAGTTCCGCTCTGGTCAGATTGTAATTTAATTTTTAAACTTCACTTCCATCTCGTGGTCAAGTCAGGCATTGCATGCAAGAGGGATTGCTCGCCGTCTCGGCAGTTTTTAAGCCGTAATTTTTCAGGCCTTCTCATAGGGCAGCTTGTGTTATGGTGTAACTGTGTCTATTGTAAACACATATCATTGGGTTTGGGTTTTCCTTCTTTTCCTAGAGGTGGCTGTATGGAGCTATTTTAGACAAAAGCTTGTCCCAGCGTGATACAGCATCTTTCAGCAAAGCTGGTTTTTTGTTGCTGCGGGTGGGGTTTTTTGTGTGTTTGGGGTTTTTTTGGTTGGTTGGTTTATGAGTTTGGGGGGGTTCTTTGTTTCTTTGTTTCTTTGTTTCAGGGTTTCGTGTAGGTTTTTTTTTCAGATAAAGTGAGGCAAACCATCCTGCAGCAGGAGGAGATTTTGTGGTGCAGCACAGCTAACCTGTTAACTCTTTCCCACACAAGCAGCCTTCACAATCTTTCTTATTTCCAGCTCTAAGACAGAAAGCCCTGCCTTCTTCCTTTGTGATACCTTGGCTATTCATAAGTTACTAATTTTGTGACTGTACAACTAATTTTTTCCAGATTAATGAGCCATGCAAGGGAAGCAGCACAAGTTAGCTGCCATCAGAAAAGGAGGAGGGAGATGGATGCCTTCTGAGGCAGTAGAAAGACGTTGTACTAGTTTAGCTATTAAATGAGATCTCCATTTTCAAACCGTATTTCTTTGGGTTGCCACTGTCCGGTGTTTGTTTTCCTCCAGCACAGCTCTCCACTTCTTAAGGCCAATCAACCTTCCAAGGGTTTCTGAAGGCAGAGGGAAACTCATTTTCACACACTTAAGAACATCTATCCCTGTTCTACAATAATTCATGGCTTAACTATGGATTAAGAAATAATGCAGAAAAAAAAGAGTTAAAAATTAAATAAATTTTGTGACTAGGGAGCCTTCATATTAAAGAACTGCCTACATGGCAGCCATGAAAAGCTACAAAGAGACATATTTTTTCCATTAAGAGATGAGTTAATGTCAATGAGAATCTAATTTCTCCTACCTTTCTGTTTGATTGAAATAAAAGTGTGCCTCTTCCTATAGTAAGAGAGCGTAGTCAGTAATTTGTGACTCAAGTTTAAAAAAGTTTTATTTCTCATCAGAAGGCTTGATAATGTAGGAAAAGTAGTTTCCTGATGCTTAAATGATCCAGAAAATAAAGTTTAATCAGATCAATTTATCTTCTCCATGAGCCCTAATGCTGCACCATTAAAGTAAATAAGTCTTGTTATTGACTTAAAGATGTGCAAGTTAAATGTAAATATGAAAGGATGCCTTAGATATTAAAATTGCGGACAACTCACTGGGAAATTGTGGGCAACTCACACCAAGTCAAGTCACAATTGTTAAACTTTTCTATTTTGACTGTTTTCTTTACTGGGGGATTGCAAGTCATGGCCCAGTAGCTTAGTTTATATCCTAGAAAATAAACTCTGTGTAAAGAAACAGTCTTTTCTTCATAGTGAAGATGCTTATGTGGGGTTGTATTGAACTTGGATTTATCTCCTCATTGCAGTCTGTGACTCCATCCTTCTTGTATCATCTGCATGTGCCTTCTGCAGTACCTGTTCTATGCTTTCACTTGTCATGGTTTTAAGTCCCTTTAGTCTTCTTTTTCACAAATTTGAGGTGCTTGTCTCTCTTATAAGAGGCATTTCTATTCCTGAGAAAGGCCAGGCTTGTAGCAGCAAAGTTCAAAAGAATGAACCACATGCTCTGTTGCCTTTCTCTGTTAGTGTGGGGACATAGACAAACTAAGAGGAAAGAACCTGAAATGAGTTTCTGAAAATTATGACGTGTAGCACAGAGGCCACAAGAAATCACTTTATCAGTACTGTTTCATGCATCATTTCGTCATTATATTTTTAACAATACTTACAGAAGAAAACACTGTTCAATTTAATATACTCAGTTTTTTAATTTGGTGGGGCTCCTTCACCTTAAACTTAGAAAAAGATTGGTCGAAGACTGAGCTCCAGTGCCCACATTATCGTTTAATTATCCTGAAATAACAGTTTTGTTACTAATCACATAAAAACACCATCCACCCTTTACTGCAATTAAATTTGCAGTGCCTATTAGAAACTGTGTTGTCATAATAAGGGTAGTTTCCTTTATTTGCTTATGCTGAGTTCCAGAATCTATAATTATATGCACAGATCATCAATTTTAGACTTGTTTGTATAATTATAAGTAATTGAACATGAAAGCAATTTAGAAATATCAGACTATAAAGTACTCTGTCTATTGTGGAATTGGAATAATTAGTAGATTAGAGGGATGATCATCAGTTAAGAAAGAGCTACATAATTTCATAGTAATTTGAATATAAATTAAAAAAAGCACAAGTTCAGCAGCAGCATTCCTTGCTTACAATCAGGGATAGTCAGATTTTCAAAGCTATTCAGATATGTACACATTCAGAATGATTTTGGGTTGGTCTAATGTGTTAATAAATTAGCACATGTGTTAATAAATTCACCCTCTAATATTTTATGGACTGTATTCATTGTTGTGAATACAGGCTTTATTAAACTTACTGACAATACCTTTTATTGCCAAACAAATGAGAGGCCTATTAAATAAAAAGTGAGCATTTGTCATTTCTCAGTATTCACCGTGCATAGAAAAGAGCTTCTTGGTGATTGCAAACAAACTTGCTGAAAAGCTGGGTGCAGAGGGAAACAACCATTCTTCACAGGTGTGAAAGAATAAAAATCGAGTCAAAAAAAATACAGGTGTGTGAGAATACAGACACTTTAATGGTCTCATATGAGGCCGCTGGGATTGGTTTTCTGTGTCCTGAGAGAGCAGATACTCTGGGCTCTGAGCAGGCCCAGAAGGGTCAGGGCTGGGGCTTAGCTGGGAGTGTCAGAAAGCTGTGCTGGTGGATCTCGCTCCTCACAAGGGCTTCCACAGTGTAACCTCCAGGGTCCCACAGCTACCAGCCACTGGTGCTAATCCTGGCTGCAGAAAGGAATTTCACCAGGGCTGACTTCACCCCACTGCTGAAAGCAGGGATGAAGGGAGAGGTGGTGTCCTCTGCTGAGCTGTGAGAGGCAGGCAGGAACTCTGCCAGTGCCACCCCAGGTGAGTTCTGTAAATGTTCAGATGTTTTTATGCATCTCTTCACAAGGATGCTTCTTGTCTCTTGTGGTAGAGTGGTGATCAGCTCATTCCTCCTGATGAGGATCAGGGGAGAGAGACCTGCCTGCATGCTCTAAGCCCAGGACAGAAAATAAGTTCAACATTCAGTGACAGATCATCTTCTCTTTTTTTCTCTTTTTATTGATATGTCTGTGGCTGACAGTTGTGGTAGTTGGGTCTTCAGAGTACTTCCCCACCAAAGGGTGGTGCTTGGAGCACTGTTGTCTCTCTCCCTCATATAAACTCGAGTCCGATGGTTATTTTGGGGATCTCACAAATGTCTCTGATCACAGGAGACAGGTGTTTGGGACCAGGTTACAAAAAAATTGTGGTTTCTGTAATTCCCACCTCGGAGTAGTAGCTGAGAACAAAGTACTTCATAGAACTTCTTGTTATTCTCCCCCAAAAGGAAACCATCTTCTATAATCTTACATCAGCTTTACTTTGTTTGTGTTTCATTTCTCTTATCTCTACATAAAAGCAGTAAGTGTTTAAAAAAAAAGCAAATTTCCTTTGATCAATAGTATTTTCTACTAACCTTGCACTGAAAGTTGAAAGGGGCAAAGTGAGCCAAGCTCAACAAAACCCCCAGAACATGGGCAAGCATAGCACCACCTCCTCAGCACATGAAAGGAAATTTTCTTGCAATGCGATCCATGGCTGTTTTTTATGTTGATGCTGAGATTTCAAGCCTACATAGGTTATTGCTCAGCTCTGCAGGGTTTGAAAGTGCCCACTATGTGCTGCTGTGCCACACATGCATAGATTTTGTAGCACTGACATCTGGTGGCAGGAGGCAATGTGAACGCCAAGTGACAGTCCAGCGAACAGGGCTCCCATAGTCCACACACTTTTCTCATTCTTATTGTTTTCCTGTATTTTCCAATAAATGCAGCATTTGGTAAAACTAAATGATTGTGGAAGATTTGGGTCTTACTAATGCTGCTACAGTATAATATTCAGTAATAATCAAAAGCTGATGATAACAAAAATCAAGTAGCAGACGTTAAGTGGTAGTTAAAGTTGAGATGGAAAAACAAAAAGATGGAGATGCCAATTGAAGGTATTCCTTTAATTTTGAGAAAAAAATATTTTGTGTGGACTAATGAAGTAATTAAACACTCACCAATACAAGTTTAGGAGAGGCTGTAAAGGAAAATTCTCTTCTGCTCTCTCTTTCTTGTTGGAATTCAAAAGTGTTAATCAGGTAATCAGTTTTCTTTTCTAGGTTTTTCTGCTCCTCTTTTCTGCCACATTGCCTTCAGTGAGTCTCAGGCTTGCATCTGGCTGTGATCAGAGCACTCTGACAATTCCAATAGCAGTGTCAGAAGCAGGAGCTCAAAATCATGAGACATGCCCCAAAAGACAATAAAACTTCCTGAGGTATTTCTAAATTAAATTTTTACTGCTTCGTATTTGTGTTCTGGAGTTTGAGATATGAGGGATCACATTTTCAGGACTATGCTTACAATTCTTAGGACTGAGGCTTTGTCTTGTGTATTTTCTTTCTTTTTTTCCTGTTAATAAAATCTGGTCCTGGTATTCTCACCTGGTTCCATGAGCTCGGACCTCCAGAGAGCTGCCAGCTCCTGGGAGAGTCACAGGAGAGCTGCAGCTTGGCTGCAGTAAGCATCTGTGGAACTGTGAGTCTCCACACACCCAAACCCTCTCCATGTCTGTATCTCTGTATTTAACCAGACCTTGGATTCCCCTAGGAGACAGTCACATCCCTCATGGCCCAAGGTAATAGTGGCCCTTAATATCATCTCTCTTTTCTTGAGCATATGCATTCAGATCTTTAGAGAAATCGTTCTCAGGATAATGTTTCTTATTAGTCTCAATAAGCAATAGCTGAAATTGTCAGTTAGCTCACCAGATTTTTATAAGACAGAAGCTGTTTCCTGATAGGCAGCACTTGTAATTTTTCATTATCTGCTAGGGGGCAACATCTGTTAACTAATGTTATCCTGTTCTGTGTGATTTATGCCAAGATCTGTAACAGTAATACAGTGAAGAGGATGCACATAAAAATTACATACAGAATTTCTGTGCTTGGAGGGGTTAAATAATAAGTAACACTGAGATGCAAAGAACAGCAATGGCCAGAGATCCTGATTATGTTAGATGAGAAGACTCCAGCTTATAGCTTCATGTAGACAAGTATTCCTCTGGTAGGTATGAGCACAGTTAAGTGTTTAACTTCCTCATGCAGGGTGCGAATGGCCCAAGCGGGTAAGTCACATTCTGCACAAATGTTGTTTCCACACCACGGGCACTGCAGTGAATGCTGCTCTGCTGCTGCTGGTTGGTGAAGTCTGGTGACTAGCTAAGGCTTTTGCAGAAATTTAGTCTCTTTGTACTTTGTCATATGAAGGTGTAAAATAAGTAACTGTAAATGGTTCTAAGGATTTACCTTCGACACCAGAACACACTGCAAGGAAAAAGGTGTTTCATGTTCATTGACCAAGACAGAGAGAAAAAGAGGATTTGTACCCAGGTCTAACACCAGTATAGGTCTGATCACAAATTCAAGATCGAAGAAATAAAAAAGACTGCAAGTCTCTTCACAATTCATAAACTTTAGTGCACAGTAGGATGCACCAAATGCATGTTAGGTAGTGTACATCTTTTCAATGTTTATTAGCATCTTTGACCATTTTCTAATGCCAAGCCTGGTCTCATGTTTGGGTGATGGTAGCAGTTACTGTATTACCTTCCTGCTCATGCTGAACTCGGGTGCACTTCACTCTGGAGAAACGCATAGATTAGAAAAGTTTTTTGCAGTGGTTAGATAGTTAGCACTGCTTTTATATTATTTGATTGTTTGTGAAATTCGGGGACATGTTTTCACATTTTTGTTCTAGAACGTGCCTACATGCTGGCAGGTGGTTAGTATACCCACTGGGGGCATATATTTTATGAGCACTAAACTGGATTTGCAAGAAAGAAAGAAATTCACCATGGAAATAATTCAAGAGAGAAATAATCCAAGAGAGAAATGGTAAGAATAATTCAGTTGATTTTTATTAAAAACCCCTGAATCCTTTTAAAACTAATATACAAGAGTGGGTGCATTTAGCAGAGCGTGAATTTTGTGAAACGTAAAACAGGCACAGACATAACCAAGTGAGCTCTTTTTCTTACCCAAGCAGTCCAATTGAATTCTTTACAGGATATACAGGCCCTGGGGAGTGTGATGAGTGGTTTAATTAGTTTTAAACCATCATATTTAATCAAGCACTGTGCATTTTCAAATGGCTATATTCATTCCACTTCTAGGAAGACTTACAGATCTTTTTATCATTAGTAGTTTATGAGACTTTGGAGCTCTATATTCAGTGTTAAGCAAATCTCTTTAATTGACATCACTATGCTGTAACACTAAATGATTATCCTCAAAGTCAAACTTAAAATTTATACTCAGCTTACAAGAAGGAAGAGCCATTAGACATTTCTAAGCTAAAATTTTAATTGGGATATCATTCATCTGCAAAGTAGCCGGAGTTCATTCTGTTTATCCCTATGATAAGACGCTCCAAAAGGCATACATGATAGGACAGTGGACCAAAAGAAAAAGGGAATATACCCATAACAATTAATTTCATTTTGCTGAACAAATTTTTCAATCAGAGCTGCTATGGGACAACTGAAATATTTGGTTTGCATTTTTATAAACTCCACTCATCAAGCAAATATCAAAGCAAAAGTATGATATCTTAACTTCTCACTATACTAAATAAGCTTTAATTAATTTAAGTGGGGAAAAAAAGGATAAAGGTTCTTGTTATATTGTGATTTTTGATTGGATGTAAAGGAAAGTACAGAAATTACAGCTTTATTAACTTTCTGTGTGGAAACATACTTGCAAACAAGGAAGCCAGTTTGCACCATGGTTTTTTGCTGTGTTTAAGCAGATTTGAGCTTTGCTGATGCTATAAAACAAGTGGTGCAAAGTCTGATTCTTACTTGGACACAGGGACTCTGCTAGAAGCTCCCTGCAAGATGCTGAGAGGATCAGGAGCAGGTTCTGTGCCAAAGATTAGGCTGCAGCTGTGTGGAGAGAGGTAGCCCATTGCTCCTGCAGCCTTGCCACCTTCCTTTGTTAGGTGTGTACCTGTTCTTCAGCCCCTCAGTGCAACATCTCTTGGGGCAGCTCCTGGGTCCTGGAGATAATCTCTTTTAATGATATGATCTGGACCTGTCACACATCTTAGTGCCACTATTGTGCTGTTCACAGATTCACAAAAATGTCCAAAAATGGACAGTTGAGGTCAGTTTTGGTATTTTTCTATGAAACTGCATACTTTTTGAACAGTGTGGAGTTAATACTAAAAATAACTTCATCTGCCTTTTTCATGAAAGCTTTGTATAGTGGATTCCAGAAAAAGTCTTTCAGGGGGGTTTCTCCTTGTTAAACAATGACTGCCGTGAGATTTTGAAGCATGGAATCTTATGGTCTTAATTTTTTTTTCTCTCATATTTATTACGATTCTAAGTAGAGAATTAGATTTTTAAGAGTCTGTATTGTTTGTTAGAGAAAATAAGGGACAACTGTTTTTCTTTACCTGATAGATGGCACCACCATGCCTAAGTGCTCTAGAATAGCATATGGTTATGATTCTCCAGTCTTCATTAATTGCACTGCTAATATTACAATAAAACATAGAAGTTCTGGCAAACTGGAGCCTCTTTAAGTATCCCTAGTGCAAGCACAGTCCTTCCTCTAAGAAGTTTGCAATCTAAATAGAAGAGATTGCCAAGGAGATCAAGGGAAGTGCTTGCTGAGGGAAAGGTAAAGTGACTTGCACAAAGTCGCCCAATTAATTTATAAGAGAGCTAAAAATGTGCTTCTCAGTGTCCTTAGAACTTTGGTGGAGGTTTTTCTCACTGGTGACAGATTTAAGGTTTGCTGTCTCACAGTCCGTCTGATCTAGTCCCAGGATTTACAACATTGCAGTAAAATTTATAGCAAAATTTAAGGTATCAGATCTGATACTGGGTCACTTTTAGGCGCTTCTAAAATTGTATCAGTCAATCTTTTACCTTGTACATAAAATAGAATGAGTAATTCCCCCAAAAAACCTCTTACACCAGTCTGAGTTTTCTGTATATGTGAAATATCCAATACACGATTTAGCCCGAGGGCAAAATGTTTTACTGACTTTCGTTAAAAGTAGTGCCAATTGGAAGCATCCCAAGTTCATGACCTCATGATGGACTAGTCAGAAGCTCTCCAGCAAAATGGTTTCTTTTTTCCTAACTGCAAATGCTGATTCATCAGAATGGCAATGATTACAATGTTCTTTGGAAAGAATTCAAAGCACACAAGAAATTACAATGTTCTTTGGACAGAATTCAAAACAGAAAAGAAAGCAAGTGAACTTTTGCTGTTAATCTCTCAGACTTCCTTTGCCTGGTTTCTCTGTGGTTTGCCTTTTAAAGGAGCTGAGAGCATGGAACACTGGCAGTGCTGGTTCCCCAGCTTTCAGGCAGGTACATCCTCAGTGGGTACCTCTTGTTTAGGCAAAAAATTATCCTCCCAGCTGAGGGTGAGGGTGAAGAGCACACAGGAGAACAGTGGACCCCCTGGCCCTCCTGACTGGAGGAAGAAAGCTCACTCACCTTAAACATGTGTCTGTAAACAAGGAGATACACATGTGCACAGCAAAATTCTGGCCCACGTTCCCTTTTTTTTTCCTGAATCGCCTGCACTCACTAATGCAAAACACCTTTTTTTATGGAGAATTGGGGTTTGGGAAATGGAATACTGGTTTTTGTCTTCTGTGACACAATAAAAGCATCCATGAGAAACCTCCACAAGTTGAAATTAGCTCTCCCCAAACACCCCCCACTGGGCTGGGCTCTGCTCAGTGATACATTTACGCATTAGAAATGGGAAGAGATGATACTCTGATACTCTTCACTCAGATGTGATTCTGCTAAGTGCTGTCTAGGGGAAGCCTTTCACTGTGAAAGATGCTCTGCAGTAGGAAGGTCTGGGACTTGCTGTCAACCACAGAACAACATAAACTTCCAAAAAACCCTAAGTCTCCAGGATAGGGCCTAGATGTTTCGTGCTAGCTGCAGAAAGAGGCTTTCCTGAAATGCAGGGACTGTGGAGCACAGCTGTAAAGCCTTATGTCCTCATGAGGCTGTTTGAAGTGCTGACCGAAAGACCACAAAGGATTGCTAAGACCAAGGCTACAGCTTGCATTGCTATAGAGATTTCAAGATTTTAGAAATCATGTTTTTACTGCTGTGAGCTCTCCATCCCCTGCTATGGAGGTACTTTATACCTCTTTAAAGGTATAAAGGTATGTACTTTATTCCTTTTTCTCTCTGTCTGAACTGGACAATCCACCCTATGCCCCTTTAAAGCACAATGCAGAACCTGGAACCTTTTTGATGTGGTTTTCTTTGTAGTCCCTTAATTTTATTTCTCTCTGAGTGAAAAGGGAGAGGCTTTTTCTTTTCTTAGTATGTTTTTCTTCCTCCAGGTACTGTGGTATGATAATTTTCTGTTACACAGTTTTGGCAACCACCTAGGACTATGCGTCACTTCTGCTGCTAAAAAAAACCCAATTCTGTTTTATGAGAAACAAAGAGATCCTGTGGCAATAAGATGAGTACAGGAATTTATAAAGCTGAAGTTTTGCTGCAAGGGAAGGAAGGTGATTCTTTGGGTTGACATGGCTGCGGAAGCAGTCTCATTGAGTACAGAGCTCTGGGTTCTCAGTTGTGAATGCTTACAGGAGGATGAAGGTTGGGAGCTGAGGCTATAAACTGATTCAGGCTTTGCCAAAAAACCTGAATAACTCACTATTCCTCCTTGACTTTCAAGTGTTCCTGAAGACTTCTGCAAAGGATTCGAGAATCCACATTCTTCTTGTAGCTGGATGTGCAAGTGTATGTCAAGGTTGCCAGGCAAGAACCTTCTCTAAAACAGGACTTCAGAGGCGGAAGCCCTTACTGTTACTGGGTTTTTAAAATGGAAATCTGATACATCTCAAATTCTTGTTTCGTTTGATTTATCTGGTTGTTTTGATTTGCATTCCCTCTTGTCCTTAATAATTGTGACTTCTTTCTTTGGTCGCAGGCTGGGATTTAACTTGGGAGGGTTGGTGCACAAGGAGCTTTGGTTTGTTCTGTAGCAGCTACTGGTGCATCACACAATTCTGCATCATATGAAAAACCCCTTCAGAATAGAATAAAATCCCATGGAAATCCCTGCAAGGAGGTTTCTAGGGCACCTTTTTGCACCCCCTGTAGAGATATGTCTTATTTTCTTTGACACCTTGGGAATTGTTCATATGTGTTGTCATTGAATTGTGACGTATTAGACATTGGCTCTGAAGCTGAATGTAGCTGACTGGCCTTTTTTGTGTGAGTTCAATTTAGTTTGGGATTTTTTATTCGATTTATTTGAATAAACTTAAGAAACCATAAGTAAAAAGGCTGCTAATTGCTAGGATACAGAAGACAAGATGATCTCATTGCATTGCAAAGGTAGTTTTATAGACAAATTTATCATGCCTGAGTACCGGTCAAGCTAGTCAGACTTGACATTTTCCAAAGTGCTGTACAGTTCCTGAGAAGGATACTTGCTGTGATGAGTGCAGTCCCACTGACGCTGGAGCAATAAATGCTTTTTGACACAGTATTTCAAAAGAATTGCGGCAGTAGATTCTGGATTGTGCTCTGTCTGATTGTACATAGCAGGTAAGGGAAGTTGGATGGCTTTTAACACTTAAACAAGGTTCCATAGAATCATAGAATGCTTTGGGTTGGAAGGAACCTTTAAAGCTCATCTAGTCTAACCCTTCTGCAATAAGCAGGGACATCTTCAACTAGATTAGGTCATTCAGAGTGCCATCAAACCTCTCCATAGATTCATGGAATCACAGAATGGTTGGGGTTGGAAGGGACCTCTGGAGATCATCTAACCAGCCCCCTGTCAAGACAAGGTCACCCAGAGCAGGAAAATGTCCAGGAGGGTTTTTAATGTCTCCAGAGAGTAAGACTCCACGACTGCCCCAGGCAGGCTTCCAGTGCTCTGCCACCCTCAATGTAAATAAGTTCTTCCTCATGTTGAGATGGAACTTCTTGTGTTTCAGTTTATGGCCATTGCTCCTCAACCTGTCATCGGGCACCACTGAAAAGAGTCCAGCACCATCCCCTTGGCACCTGTCTCTGAGATATTTATATGCATTGATGAGATCCACTGTCAGTCTTCTCTTCTCCAGACTAAACACCCAGCTCCCACAGTCCCTCTTCATAAGAGAGATGCTCCAGACCCCAGACATCTTTGTGTCCCTCCACCGGACTGTCTCCAGTAGCTCCTTGTCTTTCTTGTACTGATGAGCCCAGAAATGGACACATCACTCCAGATGTGACCTCACTAGAGCCAAGCAGCGGGGGAGGATCAGCTCCCTCAATCTGCTGGCCACTCTCTTCCCAATGTACCCCAGAATACCATTGGCCTTCCTGGCCACAGCTGGCACACTGCCGACTCATGGTCAACTTGTCACCCACCAAGGCCCCCAGGTCCTTGGTGAATCCGTGCTGACTGCACCAAATGACCTTTTGTTTTATATGCATGGTGATGACCTTCAGTCACCTTTTCAGGGGTGGAGGTGAGGCTGACTGAGTCCTCCTTCTTGTCCTTTTTGAAGATGGGAATAACATTGGATTTAAGGTTGCAAAAAGGCCTCTAAGATCATCAAGTCCAACCATTTAACCTGACCCTACAGGTCCACCACTAAACCCTGAATATTTCCAGGTTGTCCAGAAACAACCTCTCTAGACAACCTGTTTGAGTATTTCACCACCCTTGTTATAGAAATTTCTTCCTTATATGTTGTCTGAATACACCCTTGTTTAGTTTAAAACCATTACTCCTTGTCCTATAACTACAGGCCCTACCAAAACGTCTTCCCCTTTCTCATAAGCCCCTTTTAGGTATTGGAAGGCTGCAGTAAGGTGTCCCCAAGGCCTTCTCTTTTCCAGGCTGAATAACCCCAGCTCTCTCAGCCTGTCTTCACAGGAGATGTGCTTGAGCCTCTGATCATCTTTGTGGCCTCTGGGTTCGCTCCAGCAGGTCCAGGTTTTTCTTGTGTTGGGGGCCCCAGATCTGGATGCAGCACTCCAAGTGGTGTCTCACCAGAGAGGAGCAGAGAGCCAGAATCCCCTCCCTCGACCTCCTGGCCACACTGCTTTGGCTGCAGAATGTTGTTTGATGCTTTCTGGGCTGTGAGCACAAATTGCCGGCTCATATCCAGTATTTTAGTCACCAGCACCCCTGAGCCGTCTGCAGAGCTGCTCTCAATCCTTTCATCCCCCAGCTTGTATTGACAGTGTGGCTTCGCGCAACTTAAAGAGCGTGACTGCACATGTGGAAGGTGTATGAACCAAAGGAGAATGTGGTAGAGCAGGACAAAAGAGGAACTTTATGTCCCACTGTTCAGACCCAAGAGCAGTATTCATGTCCTCGAGGTGGTCCATAAACACATAAGAGGAAGATATTTATAAAGTTGATACGTCCAACGTGAATTGGATCCTCTATATTGCGTTAATCTTAAGTAAGCTGTTGTTACTGTGACAGGTTTTTGTATTTACTGTGGAAAATAATTGTGTGGGTTCTTTTAAGTATCACTTTTGAAGTGTACAAATGTTGGGGTTTTTTCATTAACTCTTTGCAAGTACTGAGTCTGTGGTCTCTCACATGTTGAGTAAGAGAATAGAAACATTTCTCTGAAAAGTTAGAAAGCAAAGATGTAGTTAAAATGCTGTAGTAAGAGTTCAGTTTCAATCTTGGTTCTAAACAATATTTTCATTTTCTCCTTAGTAGTGTTAATTGCTAGTTCAGCCTCTTCCACCTGTTGTCTCAAGGCTTTCTCTTTTTTTTTTTAATATTTTTAGGTCTTTTTCACAATCCACACACATAGCTAGACAGGATTTTTGTAATGATTATTAGTCTTGATGGTTTCCTACTTCTTCTGTGCTCATATGGTAAATTATTTTAAGTGGCAGTGTGGTTATTCATTTCAGAGATGAGTCTTTCAGAT
The DNA here is from genome assembly GCA_013398015.1 of Oreocharis arfaki. Lineage (NCBI taxonomy): Eukaryota > Metazoa > Chordata > Aves > Passeriformes > Paramythiidae > Oreocharis > Oreocharis arfaki. Next base: position 288,527 of record VZRR01004735.1, on the reverse strand, counting down.
GGGTCTTTGGTAGGATGATGAAAAGTGTCTGCTTGATGTTACCCTGACCATCGTGGAGATTACTTATGACCCTTTAAGACAGTTTAATGCAGTTTAAGAGGTACGTACAGTGGAAATAGCAAGTGTACTAGGAGATAGATCTTGCTCTAGGGAGTTGAATCCAACTGAGCAAAATGGCAGAGGAGCCTGCAGGCTTATTTCAAAACCCCACCTACGTGCTTCCCCCTCTGCACACAGATTTACAGGATCAGATGCAGGCTCTGGATATAATACTCTAACGTATTAGTCAAATCCACACCTCCTGAAACTGGAGTTCAGATCCAGCCCTTTGGGTTTGTTTGTGACAACAAACTCAGCCACTGCAATGCTCAAATACATTTCCATTGATTGTATCTGTTCCAAAAGCAGGACACTATTACAGACTGGCTTTCCAAAATCTCCCATTTATAGTGCTCAGATACCTATTTTTGTCCAGTTAATCATTGTTTTTTTGCTTTTGGTAGCGTCTGTTCTTGAATTTGCTAGAAGGAATAAAAAAATTGTTTGCATAAACATTTTTCATGAACAGTCTGGATGTCCTGGGGTACTTTCTATGTTTAAGAAGCTCAGTGTGGTTGAAGTGAGGCATCTTCTGCATATGTCTTCTGACAATCTTAAATGTGTGGTTAAAAAAAGTATTCCTTTGGTGTCTGTCAGTTCTTTAAAAAAACCCTAAGAGAACAGTAATTTTGCTGTGCACCCACCTGATTCCAGCTCTGCGAAACACTGATCCTTTCAATGCCAGCAGCTCTTTGTCAGGTTGCTTAGGCCACAGTTCACAAGCAGTTCTCCCCGGGGGCATGAGATGTATGCATGCACTGAATATTAAGGTTGCCTGGGTGCCACGCTGAGCCCAGAATTAAAAACCTGTATTGGGGTCTTACTTGTCGCTGTGGCTTCCTAAGCCCTGAGGACAGAGCTTTTTCTAACACATGAGGCTGTGTGCTTTGCAGACATGTGCATCATACAGCTCTTCTCCCCAGTCTTGCCTAGAATAGAAGTTGCCCTATATGCAATCAGGGCGTGGGGGAAGACCCAGGCAGCTACAAACCTGTTAGTCTAACCTCAGTTTCTGGAAGAACTATGGAGAAGATTAAACTGGATTGTTCTGAAGGGCATTTAAAGACATCAGACACAGTCAACGTGAGTTAAAAAAAGGGAAGTCCTGTTTCACTAATTTGATATCCTTCTACAGTAAGGTCACCTGCCTGGCGTGTGAAGGGAAGGTGGCAGATGTAGTTTTCTGGATTTTTGTAAGGCTTTTGATACCATCCCTTACAGCATCCTTCTGGACAAGTTGTCCATCTCTGGGATGAGAGGGTTCATACTGAAGAATTGTCTGAACATCACGATGCAAAGGCTTGCAGTGAATGAGGCTACATCTGGCTCGTGGCCGGTCACCAGCGGTGTTCCTCAGGATCAGTTCTAGGGCCAGTGCTGTTCATTGTATCTGTCAGTGATCTGGGGTATGAATTGACTGCCCCGTTAGCAGGTTTGCTGATGATATAAAAGAGGGAGGTGCTGTTGGCTCTCTTGAGGGATGAGAGTCCTTGCAGAGAGATAGAGTAGAGCATTGGGCACTCATCAATGGGATGAAATTTAACAAGTCCAAATGCCGGATCCGGCTCCTGGGATGGAGTATCATGGGCACAAGTATGAGCTGAAGGAGCAATGGCTGGAGATCAGTCCTGTGGAAGGGGATCTGGGAGTACTGGTTGGCAGCAGCTCCGTGTGAGCCATGTGTGCCCTGGCAGCCCCGAGGGCAATCCTCGTCCTGGGGCGCATCGAGCACGGCACAGCCAGTCAGGAGAGGGGATTATCCCACTGCATCAGCCTCACCTTGAGCACTGGGTGTAGCTCTGGACCCACCATTTAAGAAGGCTGTGAAGATCCTTGAACATACCAGAGGAGGGCAAAAAAGGTGGTGACAGGGCTGGAAGCCAATCCTATGAGCAGCAGCTGAGGATTTTGGGCTTGTCCAACTTGGAGAGAAGGAGGCTGAGGGGTGACATTGCTGTCTACAGCTTCCTGAGGAGGGGAAGGGGGGAGGGAGGTGCTGAGCTCTACTCCCTGGGATGCAATGATAGGATGTGTGGGAATGGTTCCAAGCTACCAGGGTAGATTTAGACTGGGCATTTGGAAGCAATTCTTTACTGAGAGGGTGGTCAAACCCTGGAAAAGGCTTCTTAGAGACCAGTGCCCCCAGCCTGCCAGTGCTTAAGGGGCATTTGGTCAGTGCCCTTAACAGCATGCTTCAGCTTTTGGTCAGCCCTGAAATGATCAGGCAGTTGGACTATAAATGATGATTTTAGGTCCCTTCCAACTACAACAGTGCGTTCCATTCTGTTCCTAGGAATAGCATGAAATTCTATTCTGCTTGACTTCAGGGGAGCTGTATTAGGCAAAATGTGGGCCCTTCATGGTATTGTCTCTAGGCTGTACTGACCATTTATTTCATTTCCCATTCTCGCCTATTACCATTGCCTTTTGAAGCAGATCATTTTCACTGGGTTGGATTGGCACTGTTCAAAAGCATGAGCACCTCTCTTCAGCTGCTTTGTTTTACCCTTGGTCCCATTTAAAACCTCTCTTCTTTAACATGCAGCAAGTTCTAAAAATACGCATACCTTGAAAGGATGTGAGAGATAAGGCTGTTTGTGAAAACCACCAGTACTGTCATTTGAGATGCTTCAGATGACCACTGCATTCACCTTCATGTTACTGTGTCATGATAATTCTGCTTAGCCATTCTCTCACTCACTCATTCACTGCCTTGACAGCCCAAAATCCCTTGGACCTACTTGCCAGCTAAGGTGAGAAAGTTTAGCATGGGTTTTTGCACAGGCAGTTCTGGACCTTCAATGAGATAAGAACAAACTAATCTAGCCAATATTTAGATTCACTGTTAGGGTAATGTGGATTTTCTAAAAATTCCTCATACTACAAAGAGCTTTAGTTAGCCATCCCAGAGGTTTTTAGAAAATTTATTCAGTACAGATTCTACACAAATCAGTAGATCTGCAAAGGGTTAAATTTGACTTCAGGTGCTGGCCTGAATTCCTTGCAAAGTTATGGAGATACCCATGGAGTAATGAATTATCTCTGTGGCTTGAACTGCTTTTCTACCACTGCGTTTAGATTTGACTTTAAAGCCAAATCTCATCGTGTTTGCTTCTTCCTCCCGTTTTTGGTGAATGCCACTTATGTGGTCCTTGTGAGTCTACAGCCTATCTTTTTATAGTGGTTGACAGAGCTATTGGTCACATTTGTTGCCCTTCTCTTAAAGGATACTGAGGACCAGCAATTTTCATTCTCCTGCTTTTGTTATGGCTCTGGCTACAGCATCCAGATTGATTGGGTGGAGGAGACTCGTGCATTGTCAAGCCAAGCAACTCTGTATTTTTGCCCTAGTACAGCTGTCTGAGTATTAAAAAGAATGTTATGCGCGTTTATGGTTGAACTGTGTACTTATTCCTCACACATACACAGACTTATTTTGCTTCTCCCACAATTACGTGGCATTTCAATATAGAGAGAGCTACAACCCTCCTTATTTTTTACAATGATGAGTTATTCATTAAGAAGAATTTAAGATGTGGGTTTGGAAACATGTTATCTGTCAATAGTTCTTTAGCTTTTAGCCTTAGCTTTCCCTATGTCTTCAGCCGAACAATTTTATTATCCTACCTCAGTGGGCCTTATCTGCAAAAGACAAATTAGTTATCTCTGAATTTCAAAGGAGTGTTACAAGGATTAATTTGCTACGCTTTCTGTTGAATGTTTTGGAATATGATAGATGCTAAGTAAGTATTATTGTTTCTAAAGCATTTTTGTTTTGCGAATTTTCTCTGAAATACAGCATTTTTATGCTAGGAATAATTATGTTGTGGACATTTTTCTTAAAACAACATGCATTTAATTTGCCTCTGTGAAACACTACATAGTATGAACTTTATTAATAAACTGCTCAAAGTATTACAGACAAAAGACTGAATTCAGAAACTCTCAGTATCTTACAGTCCCCTGAAATGCCTCATTATTTAGCAATACTTAATCAAATTAATCTGCAGGAAATCTCTCTGTGTCATTAAAATTCTGCTAGGCATTCACATTATTTCTAGGGGCTTTGAAGTAGACAAGGTTTTGGATTTGTTGGGGTTTTGGCATTTTTTATGTGTTATATTGAGGAAAGAAAAAATAATTCAATAGACATGTTTCACAGAGATAGAGCATTAAAAACAAGTCCGTCTAGCAAAAACTAGAATAATGTATTGCTGTCTCTGTTTCACATTTGCGTTCTGCTTGACACAAGATAGCTTTGCCCATTTCCCACTTTTATAGGTCTTAAAGCTTCTTTACAATTTGGATGAAATGAGATTTTTTTTCATATTTATCTCTACCATGCAGAAACAAAAGGCAGTTGGTTTGGACACACTGTACTGAGTTCAGTGAACCTGGTGGAGCTGCACCAAGGATTGATGCCTACCCAAAATGTTTTGACTTTCTGTGTGAAGCACAGTACACAACTTCATGGTTTCTCATGGAATCCTAGCTCCCCGAGTCAAGTGAACATGCTGGAATCACAACTGTTTCATGAGATTTATTTTTAAAGCACAGAAAGTAAAAAAATAGACCAACCACACACAGAAAATCGAAGAACAGTTGTACAGAATGCTCTTCTAGATTTATTACTGGGTTTAAAATACTGGGTCTAAAATCTTAGATCTGGGGGGTTTTTTTTCAGACTGCACATGATGAAACTAACAAGAAAAAGCTTCTGATTCTTCAGTAAATGTTGATCCCCCTAATGATAGTCCATAATGCATTCCTAAGCTGTTTTTTATGAGCAACTAACCTGGGTCACAACCTGGATGAGGCTGGAGACTGAAAAATTCAGTTGAGGGGAGAACTCTTTACTGGGGCAGACAAGCATAGACAGTTCAAGATGAAACTGGGTGATGCTTTGTGTCAGGTTACCAAGGATGTTCGTGAGATGACCTTTAGCTGTTGCTTTCGTAAACTGTTCAGAGTAGCACCAGTCCACTTGACTTGCTGCTTCCCATTCACCTAGTGATTTACACGGGTTAACTGCAGTACACACTGTTGTCTTTTTCAAAAGACAGGTAATAGATTTTGATTCAGATCTCCATTGGATGGACTTTACTCTGGGTTTAAGCTCCCCTTTTTCTCTTTATTGTAAAGGTTTCTGTTGAAAAATGAGATACGAAGTTAAACGAGTACTATATATCCCTTCCAGAGGCTAATAGTTTTAGGAGAGTAAAATCACTGAAATCAGTATATTGTCAGCCTTCTGCTTTCTGCCTTTTCATACATGCCAGTTTTCATTCAGATTAGTGTCCAACAGCAAATCCATCCCATCACTGAATATCCCCTGAGTTTGGGTACTCCCACATTAAAATATTCAGCCACCCAAGTGGACTTCAACAGCATTTTTTTTTTTCTGTTTTTATTGTGAAGGTTAATTACCTGTAGGGTTCATTGCATGTGCTTTGCAGGCAATAAGTGGAATGGATAAGGAAGGGGCAGCTTGCTCAAGAGACAAGAGTGTCAGCATGATATCATACCCAAACTGGAAAGCTTTTCAGAGAGAAAAAAAGATGCAGCAATCCCAAGAGACAGCTAGACCCCTGTTTAATTATTGTGTGCTGGGAGATCAGCCCGCATTTGTATCACTGTGTCCACAAACATCACCAGCTTGGAATGAGCAAAAAAACTCACATAAATGATAGGGCCAGGTAGGTGCCTTTCCTTCCAGTAGTACCTCTTTTTCCTGGGCTTATTTTCCAGTGCATGATATTAAACTATTAGAGAGTATCCAAAGGAGGGCAACAAGGAGGGTGAAGGGCCTTGAGGGGAAGCTGTATGAGGAGTGGCTGAGGGCACTTGGTCTGTTCAGCATGGAGGAGACTGAGGGAAGACCTCGTGAGGGGAAGAAGAGGTGCAGGCACTGATCTCTTCCCTGTGGTGCCCAGTGACAGGACCCAAGGGAATGGCCTGAAGTTGTGTCAGAGAAGGTCTGTGTTGAATATCAGGAAAAGGTTCTTCACCCAGAGGGTTACTGGGCACTGGAACAGGCTCCCCAGGGAAAGTGGTCAATGCTCTGGACAATGCTCTCAGGCACATGGGATGATTCTTGGGGTGTCCTGTGCAGGGCCAGGAGTTGTAGTCACTGATCCTTGTGGATCCCTTCCAACTCAGCATATTCTGTGATTCTATGGTCACAGCTATCAGCCACCCCTCAGCTCCCTCCTCAGTGCAGATTGCAGTACATAGTGATTAGGGGAGCACTTTGGAAAGCTGAAAGATTTGTATTTGAAAGTGCTTCAGGCTGGATTGGATCAGAAGGAAAGTTTCAGAAGGACACAGACCTGAGGAGCTGCCCATTCCCACTGTGGGTCTGCACACCTCTGTTAGTGCAGCTTCCATCAAGAGTCTGGTCTTTGGCTGGCTTTTGCATGCATTTTGGCAGCATCAGTAATAGCCCTGAACATAAGTCGAATTACAAACAAGAGCTGTGTTATGCAGGAACTCGCCTGCAGAGACAAGGCTGCTGGTAGCAATATATATTTGGTGTGGGGCATGGGGGAAGGGAAATGGTGGGAAAAAAGAAGTAACAATTACACAAATCTGTTACATTGCACTGTAAAATCAGTGAAGTGATAAAATGAAACTGGCTACCTCATTGCACAACTTAAATAGAAACAAAACAAATAATAAGCAAAACTGTGATCAGGAAAGAAATATGACAGGCAATTTGTGAAAGAAATTGAAAGTCATCTAGAAGCAGTTTATCAACTGAAGCAAGAAAGCATATCTGTTCCTGAGGATTTAGAGGGCCCTAAGGAATATGTCTAACCACATGGACAGCATCCACCAGAAATGGGGATCTTTTTATTGGGCCTCACATCCTAGCACCATGCCTGGCTGCTGCATATGGGACATCCAAGCAATTAGCTGCAGAGTGTCTCATTATGCACCACTTAAAAGCACCACAGCAATGAATAAAAGGCTCCTTAAGCTTAGTCAGGGCAGATGAAGACCCATCTTGATCTAGGTTTTAAAACAAGTGCAAATTCCATGTTGATCCCACCATGACAAAGTCCAAGAGCTCTCCGTGCTTCACTTGCCTTTATAAACAACACCATTCTAATTTTCTTGTGTCCTGCACGATACTTTCCCAAGCATTATGATGGAGCTGGTCTAACCCAAAATCTCATATCCTGCTATTTTTATCATATTCCTTTAAACTTTATGAAACTCTGAAATGTTCTCCTTTGAACCTTAGGTATTGAACCTGAACTTAAATTTTAAATTTTCCACTATTTTGTTACTATTGAAAGTATTGCCCCCCCATATCTGATACACTCGCATATCTGATACATATCCTCCTCTTCCCAGTACCCATTTCCTACTTGAGGGTGTGTTGCAGCCTGCTTGCCTGCTTATTTTGAACTCCATGTACTGATGAGTTCCTCTCAAACTTAGGTGAGGTTTACATTACTCCATAACTCATAGAGATTTTCTGTGACAGCAAGCCCTGGGAGAGTGCGCACTGGGAGAGTTACAAGTTACTACTTGCACAGAGATAGTAGTTCCTTGTGATCATTTGGGTATGTCTATCTCCCCACCTCATATGATTTCCAGATGAGCTTAGCACACTTTGAATCCTCTAATTATGCTGCTGCAGCCGTGTGACTGCCTGGCTGAGTAATTCCCTGCGGAAGGAGACAACACTGCATGTAACAAAGCTCAACAAACAGCATTCAAAATGTGAACAAGTCACAGTAGTATACAATACCATGCCACTTTGCCTGAAATCTCCTACTGGTGCCACAGCTGTGTGGAGGCCTGATTTATGGTAGCAAGCTTAGTGATCTGCAGGGAAGAGCATGAGTGGGGAGGGAGGGCTGGCGGGACCTTTGGCTTTGTTTCCTTGTCACCTTTCTCAGAGGTCTCAGTGAGGAGGTAGGAATCCCTGCCTCGTGGAGGTAAGGAGCAATTGCCTTCTGCACCACCAGGGAGCCCAAATCCATTCTGGCTGTTCTGCAGTGGTGTAAGATAGAATGTAAAAGACAGAGCAGTTGGCATCAAATATGCAGCAATCTGCTGAAGACCTTCTGATTTGTGGGTAATATATGAGAGGAGGGGAAAGGGCAGATAAAACCCAATTGTTCCGATCTTACAAAAAGCCTTGTGCTGTTTTCAGAACGGTTAATTGCATTGATTGTTCTGACCTCTGTATCTTCCTTTCATACGGGAGCTGGCCATTGAATTGCAACTTGTTTTTCGGCTGGCTGACGGCGGAGAAGGGGCTGTCTGGCACGGCAAGGCTGGATGGGTGTGTGTAGAGCGTGTGCGTTTTCAGAGCATGACACTTAGGAAGGCTGTTGCTCAGTTGCCAAAAGCACAGCTGTTGCAGAGCGAGGGAGGGAGCCTGGCAGCAGCCTTGTAATCAGGTAGGCAAACGTACAAACCATATGCTTATTCCTGCCTAATTTTATTGCTGGAAGTGGCAGTTTTATTAGCGGTAGTGTCTGGGTTCACAAAGTCCTCTTTTCTGCCAGTGGCAGTCAGGCGGGGTTGACGAGAGCAGCTGGGTCTGTTTGCCCAGAAGCTGGTATCTATGAATGAAGAGATCAATAGCTGCGCTAAAAATCACTGAGCCATCTGGGATTTACAGATAGAGGATTGACTTGCAAATCCTACTGAAATTGAGATCTGCAGTAACTGCTGAATAACAGCACAAGCAGTGGAGGTGGTGTAGAAAGTTATCTAGAAGACCTGAAATGGCCTAGTGGTACTTCTCTCAGCTCTTGATCACAAAGAAGCTCAGGAAAGGGTGAGAAAATGCTGAGGTAGGGGGAAATTGTGTTCTGCTGCTATTTTTTAATTTTTAACCCTCTTGTTGACATGTGATTCTGAAGGTATTGCAAGATGACACAAAATGCAGCTATATTTTACCGGTGCCTGGTGGCTACCAGAATCAGTCTCTTTCCATCTGCATGAAAACAGGATAAGCCTGTAACCAAGCGGGTGAGGGGGAGAAAAAAGTTGCACACAAAAGAAGATACTTGTTCAGAAAGGTGCCAGAGGACGCACTTAGAAATGCAGTTTAGACTTTGAGCCAGTTTTATGCTTATTCTGTGCTCCCTGGTTATGCAGAACTACAGCAGCTGTCAGGCTGCAGAGAGGAGCTAGGAACAAACCGAGACCTGAGAGTGGAAAGAAAATACACAGAAACAACTTCTACTGTAGGTGAAGAAAGCCATGCATTCATAGCAGGGACCGGTCATTTCTCTAGTACCTTCCAGCATGGGTTTCAAGTATGGAATTGGTCTGCCATTAATTAGCAGGGATATTTGCACAAAGAAATTGAAGTATGGGAAGTGTCCTGTGGCTTACTTAGCACAAAGAAACTGAAGTATGGGAAGTGTCCTGTGGGCTTCTGGTTAAGCTGCTCTAGTACACGGCCAGGAAGAAAGAAGCTGTTTGCTGGCATGGGGTGCTGTGATTATAGACCTGTGTTACAGTCAGGTAAGAAGGTATGTGTTCATGGCATGGAGCAACATGGGAATTCTGCTCTGCATACTTCTCTGCTGTCTTTTAAAGTGGACACAAAAAGATGTTGAAACTCAGCCATCCATGGTGAAGCTAGACATCTAAAGACATCTAAGTAGGAAAATAGTAACATGTGGAGACTACAAAGGCTAAACAACTCTGCTGATGTTGTAGAAGTGCGGGAAAGAGCTGGAAATGCAAACCAAACCCCCAGCATTTTATCCACTAACACATTCCAGTAAAGCAAAATAACAGCTTTTCTCTTTTTATTGTTTCTTTTTTTTCCTGGCAGGGCATGACCTTGACCTTAGGTTAGCCTAGACAATTTCACTGTCCTGTGCTGTTCTAGTTTCTATTTAAGAGGTAGTTGTAGTGTTTATTTTATAGTGTTGTCTGTATAAACCTACATCTAAGAGGTGAAGATTTTAGTGGTGGGTAATGTAATCTCTGTTATAAGTTTGTAAAATGTGGTACATGATTATTGGTCCTCCCTAATAGTGCTATTGCTAACTGTGCTGTATGTCCAGAGGTTTGTCAGTGTTAACAGTGTTTGCCAAATCTTTTTCCTGAGTTTATTTCTCAGTGGAGGTATCCACAGTAAAAAGACTTCTGGTAAAACATTGATAAGTATAAGGCATCTTTCATATCTGTAGTTGTCACTGGAATCATACAACAGATACAGTATTGTGACTTTAACTAGCAGCGATCTACCTCCACTGCCCTTGCTGATGTGTTAGCAGAGCTACACTTCCTGCACTGACCTGGCTAGGAAGCAGAGCTGAGTCTTTTTAACTCATTTCTGCTATTGAGACTGCAGCCCTGCTTGTTCTGCTCCCAAAATACAGACCATGGCGAGTTGAAATTAAGAAGTAGTTTGTCTTGTCTTGGGGTGCCGCTACAGGAGAATGTCTCTTCTCCTATGACCTAGACCACTGAATGTCATCTCTATACAGGGCAATCTCCCCAGGTAGGTGCTAAAGGTTATATTCATCATTTCTGTAATGCCATTTCTCCATAATATTATAGGGAGCATCTGTGTAGTCAAATACATTCACAACTATCAAGAAAGCTCACTGGATAAGTCCTATATCACAGCATATCACTACAGTATCTTTCAAAGACATTGAAGAAAAAAAATATGGTTCAGATGTCTTCTTACAAAATCTTTCTCTGTGCTCTGCAGTCTCAGGAGATCAAAAGTTGAATGAACTGAAACGTCTTTCAGCACAGTCACACTTATTTCTATGCATTACCTCCATGAGGGCAGTAAGAGTGAGGATTAGATCAGTAGGAAAGCACAGACCTATTAATTTTCGAAAGGGTCGTCAGTCCTACTGAAGATTAGACTTTTAATCTCTGAAGGAGTCATCATGCTTTATTGGATAAACAATCTGCAAATGAGAACTTTTCTGAGGAAACTCTATGTGATGGGTGACAAAGATATGAAATAGTCCAACACAATCTTTCATATGTTGATTAGAAGAAAAGTTCTGGCTCAACAGTGAAGCTAGGATTTGATATATCAAAATTGAGAAACACTCTTGAACTTTGTTATTTTTGCCTTGATTTTCAAGCAATAGACTGCAATAGGTATGTGAGTAAAGTCTAGATTCGTCAAACTTTCTAAGCCTACCATTCTCAGACAGCAGAACAGAAGGTGTCTGGCATTTTTAACAGCCTATCAAGCTGATAAAGGAGCGAATGTGTCTGTTAGAAATTCTGTGCTTTATTAACCTGAGAGGGTAAAACAAGCAAAAAAGCCCACAACAAACAAAACCAATTAAACCCAAACCAAACAAACAAGAAACCCAAACCAAAGAAAACAAAAAACAAACAAAGAAACAAAAACCAAAAACAGACCACAAACAAGCAAACTCAAAAGAAAACAACAAAAAAACCCCCACAAACAAACCCAAAACACAAACAAACAAAAAAACCCAAAACCAACCCAGAAAAATCTGTGCAGGGTTGTATTTTTGAAGTACAATGCTTAGGGGAAACATAAAATCCACTTCCAAGTGAAGTGCAGAGCAAACTGTAGTTGCAGCTGTGACTTTGACCACCATTGTGGTTTTTCTGCCTCTAAGTAATTCTTGTTTCACCCAGTCTTGGTCTGATGGAGCCGTGTAAAATGTCTGTAGGAAATGGCAAAAGGTACCTGGATTTCTAGTTCTCTTAACTAGTTGTCAGATCCCCGTAGCTTCACAATGTGGGCAAACTAAGAGAATGCTGGAAACTTTTGAGAGTGTGGCTGTAGTGAAGAAAACTGTTTTCAGAAAGAGAGAGCACTTTTTAGAGAGGCAAGTGTTGTTAAAGAGTAGTTTCCTTTTCCTCATGACAGATGCAAAGAGCAAGAAAGGAAGCGCACACTATGAGTAAATAATATTCTTGCTTGAAAATAGTTTTTGTCACACTTTTGAGTTGGTTCAGAGCAGTGAAACAGAAAAAAGGTCCCATGTGATTGCTCAGAATTTACTCAGTACCAAAATAAATCCTAGCATTATTCTGAAGTTTTCATGCTATTTTTTTTCAAAGTTTAGTTTTTTAGGGATCTTGAATTTGACTTAGACAACTTTTCCCAAAATTATTTTCCAATTTACCAAAATTCAGTTTTGAATAAACCAATGCTACTGAGCATCAGAAGTTTATTTAGATCAGAAGGAATTTCAGGATGTCAGGGTGGTCAATTCAATGGTATAATGTTAAAATGATCCTTCATTCTGTAGCAGTTCAGTGAACTATGAAAGATGAACTATGCTATGAACTTTGAAAGATTCATATTGTGAGTCTTTTAAGTTGTAGAAGAGATTTGGGAGATTCCATGTGAGTAAGAACTTTATGTAAAAGCTTTCGGTTTCTGGTTTGGGGTAGTTTTTTAAAATTAATGCAATGAGAAACTCAGTTTTGCTGAGCTCAGCAAGGCCAGGCATTCCTGAAAACAACCTCCCAAATACTGCACCTTTTCCAGCCGTAATGGTAGTCTGGGCTTCAAGCCCACCACATACTTTCTGTGGTGTTTTGCCCTCAGGTGTGACTTTTCAGGTATGAACCTAACCCAAAATATTTCAAAGCATTTGTCTTTTTCATTTTGTTAATTCATACACACTTGGAAATGTATTGGGAAAATATTCAAAAAGCAAAAACCCTTCAATATCTTGCTGGGAAATTATGATCAGAAGAATCCCTCTCCTGTGTGCATGGATTTGATATCAAGTCAAAGCCTTTCCAAGAATGAAAGGAGTCTGCTTTTGGAGTCAGTGCAATTGCACAAAAGATGAATCTGTCTCCCTTTGTACCTTTCCCACCTTTTGCTTAATGTGGTGCAATGAACTAAAACTTGAAACTTGTAGAGCATCGTTTTCACTGATAGGAATATCTGTTGATTAATCAGGCTACAGTACTTAACATTAAATCTTGCTTACTATAATTGACTGTTATGTCATGCTAATGAGATTTCTTTCAGTTTTACTGCCTGCATGCTGCTGATGTAGACAGCCAAGAATTTTGTATTATTTTATGTTCACCTATGCCTTACCGGCTTTTTTGCTTTTCTTTTTCAGTGGGGGGGCAGAGGGAACAGTAGATTGCTTCTCTGTTAAGTATTTTGTCACTATCTGAAACAAGTGAATAGGCATGCGTTTAAGCATATGAGGCTTTTTAGGCATCTTTGTTTGAATTTTAAAAAACCAAACAGAACCTGAAAGTAGTGTTGTATCTTTGTTAAATATCTAAAATAAAAAATTGCTGAGAATAAGGATGGGAAATAGAGTGGGGAAGGATGACATTTTTGGGGGAGGAATTAAGTAAAGAAGCAATGGCTTTTCTCCTTTCATTTCTGTGACTGCAAGCAGTTACGGAGTAGAGTGAAAAGATCTAAATGATATAACTAGCCAAATGTACTTTCTCTGTTTCCCAAGGGCAGAGCTCATCTACTCAATGGAGACCTGACCCAGATGAGAGTTACATCTCCTGGGGAAGACATCAGGTCTTGAAATGAGCTTTGAAAGAAAGTTGGTGGGATCATTAGCATTGAGAGGCCAGTCCCCTCTGCTGCTGTGCCCAAGCTTTGACCACACATATTTTAGTTTTTCCTGTTTTTCTCTAGTTTTTCATGGACATAGTGTAACTGCTTATATTGTATAACCAATATAAGCTGGTGAAGGATCTGGAGAGTGAGTCATATGCAGAGCAGCTGAGGGTGCTGGGGTTGTTTAGCCTTGAGAAAAGAAGACTCACAGGAGACCTTACTGCTCTCCACAACTGCCTGGAAGGAGGGTGTAGCCAGGTGGGGGTCAATCTCTTCTCCCAGGCAGCCAGCAACAGGACAAGAAGATATGGCCTCACATTGTGCCCGGGGAGGTTTAGTTTGGACATCAGGAAGAGTATCTTCACTAAAAGGGTGGTAAAGTATTGGAACAGACTGCCCAGGGAGGTGGTGGAATCACCGTCCCTGGAAGTGCTCAAGAAATGACTAGACGTGACACTGAGTGCTGTGGATTAGTTGGCATGGTGGTGTTCGATCAAAGGTTGGATTTGATCTTGGATGTCTTTTCCAACCTAATGATTCTATGATTCAGTGTTCACCTCACGTGGAGGAAGTGACCCAGGGATATTTAATCTGCACAGGATGTGAAGCAAGTGTAGTTCTTTGAGGGGAGAGACAGGTTTAGCATTCGGATGACTGTTATTTATTACTCCTATTTGTAAGTCACATCACAAGTGAGGGTAAAGGATTTAACCATGTTGAACTTGATAGACTTATGCTATCTTACATTAGCAGTGTACTGAGCTAATTAATGTGCTGTTCTGCATATTTATCACAGTGAGAAAGAAGCTTTGGCCCATTCACAAGCCATGGAGATGCAGTAGCTCCAAGGCTTGAGCATATAGTCATGAGCAGCAGGAGTGACTAACCTCCACTTAAGAATCCTCCTTTAGGCCTGAGGTGGTGGGTTTTCCCCCTTCTGCCAAAACATAAGCCATCTGCAGAGGTAAGTAATCCTTATCAGTTTTTTGCAGATGCCTTAAATAGCAGAAACAAGTAGAGGCATTTATTCTGGATGCCATGGTATTGAACAGTGATTTGTTGAGATTTTTGCTGGAAGAAAAAGGGAATTAAGAAAATGAACCCAGCACCACCAATCTAGAATGGCCACTAAAATGTCTGGTCTTGGAATGCTGGCAGGCTGAGAGGGCAAGGGGAAACCATCTGATAAAAAAATCAAATCAGCAGTGGGCTGAACATAGACATTTCTTGCAGGGACCAAACCAAAATGAAGAAACCATAGCTGAGTCTCTGATGGCCTTCACTGTAGGCACCAGAGCTAATTACCAAGTCCACAGACCGACCCAGACTGTCCTAAGGGATGGACTGCGAATCGGAAGCTGCAAATTCATGTTTAAATGGGACACAGTCTGTGCTGGATGCCACAGTCCCTCCTAGTTAGATCAGGATTGTGTCCATCCACAGTGTAGGTTACCTAAGAATTTTTCACAGCAGTGATTAATTGGAAATCACCCCTGCTTGTGTTCATCCTTTTGTTTCTGATGCGTGACTTCTCAAAAGAACAGCGTTGGGTTTTTTTGCAGCCATTAAAATTGACCTGTTGTTTTCAGCCTTTGAGACCTCTGAGTCATTTTGGAGTGGTTTTGACCTGTTTTGTGCCTGAGTTTTCTTGCTTACAAGCTGGTTTTCCCTGAAGAAGTGCTGTTATGATTGCTGCACTAGCAACCCTGCTTTTGTCACATGTGTGACTGTGTCTGCAGGAGTCGTTCTCTGCTGTTTCTCTGCTCTCTCCTTGTAAAGTCCATGCTGTCATTTCAGAAATTGTATTTAAAGATGGGATTAAAATTGGTGGGATTTAGGCTTATGGTTCCCAAACAATTGTGCTTTTGTTTGTTTGCTGATGTGGCTGGCGGGACACATTTTAAAGGGGGCTGCCTTTTAGAAAATTCTCACCCCTTGCTTTTGAAAGTCTTCAATGCATATTAAGCTAGGCCTTCTTAGTCACTAGTCGTATTTAAAAACATGGACCTTCAGATTGGCCTTTTTTATTTGGTTGGGGATTTTTTAAAATCTTCTTTCTTTGAGACCTCAAGGGAGAGACAAATTAATCATCATCTGGTGACACTCCATTAGGGAAACAAAATTCTTTTTGAAGTCTCTATGCAATTATTACAAGGAAACTTTCATTGTGTCATAACCTCAGAGATTAAGTGTGATAAGACAATGAAAAGAAATACCCATTTCAAGAATGCAACAAAATACTAAATTTTTTCTGTGAACTAGTTTGTTATATACTTTATCATCTTTGAAAGAGAGGCAAATGATCTAGAATGGAGGAATGGAATACTGTGTCAGGTGTGTGTCTTTGTTTCTCGGGCCAACTTTGTGCATTATCTGAATGTCTATGTTTGCATAAGGACATACTCGGTACCTTCCTTGCCTCCCAGCATCTGTAGGTTTTAATTGGCAAAGCACTGGGGAAGATAACTCATTCCAACTAATGTTGGAAACTGGAGCGGTCGCTCAGGGGAGTGCGATACCAGGTTTGGCTGACACTGAAGGCTGGCAAAGATGTAGTGAGTGTGGCTGGGTACTCAGCAAGTTTGAAGGGAGGGGACAGGTTGCTGCTGGCTTGCTTTCATCTCATTCCCTCCAAGCAGGTAGTAGCATACCTGAAGGCCATCTCCAAAGCAGAGTGATGGCATGCCATTACTCAGCCTTGTTTAGGGCTAGAAAGAGAGAAACACTACATTTTTAGCTTTCCTAATGCCTGCCCTAGCTGTTTCCTGTGCTGGCTTGCTTTTTCTTGAGAGACTGAGAGAATACGTGTTCTGTGAGCAACAGGCTTGCCATTTGGGGTTCCAAAACAGAATGCATTCCCTGTGTCTGAATGAGGTGGCTCTTCCCTTGGTGAAGGTCCTTGCTCCATCCAGCCTGGACACTAAGAGTCCAGAATGCATGTAAGCAGTTGCTTTTTTATCAAAGCAGCAATAGTTTTCTGAAAGCTGTAGCTAGATCCTTCCGCATGTGTCCCAGCAATGCAGATTTCTGCCACGTGTAGTGAAATGCCCAATTGCCAGCAGGACAAGGAACCAGGCACCAGTTGAAATTCAACAGGAATGTTTTTGTTGGCTTTATTGGGCAGAATCTAGAAGTCTGCAATCACTACATGAAACTGAAATTGCATTCTGGAAACATGTAATTGAATGCAGACCTGGGCACTCTTGAGATGATAATGAACCACAAAAGCTCAGGGTACTAGATTATGATGCCAGCTCTTACAGTAGGCATCCATTTATCAATTGTTTTGATGCAAATGAGTATCTTCTCCCGAACTAAAATTGTGTTTCTGCAGCAAATCAAAGCTAAGCAGTAGGATTTATATGTAGATAGATAAATCGTAGCTGTGCTTAGCAGTGCTTCCCTCACCATTTTTCACAGGGACAGTGAAGTCATTAATCTTTGCTAGTAAGAAGCTTTTAAAAAAAGAGACAAAAAAGCTTAGGAATATATCGACAATTTAGTGTTCAAAGAGAAAAGTGGTTACTGACAGGAGTCCTATCTTATTTAAGCCACGTCTGAATGTGTCACCTAGAGTAAGAGAGTGGTAGATGGCAGTTGCGTTGCTAGATTGCATGTGCTGCACCATTGAGTGTGCTTTGTGGGTGAGATTCTGCATGCAGGAAGAGATACATTTTGAGCCCAACTGGGGCTTCAGGTCTCATTTGGTGAGAAAAAAGTGTACCCCCAAAAGGGAAAGAGCCATTGGCACTGCAGAGAGGAATGCTGGTGGGAAGTCGTGTAGGACTCAGGCATACATTGCTTACCCTGGTATTCTTTCTGCTTGTCTTTTAAATGAAAGTACTGCTTTATAGTTTCTAATGCACCCACCACATAATACATTCCCTGTGAAATGTAATGGGAAGTTACTGCTGTAATTAACTCATTGATTGTTTAAAACAATTGCTAATTGTACATGGTTGGAAAGCTGGGAGGATCTCACTGTCACTAAAGTGACTGGATAATTATAGATTTTTCTTTTCATATTTTTTTTCTGTAAAACATGTTTTCTTTGCAGTAGCTTTTATTTTTGGCCACATAACTTTCAGTTCCCGTGACTGACAGATGCAGGCTAGCAATCAGCCCCAGGGCAGGAAAAAGGATGAAGATATTTCAGACCTCAATTATTAGCCCCCTTAGGGACACTCTAGGTAAACAAATTATTCATTCTCATATGTAATGCATGTATGCTACTGTAAACATGTAAAAAACAAAGGTCTGTACAATAGCAAAGAAGTCTGTATACCACTGGAAACATTATCTTTGAGAGGCTTCTAAGTGCCAGAAGAGGGTTCAGTAGTTCTTTTTTTAGAAGAGGAAACAAAAAAGGAAAACAAATAGCTTGGAAAGCCACCTCTGAGATGCTGCTTCTACATCTTGGCATAAGAGCCTGTATGCCAAGAGCCTGTACTACCCACGCACATTTGATATTTCTTTTCAATGGGCAGTGCAGTTGCTAGCTTTTACCACAAATCCTGGGGAAGCTGAAAAATGCCAGCTCTTTCCTGTTCTTCTTCTTACAGCCAGTTAACAGAGAGCGTCTGCGTGGCACAACGTGTTGGCACAGTTCTTCTTGCAGATTATGTGTCATCCTCCATGCATCCTTTTTCAGCATTGCATTGCTATCTGTGGATATACCTCTTCTGAAGCAAATGCCGGTCCTAGGCCTAGGAGTAGTAGCAACTTGCAGCCACTTCTTGTCAAGATATTGGGAGACTTTTTAAGCAGCTATGTCTACAAGGACTGACTGGAGCCATCATGAAAAGCAAGCTCCTCTCTTCTGATGTGTATCTTTTTCTGCTCTACTTCAGACATGCAGTGAATTTGTGCAGGATATTGCTGTATCTCAGTTGCTTATGCACAGGATAAGGACATTTGCATGTAATGGGACAGGAGCTCCTTCTGAGTCTTTATTTTAGTGACTAAGCCTCACATCTTTGCAGAGGCTTCCAGAACTCAGTGTGGTACAATTACAAACTAGGATTTTCTTCTGGTGCTCTGTGTTTGTTTATGCAGTTTAGCTCTGCTTTAGGTATTGATGTATCTGGGAAGATCTTGCTGTGTCAGTGATGCCCTAATAATCACCACTGTGATGGGCTCATGCTACGTAAGGACTGAATTCTGCTAGACTTAGTAGTACTGAGTATTATATTTTCCTCACTCTGCATCCATAAAACAATATTAATATGTAAAGTAAGACATATAAAGAGGCCTTTTTGCAGTATGGACTGCAAGGAAATCATTCTTTTTGAAGAGAACTTTCCACAGTGTGGCCAGAGAGTTTCTAAGTGTATTTTTTCCTTTGAAAATTACATCTGTAGTCGTGGGTTCACTTGCCTTATACTGAGCAATGCAAGAGACATTTTACAGCAATATTTGCATGTATTTGCATTCAGCTTAACATGGTGGGGGAGTTTAATTCCGCATTAATCTGTGCATTGACTTTATAGTAGTTATTTCATAGCTTTATGGAGGAAGGTGAAGCAACTGAAGAATTGACACAGATTCAGTGGGATTTTCTTCCCATAAGACAAGGCCAAAGTGAAATTTCAGTATATACAGGAGGGGAATTATCAAACAGAAATTGGTCTGGGACTTCTGTTTTAGGAAGGGCCTCAAAGTATTGTGGTAGATAAAAAAAGAAAACATTTTTGTGGAAGGAAGTGTGCCCGGCTTGTTTGTTTGCTTTTCAGAGTGAATGGACTCATGGCAGAGCCTCAGAGACATAGATGTTCTCAAACACTGAGGCTGAGAATGCAGCTGCAGGTGGGGCCTATATGGCACAGGAGAAATATTATTCAGTTCCATTTTTTCCATGAGAAAAAAGGGGCGGAGGGGGAGGGTGTGGAATCTTTCTTTGTACACCATCCTATGGCCAGAATATGGTAGCATTAGGTTTTTGCCAAGAAAGTGCATTCTCCAAAGATGCAGAGTTTCACTTGGTTGAATACATATACAAAAAAGACAAAATCTGTTGAATGCTTATTTAAATAATTTTTTATCAGCTTAGTGGGTTGGAAGTACTCCTTCCATTTCAATTCTGATATCAATGACTCCCTTTAAAAAGTCTTAAGAAGCAATGAAGATTCATTTTCTTAGCTTAGATCTGTATCTAGCCTGAAATACCCTAAGTGTTTGTTTCAATCCAGCTCTGAGAAGAAAAAGGCAGGGGAAGGTATGACTAAATTCTAAAACCTTCAGACCATATACCAACATTAGAATTCTGTATTTGGATCAAAAATCAGTGGTAATGAACAGAAATTAAGCTTTTAGTGCACTGCTCTGAGAAGCTACCCAGAGTAGAATGAGAGAAAATAGTAATTTTAATTTTTAATGGGGAAAGTAGCACAAGAAATGGTTTTTGCAAAATGGCATTGATCAGGACTGTAATTAAAAGGCATCTTAAAGAAATGAAGAGAAGCTCAGAATAGATTTAGATTTTAAAGCAAGCTGGATTTAGAGTGCTCCAGATGTTTTGCTTAGAACAAGCTTCATTGACCTGGAATATCAAAGTGTGCCAGCTTACTCACTGGAGCATTGTTAATGCCTCTGGCTGGGTTTGTTTCAGGATCCTTGGTTTGAATTTCAGTGTATTTAATTTTATGAGCACAGTAAACTACAGAGAATGATTAATCTACAGAGATTAAATTTATAAAGGTCGACAAACCATCCAAACACAAAGCTTTGCATTGTGACTTCTCCCTATTCTATTTTGATTTTAACTAAGTCATCCCAAGTGTGTAGATCCATTGTTTCCTGGAAACCTATTTTTGCAAGGCTTGCATTATCAAAAATCTTTATCAGCACAACTGTGTTTGAAAAATGTTTTCACATTTTTTAAAAGGCATGTGTCTTATCTGACCTATTATCCAGGCACCTTTTATGGCCAAAGATACCAGCAAGTGATGCCTGAAGCAACTGAAAAATTACCAAAAAAACCTCTGTAATCTTCATTAAAATGATAGTTAAACAACTGCCCATCCTCCCAACCAGTAGACCATTGGAAAGTATTAGTTTACAGAACGTTGGCACACAGTTTTAGACCTTAGAGCTAAAAGACAGTGATACTGCAGTGTCTCTCGTCTCAAACAGTGCCATGCTTCTTGTCAACAGAGGCAAATGACTCAGGCTTGCAGCACCTCCTGTGTCTGCTGAGGCGTCGAAGAACCACCCTAAACTTTACAAGTATCTATTATGCAGAGGCAAAGTGTATTTTTTTAATTGCTTCTGTGATGCAGTTGAGATCTGTGTTCTATATCTGAATAACCACCATCAATTTCAAAACATGTCAACAAAAAACAAAGGTTAACAACCTTAAACAAAGGTTGTCCTTCGTGCCTCTGGACCCTTCCCTACTATTTTCCTAAAAGCTAAAGTTCTCTTGATAAGTGTCACTGAATGATGTCATTTTGTCAAACACAGCATGACCAGCTCTGACACTGGACAGCTGGAAGCCTTTGGATATCTGGGGCTATGCACTAGAAGTCTCAATGTCTTTACAATCGTCCCAATGTCACCATTACTGTGCAGCAATAATGCTGTGTTACATGTTCAGAGTCAAATGTGCTAAGAGACAGAATGTAAAGATAAAGATTTATCCAATCCGTGGGCTTTTAACAATGAAAGAAGAAGAAGTAATAGTACACAGTAGTTTAAGTGAGAGTAAAGAAGCTTCTCAACTGATCTAGTACCTCAGCTGGCTTCTAATTTTTTTCTCCTGAACCAAGCTGCAATCCTTCCCCCTTCCTTTGTTGTCCAAAATGCCTGCTTCTATCTCTTCTCAGAGGATGGAGAGAAGGCACAGAAAGAAATGAAGGAAAAGAGATTACCACCTGTGCCATCCAAAGCTGGAATCCCTTTGTCTCTCCTTAAAAAGCTGTGCTTTTTTCTTCCTAGCCATGAAGACGCTGCCTTCCACCTCCTCTCTCAGATGCCTCGATTTAATATTACTTGGTTGTACCTCAGTGAGCACATTTCTGCCTTGGAGGCATTCACAGCTCCAGAAGTCCTTGTCCTAAACTCCACACCTCAAACTTCATATAACTGTAATTACTTTAACTCTGCTATAATTGTCAAAATACAAACTCTAATTGTATGAACTGTGCAGCCTAGAATGGGGACCTGAAGACTGGTTAACCTCCCATTCACTCTTCTCCATACCATTAGTTTTGTGCTAGTCCTTCTATGGACTTGAGGAAATCGATGTTTAAAAAGTTTGCACAGTCCAGTTATTCAACATGATTATACTGCTGCAAATGCCTAATGTGGTCCCATTGCACAGAGTCAAAGAAGAACATGCAGCAGAGTAGCATTGCTTAGTAGCATGCTGGATGAAGCACTATAGCATGTGGAATTTTAAATCCATGCTAAATCCGTGAAATGACAATGGACTACATCAGTATAACCCCACTGACAGGTCAGGTCACTGCAGTATCTCTGGGATCTCTGTATCTTGTCATTGTTTGGGTTTTTTTCTCCTTCCAGGATCAACTAAATTTCCTAGATTCCTTCTCTCCTCCAGCTTCCCTACCTCTTTTTGTCCTTTAACTAAGTTTCCATTCTCCAATACCTCTAATCTCTTCTCATGTATTTATTTACTATTCCCAAATCCGAGAAACAGGGGATTCATAATTCTGAATTGCTGAAAATTTCAGGAAATGATCTGAACTACAAGTTGTGGCCTGCAAACCCCAGTGCTGCTCTGACAGTAACCCAGTAGAAGAGGAGTTGTCCATTGTGTAAAGATAATGTTGTTTATAGCCCTTGCTAGGAAGCCAGAAGCTGACGCCATTCCTTGGTACTAACTAACACGCCTTCTCTTTCCCACCAGGGAGGTTTGTGAGAGCAGAAGCAGACTCATGAAAGATGCTGATGAACATGGTGGCTCGTAAAGGGCACCTTATGTTCTTTGCTTCTTTATATAGACTGCAGTTTTGCCCAACAGGCACTGTGCAATTTCTAAATGCCCAGGCAGGAAGAACTGTCTCATAATCGAACATAGATTCAAACAAAGCTCCAGCAAATCATTTTTGTAAAGCATTGGACAAACAATGCCATCTTTCTCTTTGTCATTTTTAAGTAATACTTTTACAGTTTTATCTACTTGAATTATAACCTTTTCAAAGCCGGGCTGTTTGAACAGTACCTTGTTTAAAGCCCTGCCTCATGCAAGTGGAGGTGCTTATTGCAGATAATTACTTATGAATAAGCCTTTGTCCCAAACAGCTTACAAGGGACCAAGCTCATTCCACAAAACCTGATGAAATAAATCAGATGGCATTCATGTTCAGTTGGTACCGACTTGACCTGAATTCAACCTGTCTGATATAAGATGAAAATCTTTCCATATCATTATAAAGCCCCTTCAACCATTCATCATCTCTAATTGCTAACTTCATTATCTCCTAGCTAAGCATCAAGCCAACTATTCATAATAGCTTTACAATAAGCTGCTTCATTCTCTAGAACCCATATTCTTTGTTTTCTCACCTTGTCTCCCTTTTAAGTCCTGCTTCGGTCAGAAGAACAAGAGAAAGAGCAGAGCAAACACTTATTCCCCATTAACAGTCCCTGCATTTCCACTTGAAGGCCAGATTGGCCTCACAGAATTCCTGTTCCTCTCCCATGTGCTGCTGCAGCTAGTGCCCTGTATTGTCAGGGCTGGTAGCCTTTTCGTTTCCCCCTCAGCATGTTTCTGCAAAGACATCAAAAGAATGATGCCTCAGGCAGGCAGAGCAGCCCTTTGTCATTGTGTTTCCCAGGATAGCTGTCTTCTGGCAACCAGCTTGTGGAGGTGACATTCCTTCAGATGGAGGTGGCTAGGAAGTGATGGAAGAACCTTCATCAAAAAGATTACAAGGCATAATTGCAAAATATGCATAATTCTGGATTTCTGAAAACAGCTAGAAAATGGCAAAATATGGCTGGGGGTCAAAAAAAAAAAAGGTGGTGCCTTGGTGTGAAAAGCTTATTTGCAGCTTATAGTGCATGAGATCTCTCAAGAAGGAAAGCGGCAGGCTCCCTGAGGAAGAGGGCCGAGCGGTTTCTCTGGAGAAAACTGAAAAGCTGTGTATATTCCCATGAGCACAACTCACCAGCTTCTTACCAAAGGGCTGTAGCATGGTCACATCCCACTCAAATATCTTGTCTGAGTGGCTGAAAACTTAGGCTGACAAGAAAGCTCAGACACTTGCAGTTGCAAAGTGCAGAAGTACACTCACACACCCCTTAGACTGCCTTTGGTCGTTACCTCAAACGTGTACAAGTCAGAGGTAGATACTATCAGTCGAATGTTTTAGAATCATAGAATAATTTAGGTTGGATGGGACATCCAGAGCTTAAAGCACATCTAGTTAGATCAGATTGCTTGGGGATTTACCCCTTACAGCCTTGAAAACAACAGAGATAGACAACCTTCCTGGGCAACTTGTCTTATTATTGACTGTAAGTAATTAGTAGTCTTACCTTTAAGCTTTAATCTGTTGAGGGGAGGGGAAAATATCTTTTTGCAGAAACATGTGCTTCAATGCAAGCATGACAAGAATGCAAACTGCGTTCTCTCGTGAATCTTTTCTCAGCATGCTCAAGTACTGCTTCTGAACACTAAGCTCTTAGTTGTTCATGGTGATGTAAGGAACACCGATGTGTTTGACCTCTTAGTATGCATTTTGGTGATGTATTTCCAGCAATAACCCATGAAGTGATTGAAAACTTCCATCTGCTATTGGCCTCATGATGCACTTAGAGCTTTCCCAAAGCCTTGAACCAACAAAGTCTTGAAGCCGGGATGCTTTAAGCTCAGAGGATTACTGCTCTAGAGGAAACGTGAAGATCATTAGGACAAAAAGTCTGTTAAAATGTCAGAGTACATTGTATACTGCAGTCCTAAGCTCTGCTGGGGCCCCTTGGAATTTTTGTAACACAAAGTAATAAAAAAGATCTGCAGTGGGTTTTACCACTATTTTGCTGCATTCACTCCACTGTGAATGAAATGTGTATTGTACTGCAGTCTTTCTAGTTCAGCCTTCAGTCACACATTCTTCTCTGGTTTAAACCTTTGGGAAAACAAAATCTTGCCCTTTGTGCTACCTGTGTTCCCTGGAGACTTAGGTTTTGACAGACAGACATCATGGATCATGCAGGTGAAGCAGCTGAATCTATAACACATCAAAAAATTAGCAAGTATTAGGAGTAAGTTTTTATTTCTCATGAGTAATGTACACACATGATGGTTAAGATTGTGAAGATTACTATAGGTATGTTGTTATATATTATGGCAATGCATCACTGAAAAAGCTGAATTAGATTTTAGCTGTTAATATTTCCTGCTTTTATAAAAGGCCCTAAAAAATTACTAAAATCTAGCCTGGATATTGAGGCTTTAACCAGTGGGCAGACATTAAAGAGCTCGGCAAGATTCACATTAAAATGTGTTCCAGGATTTCAGCAAAAACTGATTATACAGCTATTTCTTCAGATCCTTTAGCACACCACAGCTTCTTTGTGTTGACTGCTGTTCAAGGTTTTAAGGAGGCAAACAGTGCTTAATATGGCTTTTTGTCAGCAAGACCTGTTGATGGTGCATGTATTGTCTGTTAGTGTTGTAAAGCCTGGTTGTGGTAAACTCTGGGGATGGTAGGAGAATGATGACGTGGGACTGATGCAAAGCCAAACATCTCCCTCTGTGCTTTGTGCTTCATACCAGGCCACAGTGAAAGTACAAGCAGCGACTAAGGGATAGGGGTCTGGTGATGGAAAATGACTGGCCCAGAGAAAATAGGGGCTAAAAAGAGGAGAGTAAGAACACTTTCATGTGCTTTTCTTTGAAGAAAGTAAAAGGTTCCTCATGCAGGTTTCTGTACTGTTCAGAGGACCCCATGTTTATGCTGAAGGAGGAAAGACTGAAAAAGATGCTTGTGATAATGTCAGAAGCTTCTTGCTTCACTTCAGCACTGCTAGCTCACTGGGTGATATGTATAGAAACTGTATGCTATTCCTAGGGATTTGTGTTGTCTTAATTTCTAATTTGAGAAAAATGTGAGCACTTACTGAAATGAGGTGATTGACAGTGTGTGCTGCTGTCAGGCCCACTGGAGGCAGATGCTTATGAAAGCTTCCCCCTACAGCCTTGCCAGCATTCGTACCTTAATCAGCCTTTGCAGCTGCCTCAGTGCTCTTGGTTCCTGCGCTGTTCATGTGTAATTGCAAAGTGCTTTTCAGTGGTGGGGAAGCCTCTGAAGGTTGGGAGGGTCTGTTGTTTCAAAGTCACCCTGCAATTTTATGTGTGTGTTCACAGGTTTCCTAACCTTCTCTTTTATTCTTCTCCTTCCCTTTATCTTCCTTCTCTTCTGACTGAATGTTATTTCCCGTCATCTCATGTTCCCCCTTGATTCTGCCTGCCTGCCTGTTTATTTGTGCCTCTGTTAGACCTCATGAACCTTTAGCTTGTTCCCCCAGCTCAGCCTTTCCTCCTCCCTCTGAGCTTGGTAAGGGTTTGACTTTACTGGACTTGCTGTCTGGCATTCCCCACACATCCATCCTCCTAAACTTTTGCATTTTGTGACTTTCTCGGATTTCTTTAAACACGCTGGTACTGGAAATCACAGGAACCGTAGTGAGCTGAAAAACTGAAATGAAAACTCATTAGTTTTGTGTGGCTGCCCCAGTGGCACAGAAGAGACATGGCAAGTCCCGGGCCATTGACCTGGAAAGTTTGGGTAAGAGTCTTTAACTGTGTTACTGCAAATGAGCTCTTTGGGGCCAAGTCTGTCAAACGTATTCCTCTTCATTTGCTATTTCCTTTTCTGTGTGAAAGTGTTCCCTAAATGAATGTGCTTCATGCACAGTCATATCCCTGACCTTCAAGTAAACTGTTCTGAACTGCAAGCAACAGACTTAATATGAGTCATTTATAAAGGCAAAAAATCCAGTCATCCCTATTATGTGCTGATTGTAACTTTGTCTGCTGTAGGCTGGTGATCTCAGTAGCCAATAGAGAGTTTCTGAGATAATAACTATCCATTTAATTGCTTAGAAATAAATCTTCTGGTCTGTCTACCAATTTCAAGCCACACTCCTACTTACTTTGGATGTATTACTTCAACAAAGATTCCTGCAGTGTGATCCTTCTCCATAATTTTGACCTGAGAAGCAACTTTTATAAGGATTATCAGCAGGGAATGTTAGTCTGTACATTCTTGGGGAAGCCATGCTATTTGATATGATCAGGAATTAATTTGATTAGTTATGTAGACAGAAATACAAGGGCAGTTTGTGCTGAGAGCAATGCTTGTGCATGCTGATTGACTTCACTGCAATTGCCTGTGATGGGAAGCTCAGTTTGACCTATTTTCTTAAATTTTCCTTAAAGCCAGATGACTCAGACCTTTCTGGAGCCAGGGCAGATGGAGCACTGTGTATGGCTCAGTCTTTGAGTGGTTGTGACACAAAAGTCCTAGACTTCTGGGATTTTGTGATATTCATGTCCCGCACACTCTAAAGGGATAGAGGTTCAGGATATCCCAAGTGGCAGGTCTAGAAAGACTGAGGTTTTCTCAGGTGTCTGAAATTGATCACCCAGGATTTCCAGGCACTAGCAATGAAAAGTAGATTTTTTTTTTCTCAGCATTGTTTCTTTTGTTCTTATCTTGAGACATGTATAATTCTTGAGAAAACAGGGAGAAAACAATAGTGGCATCCTGAAAGATGGTGACTGTGACCTGCTTTACTGAGTTTTCTTTACATGCTGGAGTCTCCAGAAAAGGCTGTTCTAGGTCATAAGTTTATCACAGTAGAACCTTGATAGGTTCCACCAAGTTTCAAGTTTCTCTATCGCATGTTGTAAATCCAGGGCTTCTGCTGTATTTTCCTTGTTATTTTAAGAGAAACACTTGATTTTGTCCAAATTAGGGTTCTTCTTATGAAAAAATTGTAATGCAAGGCTCTGGAACCCTCCTACTGCCTTCTTTGCTTTGCTTTTCAAACATGTAGTTTTACTTGGAGCCAACAAAACCACAAGTGCCTGGTTTCTATATCCATAGGAAGCAGTATAAAACCAACCCATGATGTGGGAGCAGTTCTGCCTGTTTGTCAACCAGAGGTGACCAGTACTTGACTTTATTTACTCCAGAGGCTTGGACTTCTCCTCTGGACCTTCCCCCTCACTTTTTCCTGCCTAGGAGCATTTCTGACAAGAATAAGTCATATTCAGTTTTTTCCCCCAGGGGCTTGCTAGACACACAGGTACACACACAGGCACACTGACTTCTCCCCCCGCTGAGCTTTTTTTAGCAGGCTGTGGGGGAACAGAACCTTGTGAGGAATTATAGATGCAGCCTGATACCTGACTGTGGGTTTAGTTCTGTGAGCATTTTAAAAATATTTTTCTGCATGTATATATAAGACAGCTCTGGGTTTGATGGGAGGAAAGCAGAAGGTGGAGAGTTGTTTCTTTATTTATGCACAGAAAGAAAAAGGTATTTTGGGGCGGTGTGGGGTGTGAAAATCCAGTGTATATCATACTTTATTGTCTCAGTGTCAAGCAGGGAGGAACTAGCAAGGAAGCTGCTGCAATGATGCGAGTCTTCAAGTCACCAGTGCTGTTGAGTTTTGGTATATGTTGAGGCGTGCAGCTAATGTCATGGAAAAATTCCAATTAACTTGAATAAGCACTTGGTCAGGCCCATATTTTGTAGTGAATCTTACTAGTATAGTCTATTCCAACAGTTCCAAACACATGGGGCAAAGCAATTATCAGTGTCAGGGAGCAGTCTATATGCTTACATCAATGCTAAATGTGATCCTTCCTAAATGGAATGACTAATTTGTCTACGCTGGGCTTAATTCAGATGCCTCCTTGGTTTCAATCTCATAATTGCAGTGAGGTTTTTGGAACCACTTTTAGTTAACTTTAGGATGGCAACTATATCAAACTCTTGGTTTCGATCATGCAGGGGTGCTACCAAGTCCTAGTTCATGCCTCTGCTCTATCCTGTGTCTGTTGTCAAGGCAAAAGAGGTTTCCATTTCTCTGAAAGTTACGCAGGATGTGCAACATGCTCCAAACAGATCATAAAACCGCAGGGCATGCCATATCAAAATTAGATAAAAAAACTGAGAGTGGATTTTCTAAGATGGGAGGTAATGACCTTGTTAGGACTGTAGTGACTAATGGCTCTGGTGCTAGGACTTGCAGTAAGCTCTGCAACAGCAAGAGCTTCACCTATAATTTCAGCAAAAAGGTTGTCTTCTTTTCAGCGTCATCTAATGCTAATGGTTGCTTGCTCAGCTGTTTTAGAAATCCAGACCCCACATTGGTTCATTGCTGGTGTTTACCCTTAGCTTCATCAGGCCTTTGGGCATTAATTGCACATAGATGTTTGAGCATTCAAATGGCAGCTCAGCAACTTTCCATCTGTCCTGCTAGGTAGGATGACATCTTCCTTTTTATCCTTAGAAGGCCTTTGCCATCAGTAGTTCTTCACTTTTGCAGCAAACAGGTGTTCCTAAGCTTATGTGTTTTTTATGTGTAACCTTTTCTGTTCACTTTCATCACACCATATGGCATCACACTGAAATAAAGCAGGGCTTCTCCTAAATAAGGAGAGGATTCCATCATGGCAAAGCATGTACACAGGATATGGAGAGGCCTGCAGGTAGAGCAAGAATAAGACATGTGATGCTTCGGCACTATTGCTGAATGTAGGAAAGCCAGGAAGGGGCATTTTCTTTCCTTTCTTCTTCCTTCAGTTTGCTTTTGTTTGTGCAGCACTCATCACCTGGCTCTCTTGGGCTGAAGACTGCCAGGAGTAGCTGGGATTGTTGCTTAAGAATGTGTTTATAGCTGCAAAACTAAAAAGGTCATATTCTATTTTGGCCTGCTGGAGTCTCAGGCTGATTCTCCCTCCTCCTTGCCCTCCCATTTTTGCTGATGTGCCACGTAGTAAGCAGAAATACTGTCAGCCTAGCACCCTGGAGCCCCTGCCATGGATCAGTCCTCCAGCTGCAGTAACTGCCTGGCAAAGAGAAAATATTTGGGTAGCCAGGTTTGAGTTGTGCACTGCAACTAGAAAGATTCTCTACTTGTCAACAAACTCCTTTGGCAAATGTCAGCTGTCCTGAGCTGGTTTGGGGGGCATTTTTTTGATAGTAAATTGAAGAAGCTACCAAAGGAAGTACTGTGCTAGGGGCTGATTCCTGCGTTGTAGTCAGTGATCAAATTGTACGTATTTTCCTCTTTAGTCCAAGCTGATCAGTTTGTATCAGTATGTGTAGTACAACATTGATGTATGCATTAATCACCAGAGCAGCTGGTAATTAATTAATTTATCTTTTATCTCTTTTTTATTCTCACTGGGATGTGTAGTACTGTGAGCAGAGGAAATAGGAAGGAAAGGAAAATATTTATAAAAAAGTGCCAAGTACCGGGGCATCTCTGTAAAAACATCACTGCCTAAATAGACTGTAAAACATGAATCATGGTGTTTTGGTTGGAAAGATTAAGCTGCTGAGAAGAAGTGATGCTGTCTTGTTAGACTTGCATTTTTCTAGCATTTTCACAGAATGTTAGCTTTTTTAGCCATGGCTTCTTCAGGGGAGCACTACAGCTCTCCAAGACAACATTTGTATTGAAGAAACAAGGATCAGAGGCTTCCACACAATTTGTCTTGTCCAACAATTTGTGCTGGAAGAGAGTCCAGCCCACATAGAAACCTCCATGTTGTTCAGCTGAGGGCTGTAAGGCACACTTCAGGGATGTCCTGACTCGCATTTTGAGCAGTGCCACAGCTTAGAGAAAGAAGTAAGAGGAAATCTTCTTTTCTCTGGTGTGGAGAATGCAGCTGAAAACTTGCCTGATCTTTGAGGGCACAGTGTCCCAAAAAATACTTAGCCAGGTGATCTATGGCATAGGAAGACATGGTCAAGGGGGGAAAAAATGGTATGACAGTGTCAAGCCTCAAAGATTTTGATGTAGGTGAGAGCCAATATCTCAGTAGTCATCTGTTTACGGGGGATGCTGCTTTCATTTCTTCTTTATGGACAATGGAACTGGCACTCTCCTTAATGGCAAAGGTTGCAGGGAGGAAAAAGCTGAAGGTACAAATGGTTTCCCAAGCTTATAGAAGAAGCAAATGTGGGCTGGGAATAGGATGCAAATTTCTTGATTCACTGTCAAATAATGAATTATCTGACATCCTGTTCATTGATTTTTGTTGTCCACTGTGCAATAAAATTATGCCTAGGTTTGTAGCTGTGTACTAAGGCAGTGAAAGAGTTATTAGACCGGGTTTTTTTACTTATCTTTAAAAACAAGGCAAAGGAAGTCCTTTTCTGCAGGACTGCTATAGTACATTCATTTTACATTATTTGTCCTGGAACTGATTAGCAGCAGCAGCTTTCACCATAATTAAACAGATCATAATTAAACATATTTCTGTTTTATGAGCTGTGGCAAATTCAGATTCTCTGTAAGGTAGCTCTTAGGAGTGAATGTAATTTGCAGGTTATGGCAAAGAGCATGTTACAGGAGACATACTAGCAGATGGCTTCAGGGCTTGTTTGCATTCAAAATACATAGCACCTGCAAGCAAAAATGCACTGGCAAAAAATCCATGATACTTTGGGGTTCTTATCCACATGGAATCAGTGTTACTCACTGGACCAGTTATTTAATTCCCAGTCATCCACAAACATGTCAGAGCAGCTGGGCTTCTGCAGTCTGCTGGGATCTGCTTGTAAAAACTCGGTCCATTCCAGTAGTATTTGCTGGTTCTTTCACAGAATGGAGTACATGTGAGGCTGGACTAGAACATAGGTGATAATGTTCTAGTCTCTGCCTGAGAAAGAAGTTGCTTCTGTCCCTCTCTAGAAGTTGTTCAGGGTGGGGAGATAATAGCAGAGTCATTAAAAATGCAGTGTTTGGATATGAAGCCTATTTTCAGATCCAAGTTGAATTTTATGGCTTTAGAATGAAATGAGTTGGAAGAGGAGGGATAAATACTGTTGAAATAAAATCAAGTGGAATAAAAAAACTTAAGTCTGGAGTGAGTGAACTGTTTGGGCTAAGCCTCGTGGAACATGTTTTTCCTGTTCGCCCTCTCATTTTGCTATAAACAGTAAATCTCTGTATTTGAAAAGTCTTTTTATATTCTCTGTGTGATATACAAACACCTTCAGAGAACCTTAGATTATGATTTCATAAAATTTGTCTGAAAAACAGAAACATCAACATCACTGTTCTTTAGCCAAGGAACTGAGTTATCAAGAGGTTGTAAATAATTTGTCTGAGGTCGTAGAGGGAGGCTGCAAAAGACTGATGACTTGACCCAGTTTTTCATGTTCTAATTCTTACCCAATTCCTGAACTACAAGACCATTTGCCTTACAAGACCAGTTCTGCTGGTCTTCAGCTCTTCTAAGTATGTAACTCTAGTTTTCTTTCTTAGGACAGGTGAGGCACAACACCCCAAAACTGCCCTGAGACAACAGATAGGATATTACAGTTTTGAGTTCACCCTGCATTTCATTAACACTCGTATTTCCCAGATTCGAGGAAGTTGACATTTGAATGTGCTTTCCTCTCCTGACCCATTTCCATAAAGCAGCAGTACTGAGTACCAGTGACAGCCGTGAACTCTAAGCAAGTTCAGAAGGTGAATCATGATCGTGTCTTCTGCTCACCTAATTATTTACTGAATCACAACCTTTGAGAAGGTGTTCTCAAAGGCAATGAATAAGTTAGAGGGAATTCCACTGTGAGTGTCTGAACTGCTGCCTGACTGCTGGGGGAATCAAACTCTTCTCAGCCTTTACTTTCCAAATGTGTAACATAGCAAACAGTATCTCAGCATCAGGCCTTCAAAGGGATGGGTTTTCAGTGCATTAACTCAGAACTATACACTGTGCACATTTGGGGAATTCACCTGCTTATTCCTGAATAATTCTTCATTCCCTGTTCTCCTGCCACTTATATGAAACAGGCAGGGATTTTAGATGAGCAACACATGCAAAATCAAGTCCTTTGGGGCAATACATCACTTGAGGTGACCGACTCTATTCAGCATAAACACACATACATAGCCCAGTGTGTAGAATGCTTGTGTGTCTTGGTGAACAGCATAATTCTGCTGAAAGCCTGCTTCAGTTCATATTTCTGTGAGATCTGATAGCACCTAGGCTGATTTGTGAACTCTGCTGAGAAAAGTAAAGCCTTGTATTTGGTTTCAACTCCCAGGAGTGCCAGGTGAGAAGTCAGAGCTGCATCAGAATGACGCAGAACAAGTAGGTCAGCAGTTTCATTGTATGCATTTTCTGTGTGCCTCTGTGTGTGTGTGTGTGTGCATGCATGAACTGAGAAAATGGAAAACCATGGCACTGAATCCTTAAGTTTCTGCTCTGTCTTCTTTAGGTAAAAGTCTCACTGGCTGTTTCATACGTAGTTAAAGAAAATCAAGGCTGTTTTGTCCTCTTGTTGCAGTAAAATACAGGGCAACAATATGTAGAAATGGTAAAGAATTGCAGAATGAGTGGATTTCTTCTAACAGTGAGTGAGAGCTTTGGCTAAAAATAAGGAGAATGGTGTTATTCTTTGCCATGTTTCATCTGCCCCAGTTGCACTCTCTCTGCTTAGTGCCTGCCAAACTGATAGCTTGCTGAAGATTTAAAGAACCAGCACTCACATTCCTGTAATAGCAGCCAGAATAGCTGAGGTTATCATCTCTTCTTCAGGCTTTCCTTCCCAGAACCTGCAAGAAGCAAGCATCTTCACCCCCCCACTCCTCTCAAAGGGAGTCACCTCTCATTGTCTGTGTCGCAGGCACTGTCCTGAGCTGCTGCTTCGGCAGGTTGGGCAGCTTGGGTTGTTTACCGTGCTGTGAAAACACAGAGCATTTTGGGGGCAGCTGGACAGCAAGGGATTGACAGCGTGTCTGCCCGGGGATTATAATCCCTTTCAGGCTGGAGGAGTTTTGGAAATGCGAGCAGCCTGGCATGATCAGGCTGTTCTCTGGAGCAGCTGCACTATGGGCAGGAGGCAAGGCAGACAAAGAAGTTCATCGCCCAGATAAGCAGTTACAAACTGTGGGTCAGCCTTTGCTGCGGAGGAGCTGTGCCCCTGCAGGGGCTCTTGGGCCGAAGTCGCCAGGCGGTGCCAGCCATTGTCCATGGCTGCCCTCTTAAGCCCTGCACGAGCCGGACCAAGAACCTTATCTGGCTTTTATAAGAAGCAAAGAGGGGGAAAATCAAGAATGAAAAGCGGATGAGGTCTGGTTTTGCCGGGCAGCTGAAGCGGAGTGGCCCTGTGCCCCCCTGCGCTGCAGCCGACGATGGAGAGCTGGGGAGGAGGGTTTGCAGCCCGCTGCCGGACAGTTCTTTGTGTGTACATCATTAATTCCGCGGGACGGGCTGCGCTGCCGCCCCTGTTGCCGTGTTCGGCAGGCCGGAGGACGGCGGCGCTGGCAGAGCCGGGCTGTGCCCGCCATCCCGCAGGGCCGCGGCCCGGGGCGCTCGGGGCCCTGCGGGAACGGGGGAGGGCGTGGGAGAAGGGGATGCAGCGGGAGCGGGAAACGAAGGGAGGCTCTGTCTCCTGGGTGTTCGCAGGCGGCAAGGTAGCCAAAGGTGTGCCAGGCTCCGCCACGCCGCCAAATGTATCCGGCTCCCGCGGCTAAGGAGAGGCTCGGAGCGGGGACACGCTGAGCATCCTCCAGCCCAGCCCGGGGGATTGGTTAAGGAGCGGGGTCGCGGAGGGCAGGCAGCAAGGCTCAAGCAGCGCTTCTGCCTGCTCTGCCTCCCGCCTCCCCCTCTCCCCCAGCCCTCCCCTTCATCCCTGTTGTGTGTGGCAGCTAAAGACCGAGGCGAGCGGGAGCGGATGGCGGATTGCACGCACGCCAGGCAGCCTGGGATGCTGGCTTTTCCTTCTGCTGGCTGCAGGCAGGGCTCGGTTTCAGACATGAGTGGAGAGAAACCTAAAAAGAAAGCTTTCTATCTAGTGAGGATGAAGCCACTGAAGGAGCCCACCACCACCACTAACAACAATGTCTCGTTTGTGATACAGTATCACATAGGCAAGGAGATCAAACACATTTGCAGCAACTGCAGTCGCGGGGAGGAAGCCCGTGACGGTGAGTGCTGAGATCCTGTGGGTGTAGGAGCGAGGCAGGGGAGCGCGTGTGCTTGCTTGGGGGGTGCGCGGACATGTGTGCGCTCCCGTCGGAGCCTGGGATGCTCGGCTTGCTTCTCCACAGATCCCAGGGAAAGAGGAAAGGAAGCGCGGGAGGAATGCGCTGGGCATTGATTCAGCCTGTCGATCAGGGAGATGCCAAAAGGGACAGGTCCCTTCATTTGCCACAGAAGCTTTGTGCTAACAGTTAAGGCACCAACTCTTTTTTTCCGTTCCCTTTTCCCCCCAGTTGCTATAGAAATTGCTGTTTGTGTTGATTGTGTTTTGTTCCCATTCCTGTGAATCTTAGATCAGGTTTTTTTGCCTTGATACATCAACTTTTTCCTTGTCGTGCTGCAATAGAGTTTCCTTGACTCAACTGAGTATCTGGAAGGTCTGGTTTATCAGGAATACCACTAGTGTGATTTTCATCGTGCTGTCAAATGCATGGGGGAAATTGTATTTTTATTGGAATTAATATAGTGCTCTTCAGACAACTGTTCTCATCCCTTCCCCCTCTCCTTTTGGGACTGAGCAAAACCTCTAGAGGGTATTCAGAGAGTGACGGTGTAATCAATCACAGGTGTTGCTACAGGTAAGTATATGCTTTTTATGTTTCTAGGAATGCAAGTATTTGAAGGCAACAATGACAAATTCTTTGGATTTTGCCAAAGTCAGCAGTTAGGAGAAGCTGAGAACTAAGAGCAGCATACAAGCATTCAGGCAAAAAATAGCCTCACAGATGTTACCCCACATTCTTGTTTGATGTTGTATTACTTTGCCCTGCTCTGGGGATTTGCATGTTACTTAGGACTGAAGGCACTCCACCTAGGACTCCCCATTAACTGATGGGGTAAACAGATCTCATTTTCTGAAGGTCAGGGAAAGACTTTTTTTTGGTGATAAATGTGAATATGAAATTGTTATCGTTTTCTGAGCTGAGGTTCTTAGTAGTTGTTGGCACTTCATTTTTCAGCTTTTGTCATTAAGGTTAGTATTATTACTATTATTAATAATGATTTTTTAATTAACCAACTCTGCTTTCATTTTCTCTATGCAAAAGAACAAAATATTATTTGGGATCTCATGGTTCTTTGTCAACCACAGGTCTGCAGTTTAATGAAGTAACTGTGGTTTTGCTAATGTCTCTTCAGAATTAGCATCCTGCTAGTGTGATTATAGTCTCCTTTGATTAAAAAGCAGCTAAAGATGAACAGAATTGCTTTTGTTGAAAAGGGAGAAGATAGCCTGAGAAGCCTGGAAACCCACAGTGGGTTAAGCACTCTTTCTGCTTACGCCTGTACAGCTGAGGGAAGAATCTAATGAATGTTGTGTAAATTGTTAAGTGTTTCCTTTCCTGTTATGTGCTGCTAGTGACAGCAAGCCCCACAGATATTAAATGAAGGGCTATGTCCAGCACTAGTAGTTACTTTACACTGTTAGTGTAGTTTATTTATCCTTAAAAGCAAACGAAGCCATTTATAAAAATATGCTTTCCTAGATTAATTGAATTGACCTAAAACTCAGTTGCATCAACATCTTTTGCTGGGGTTTTTTTGGAACCTTGTACTTGAAATCTTAGCATAGTTAGAAAAGAATATGCTTTCCTCCCTTTTAAGGCACACGTGTACGCATGGATGCATGTGAATGTATAACTCCAGTTCTTTGTACCTCTTAGCCGACTAATAGGTTTGTATTTAAGGACTTTGCTTCCTTTTCTATGTTTGGTTATTTAGCTTCGAACCATTAGATACTCTGAGGGCAGGGTATGCCTCTTGGCAGGGGATAATCTAGTAACCCTAGAGAGGCAAAGAATAGAGCAGAGAGGCTCCCAGCCATCAGGCTTCCAGAGCATGTCATCGATCTGGTTTTGCCCCCTCTTTCTGTCGGGTAGGATTTCATTCTGCCTCATGCAAATGACTTTTAAGATCATAATTTAAAATGTATCTAATACCAGCACAGCCCTAATCTTTTCTTTCCCACCAGCATGCACAGATATGAGTTTCTTTCAGAAAGTAAAGAAACTGTAGTCCCAGCTATGCTGCCTGGGCACACTCAGTGATTTGACTCTGACACATTTTTCAGCAGTGAAAAATGCCTGGGGGTTTTTTTTCTGATGGATGCCTATTCTAGACCTTTTGGTGTTTGGAGGGAAAAGATGATATAATGAACTGAAATTATGTGATGATCATATCAGACAGATCAGGTAAAAATCTGTGACCACTAAGATACAGAGAAACCTGTCAGGATCTCAAGAT
Source organism: Oreocharis arfaki (assembly GCA_013398015.1). NCBI lineage: Eukaryota > Metazoa > Chordata > Aves > Passeriformes > Paramythiidae > Oreocharis > Oreocharis arfaki. The sequence goes on along the minus strand of VZRR01004735.1, from coordinate 251,433 downwards.
GTCCGTGCATCCTCACAGTTGCACAGCCTGAAGGGCTCTTTGGAAGGGGACCACTTACCACTTTTTTGTGAGGGAAATGCACATCACTTTGCAGTGTGAACACCCCCACCCTCCTATTCAAATTATATATAGCTTATATCTCATCTTGCAGGCCTGTAGCTGCTCTAGTGTACCCAAATGTCCTGTGTGGGTCCTGTGACCCAAGCAACTATTGTGTTTGTTGGAACTGTGTACAAGGACTAGGATTCAGTCCCTATGGCATAGGCAAATCAGTGGGATACCTTGATTTAATGCTGAAAAGTCCTCCAACTCTAGTTAGGAGTCCTGGGTTCTAGTTACTGTCTTACTCTGCATTTTCATTGTACTACTACTCTAGGAGAAGGAAAATTTATGCTGAAACTGAGGGTAATCCTTCAGAGCCCACCACCTAATCTAGCAAAAGTCATGACTAGGAGAATAGTAAAAGAGATAGCCATGAAGCTGAAGGAAAAGGTGGAAGCAGGTACTGAGTCATACAATATCTTGGAAGGGAGGTCATGTAGTGTGGAGAGAAGTCAGTGAAGGAATTTGGAGATGCAGATGGGTTCACTGAAGTAAGGGTAAAAGGAGTTGATGTGGATGCAGCATTTTGATGAGGTAAAAAATAAGAAGTGAGGAGCTCAAAGAGAACAGGAGGCTACAGTAATAAAATGGACATGGGAAATGCTTTAACCATTGGACTGAAAGGAATGGATGTATTTAATGCTAATTTAGTTGCAAAATAGAAAACAATGAGAGAGAGCTACAAAAGCACCAATACTGAAAGGTTAGGTGACAGAATAACAGAAAGGGTGTTGAAAATGGAGTAGTGAAACTGTATGTGAGTGAAAAATGAGGTGTGTGGCCATGAGGTATTCAGGACAGGATGCCAGAGAGGCAGTCAGACATGGTGGACTGAACCGAGAGGGAGAGGTCAAGTATAGAGAGATGGGAGTCACCTCCAGGAATACAAGAGCAGTCAGGACTGAGCTCTGAATGCTGAGGGCTGTGAGGAAGGTGTTGAGAGAAGCAGAATAGTGAAGAGTTGCAAAAGTCCCAAGAAAAAACAGACAAGATTTGAGGAGACAACACAAGTTGTTCCAGAAGCACGAAGGGGAATGAAAATGCTTTCTGAACATAAACATGGGGAATTGACTGATAATCCTGTAGAGCAGAAGGAGCTGAAACTACAAGAGATCAAGGTGCACTGCAGTGCTAAACCTCTTCTGGTATGTACAGAGCACTTCTCAGTGTGCCGATTTTGGTGGTCTCTGGGAGGGCTGTGATAGTGCTGGGTCATAGCAGATGACATGACTGATGAACGAGAGAACAGTCGTTAGGGAAACAAGTAAAGGAAGAAGAGACTTGGCTGGTTTTTATTTATTTTATACTGAAAACTGACTGCAAATCTCAGCGTCTTGCTGAAGTCTGAGCCTGGCTCTGGAACATGGTTTAGACATAACTCTGCTTTAGTGTGGCTGGAAAGAACTGTAGAGGCTTCAAAGACACCCAGAAATGACCTAACAGGAAGAGTGAGTGGAACAACTGAAGTGGGATACTTTTGATTTTTTTCAGAGGATCTGACAAGAAAATTTAAGTGGAAAGCAGTTACTTAAAAGTGTGTTGGAAGAGAAGGAATTCACAGAGCAAAGCAATTTTTTATCACTGTCAGATGAGGGTTCTCAGTTCAAGGGTTCTCTGCAGAGTATCTCTGGGCAACTTCAGGCATGTCCAACATGTATCGCTCCGTACCCAAGCTCCTTGTCTGTAAAATGGAGACAGTGGGATTTCCTTCCACTTGCCTGCTGGTCTGTAAATAGATTATGAGTCCTTTAGTGGAGAGGGGAAGGAAAGGACTGTCTCTTGCCATTTCCATTCCTAGTGCCAAGGACTGTGGGGCTCAAGGTTTTTAGGGTCTTTAGGTTCAAATGTAGTGGAAGTACAAATGATACTAAGAATGAACATACCCAAAAGGTTTCATTCAGAGCTGATATTCAGTCTATTTATTATGCGCTCCTATACTTCATGGTTTTGCTATTTAAGCAGAAATTATTCTAAGATCTTATATATGCATGAAAATCAGCGTGGACTGAGATACTGTTGCCGTAGGAATTCCGACACTTGTTTTTCTGCCACTGCCCATCTTCTAGAGCTTCCAGATAAATACCTTTTCCAAACAGAAAAGGGGAGGGTTGTGTATGGGGGCTTGTGTGTGTGTGTGTGTCTGTGTATGCATGTGTGACTCCCACCTGGAACTGAAGACTTACTTCTTTTAACTAGGAACTTTGAGAACATTTACTTTAGCATCACTTAAGAGATTGTCTCTGAGGTGATTGTATTGCTTCCCACAAAAGTAATTGCTAAATTAAATAGTTATTTTCTAGATAAACTGTAAGCCCTGCAAGAGCTGTGTATAGAAATAAGTTTTACTTCACTAATTCTCACATTATTTCAGACGGTAACTGCTCTTCCATGACCATCTGCAGAGTGAGCACAGTATGTTGCTATAAGGCATTGCAGCCTTCTACAATGTTACCTGTCAAAAACCGTAAAATATTTTGGAGTGAAAAAATTAGACTACATAGAATGGAAAAGAAGGTAAAAAAACAGTGTACCTGGTCTTGTTGTAAAGTGTAGGAAGCTGAAAAACATGTTTGAGGTTTAAACAGCTGACACAATTATGCAATGTGTGTCTTTAGTCCCTAAGGGATAGTTACCGTAAAGAAAGAGGCAGAGGAGGAAAGGCATGAGCTTTCCTTGCAGAGTGAAATATGTCTCCTTTGCAGAACAGATCATAGAACAAAATTGGTTTATTTTTGTCAGTTGAACTCTGTACTATTTGATTTGGGTGAATATGGTGCTATGCTAGAGAAAAGTGATGAGATCAAGCAAAGATGTTCCACATCCTAACAGGTTGCTGGTGAGCTGCATGGCCCACTTTGCTTCCACTAGCATCACTTGCTGCTCTGGAAGATACAAGCCCTTGGTGTTTTGCAGGCTGAGAAAAATTGTGCCTTCTAGGAGGAAGGTGTGATGCCTAGTTATGGTAACTTCCAGGTGGCAAAATCCCAAGGCAGCCAGGACATGATACTTTACCTTCCCTTTACCAGAGGAGCAGAGGGGGCAAAGTCCCATCGCTCTGCTCCCATCACTTTGTCTTGCATATCAGGAGCTAACAAAAACTCATCAGTTACCTGTGGGTTTGACCTGAGATCAGAGACTAACAGGGATCTGTTCGTTCTGCTGTGGCTGGGCATGGCTTGCAGGCAGGGAGGAGAGTGGGAAGGAAGAGAAGAGGAACAAAAAGGTCAATTTAGGCTGTAAGATGGCATCCACCCGGCTTACGAATTTGCCCAGACTAGCAAATGCAAATGGCTGGCCAGTGATATGTGAGGTTTTCCTTAAACACTGGCAACTCTTTCAGTTGTCTAGTCTGCAGTTGAAAAAAAGAAAAGAGAGGGACATTTATGTCCCAAAATAAAGCTGAAGAAATATCACCAAGCCTGGAGCAGGTCATTAACTGCTCACATGCATCTCTGTAGCGACTAACTCATATCCTGTTAAACTGCCTGTAGCCAAAGCTGCTGGCCACAAAATAAGCCAGCTGTGTACCATTCCAGGTGACACTGTGCTGGCAATACGAAATTCACGGCCAGGTTTGCATGGGCTGTCACCCAGCAGAGCTTCAGGCTTACTCTGAAGTGCCCTGGAAGATGTCTTGTCCCAAATTGCAATATGATTTACATTGTTGACAGGAACGGTAGGACAAATATAGGTAGTAAGCAAGGTCTTCACTTTGGTAAATTAGATAGTATGAGGAGAAAAAGTGTACACAAGATTGGGTCAAACTTATGCAAGCAGATGACTAAGTTCTTTGTCTTCCAGTGAAGACTCCTGTGTCCCTATGGGGGAAATGTTTGCCACCTTGTCTGGGGATTCTGTATATCTGTGTCATTGATTTGAGGAGTTTTAGGAACAAAACCAACAAAGATGATGGAATTGGTCATGATGGCTCAGCACCCCCTCATTTTTATTACACAGTGCTGACATAATGACACAGATAGGAGGATACCTCAATTCTTTAGAGAGCAGACAGCTTGTCTGTTTCAGTTCTGTCTCCTTTTGTTGTTTTCTGCCCTTTCCGATGCTGTAACTCAGTTGTCATCTTTTGATAGCATTTTACCATCTTGCTTTCTATCTGAGAACCAAGTTTAAAGTCTTGGTATATGTAAGCTTATGAATGCAAAGATTGGGGCAACACCAAACACTCAATAAAAAAACATTTCCTCATGGGGACTTCAAAAAAGCAGATAAAAGGCCATCAAGTATGATGAAAGCAATACAGTGGTTTTCCTGTATTTAACAGTAATGATCTGCTCTGAGTATTTGTTGCCATCTTGATTAATATGCCTGGGTTTGATTCTTCTGTATCAAGTTACATACATCAGAAATATAATACAGAACTATTTGATAAACTATAAAAGGCCACAGATTTTCCATGTGTAAAGTATGAAGGCAATTTGCAAAAAAGAGGCAAGATGTCAATGTTGGCATAGATCATGGAGGAACATGTTCTTGTTGCACTCTGTTATTAACAGATCACTTCAAACCACCTGATATCAACCTGGCTGAAAAAGTTTGGCTTTCTGTGTCTTTTTTTTACATCCACCACCCCTATATCCTATTCTATTCTTTGGTCCCTGCCCAGGTGGGCAGCTGGATTCCATTGCTGTGTTTTGTCTTTTCTACTTCTCTTACTTGCTTAGGGATGTTCCTCTTAAGAGGGTGATTTGCTCATTTGGCTGCTTAGTTTTTTGAAACGTGCAATTCTTTAGAAGAAAATGAGATAGATGGAAGTACTTCACTTTACAACCATTAGTGGAATTTTATTCATTAATGTTGTCACTGCCTGTCAAAGCTAAACAGCAGAGAAATACTGGGTATGGAAGGAAGAGATCAGAAGACTCAGTATTCTGCCATGTGATGTCCCTCCCTTTCTTGTCTTTTTCTTTGCCTTTTCTTTTCTTTATATATCATATCATTAAAAGCAGCAGAGTTCGTTTATGGGCTCCTTGACTGATGAGCAAAACCTATCCTTTGAGTATACTGTTGTATTAATAACATTTTCATTCATTGCAGCGCCCTCAGCAGAGATAGGCTTTCTACATCAATTTTTGTATTTTAAGATTTTGTTTCTTGATCTATTTCAGTGACTGATAGTAAATGCATAGCTATTCCTTTGTATCTTCTAAGATCATCTTGTTTGTAATCAGACAATACCAAATTTGGCTTTTTGTTGTTGACACCTTATTCAGCCCACAATTAGCCATAATCTAATTTCAAGAGCACAGTATAAGTATATGCAATACCATCTTGCTAACAGTCTGCCAGGATGTCTAAGATTAATTGGATATATTTGTAGTCTCTTTAATGGATCACGCCAGGTCTCATGCACCGTCCCAAATCCATTAGCCAAACCCCAGCATCAGGGGGCTGGTGTGACTGAAGGGCAGTGCCAGAGTGTCCAGTGGTTAAGCCAGCTTTGTCTGTGTGCTTCAGTGGCTTTCTTAGAAACTGGAGGGTACTGTGATGTTTGCCATTATCTAAATGAATGCAGCAAAGCTGCAAAGGGGTGAAGTTGGGACACACTTGGAGGCCCTCTTGTTTTTCCTTTGTGACTTTGATTTGCACGCTTCTCAGAAAATAATGATGTTCTTGCCATCCCTGTGAGGTGGAAAACTGTCCTTTTGCTGGTTTTTTGCTCTTGTGAAGTGACATGAATCTTCACTGGTCTGTAGCTTTTAGTCTCGGTGTCTCAGAAGGGATTGGGTGGAGAGGAATAAGATAATGTTTGATCATGTCATTGTCATCTCTTGCTGACTCTTCTGGCTTTGGGTCAAGCTACTGAAGATGAGGCAAATCTAACAGAGCCTTTGCCTTTGGATAAGACTCTTAGATTCAAAAGATGAGTTATTTCTGTTGCTCTGAAAAACAATGAGCACATGGTATAATTTAAATCAAAGATAAAATCGGCCACTATAAAATCACCTGCTGTAGCTTCTTTGGAACCGCTAGACATAGCATTCTGGCTTGGTAATGTGCAGACTACCCTGCCTGAAACATGCCCAAAATCACAGTGCCCATCAGCCAACATTAAGCTGTGCTGTTGAAAGAGATCTCATGGACAAGCAGTGCTCCTCCCTGAAAGAAAGCTCTGCATCCCAAGTGAGAGAAACCACAAATAAGAGATGACCAGACCTGACAGACAGCCTCTGCATATTTCCTCTGCATAGACAGTGGAAATTTTTGAGGTTCGAAAATATGACTCAGGAATAAAAGGCAAACATTTTCCCAGCCTTCCCCAATGCCCCCCCTTCCCCGGAAAGAAAATTGTGTCCAAAATGTCCAAAGAGAAGAGGAGGGCAGGTTTCTGAATATTTATGATTTATAGTGTGATAGTCAGGACATAAACTGGGGCGTGAGACCTGCAGGCTCCAAGTCCTTGGTTTGTGTAACTTGGTTTGTTATTACTGTGCCCATTTCTTTGCCCCTAACCAAAAGAGGTGTCCAGTCTCCGTGACTTACTGAATCTCCAAATCCCAAGGGTTGCAATTTAGCATGTACAGCCTCTTGTGCAGGGAGAGCCCAGTGTACCTATTGATTGGGTCATTTTGAAAAGGATGTAAGGCATACTTCAAATCTTCCCTTTCCCTTCTCCTGCCCGGGGCTGCACAGCCCAAGGGTAGGATGACAGGTTTAGTGCTGCAGTTCAGTAGACACCCTCCCCTATCACTACTTAGGACAAAGACCTTTCCCTCTGTCATCTTCTGTTTGACATCTTTCAGGCCATTAGTCTAATGGCTTTGTGCAATAGAAGTGCAAGGAAAAAAATTAAAATGGATTCAATTGTTTAATTTATCTTGAGAGATTTAGGTAGTAGAGAATGATTTTTATTTCACCTTACCTCCTTAGAGAAGTTGATTATCTGTTTGAGAAAACAGAGACTACTGGTATTTTAAATCTTCTGGAAGCACAGAAGTGTAATGATGGAAATACTGAGACTATCAAGTCATTGCAAGAAATGAGAGTCTTAAGTTTTGTTAGAAATTTTGATAACTATTTTTTATCTTCAGTTGTAGGCTAAGGGATGTTCAGCTGCAACACAATTAGTGTTATCTTGGTGTTAGTTATCCGTTTAATACAGATTCAAGAACAAGCAGATGGAAATGTTGGTAAGCAGACTTGAATGCATTGGAGATCTTAGGATAAATAATTAGAATACTTATTAACTACGTTCTGACAAATGCCCCCGCCCTGGAAATATCACTGTGGTCTATTGCATCCATAGTCTATGTATTAGCAAGTTTCTCCAAAGTATTGATGATCCATATATTCACATCCATATGGACTGTAGACATGGTCCCTACTGTCAGCAGTCCATGTCAGAAGGATTATGGCACCAGCTTTATCTCTCTTCACCCCGTGCACTGGGTGCAGTTACTTTGACATTTCCAATATTCTGATACTATCTGAAACTCTATGTGTGCAGCTCCGATGTTATTTTTAACATGGAGGCTCTATAAACCTTGGTTTTGGTAAAGTAAGTAAGTAAATAAAATAAATAGAAATGTTATTTCTTCTGTATCATCTGGAATTGAACTAAAGAGTATGTGTGTCATGCTGCTGTAGTGCTTTATAGAATCTTATCTTTCCCATTTTAGTTTCCAAGCTGCTTAAAATGTCAACACTGATAGAAATTCAGATGCACAGACTGAACAGTCAGTAGTGTAAGTGCACAGACATGTGGATGGATGGATGGATGGATGGATGGATGGATGGATGGATGGATGGATGGATGGATGGATGGATGGATGGACGGACGGACAGTGGAAGCTATCTGAACCAGAAGTGAAACGAGAATTTGAAAGACTTCATCCCTCTCCTCCCATACACCAGCAAAACAGGATGCTTTCCTTATGCTAGCACACTGGTTTTATTGGATAAATAGTTTTGAAATTTGGGTCTGACCTGAGTGGAAAGCCAGGTGCAGTGACTTGTGTGGAACTTTGCCTATTTGAATCTGAATTGCACCCTGTTGAGAAATAGAAGAGTGAGATGAGTAAAGCTTTCATTAATATTCACAGCCCCAGAATAATTGTCTGCGCATTTATAGTCATGAAGGTGAGAAGTTGTCTTCCAGTGATCTGCTATGGCACTTAAGACAGAATGTGCTGCCTGCTCCAGTATCTGAATATAGAAGAGCGATTTCTGACTGTGTGCTCTCTGTAGCTGCCAAACTTGGGCTCCTCTAGCAGCCACTGAAGAGAATTAGACGTGACACCTAAATGGTAAAGAAAGGAGGGACTCATGAGGCTCAGCTGTATAGCTTCTTCTCCTTCAAGGTCCACCCCCTAAGTTGCATAAGCAAGCTAGAACTTGGGAGGTGTTTCCTTTTCTCTTTCTTGTGTGTCTCATTTAAATAAGGACAGCATTTTCCCTGTATTATTTGGCTCTAGTTACTAATGTGTGTTTGGTTTTCTATGCGTTTTTGTCATCTGAGTCAAATGCCATTTTCCTTGTGAACTCAGTGTACTCGTGCTGAGCATAGAAATCCATGAGCCTAAAAGAAAATAGGGAGATCGTGTAGTTCCAGTGAACTGATGCTTCTTTCTCTTATTCATCTCAAGTTGGCAGAACAGCCAGTTCACTAAACAGCAAGACAGGCATCAGTTCATTAATACATTTGCTGGCATTGCATAGAGGCTCAAGAAGGACACTTTTTGGTACTATTTTCCTTTGGGGTTGTTTTCATTTGGTTTTCATTTTGTCAGCCTTCTCTGGCCATTGGGCCCCGCGAGATAAATAAATTTTGAAAAAATACAGACCTGTATAAAGATGGGCATTACTTGTAGAATTTAGCAGCTCTGAGCTAGTGGAGCTGCTCCCTGTCCTTACCAAGCAAACTGTGTTCTTCACCTGCTATGATTAATTTATTTCAGATTTTTGCATTATTATTGAATGCAGACCAGGTTCCGTTTTTATGTTTGTGCATTAGTACATGCAGTCATGAACCTGTTTTGTTTCTTGTTTCCTCCCTTTTTAACTAAATGCCTGGGAAATTTTTCATTCTGAACACCACCATAAGCCTTTAAAAACCTGGTGTGCTCAGCCAGATGTCATGGTTCAAGACAATCTCTGACTTGTGAATTCAAAAAAAAATGCTGTTTAACTAAAGAGATTTTTGAACATTAGGTTTGTGGGGTAAATACTCCAGCTCGGTTGGAAGGACATATGACATTTGACTTGACAGAAAAGGATTTGTGATACTTGTAGGATGTCATGTAGGTACTTCTCCTAAAAGAGAACAGTACTTAAAATTGAGAACCTGTTCCCCACAGATTATATAGAAAGAGGCAGTTTATATTGTCAAGAAATGCTCAGAAAGGCTTATGTTGGAGTTGTTATGGTTTGTTGTTTTGGTTTGGAGGTTTGTTTTTTTTTATCACCTGCTTGGTAGCAGAATCTTGATGACTTTGAAAGGAAACTTTCAGCATGTAGGCAAGACAGATTTCATCAGTTTGTTCCTTTGTCCAGTGCCAGCAGTGAAGGGGTGAAAAAAGATCATTTGGTTTAAATTGTAAAAAATGTCAGGATTTGGTTGAATTTCATCTTACTTCTGGATTGAAATGAAACCTTGTGCAGATGCCTATCACAGTTACCTTCATGATGTTGAAAATGAACTTTGCTGCCAATTTCATGGCCGAGTGACTCTGTATAGGCACATCCCAGTGTGCTGCTGGCGTGCTCTGCTTGCATTTGCAGCTCACAACATGCCACTGGTTCCTCTCTCAAACACCACAGAAAGGCATCATTCCCATCAATACAGTGGAAGGCCCTCAGTCACACACCATATTGTAATGTCTTCTCTGCCCATTTATTTTTCTTAAGGTAAATTTCAGCATTCTGGAAAGGACCTTTAGCAGCTCTGACCAGTCACTAGATGGCTTGGGTAAGGTAATTTGACTCCTTGTGACCTTTGTTGTTCACTGTGCTACAATCAGGATTTCATTCATTTCTTTCTGCTACCATTATTTCAGAGCATAAAGCTTCTGCAAGTATTTCAGAGGTTTTTCTGTGATCGTGTTTCCTTGGTTCCCTGTAGTATCTTTTTCCTCAGCTCTGATCTAAACCCATTCTCATTTTTGGAGCTATTTCTGGTTGCCAGACTTGGAATAATTCATGAGCTTGAAGCTACGTGCATAGGTCCTTCCTTTGATTATAACATTTCTTAGGTAGATATACCAATTTGATTACCTGATGGGTGCCATCTTTTTTTTCAAGGCAGCAGCAGCAACTTTTAGAAGTGAGAGGTTTTCCTCTAAATCTATTGAGCAAGAGCAATATCCTGCAGAGCTCAGCAACCATGAGACACCCTAGAACTTAATGCTAAAAAAGACAGTGGAAAAAGAAGTGAAATCATAGCTATGAAAACCACACAGAAGAACTCAGTATGTTTTAGCCAGCAACTTGCCATGCTTTATGCGTGAACTTAAAGGAATGTTTTTATCCCCTTTGAGTTTCATCTTTGAAACTCAAGCCTGTACTATGAGGGCTGAAACAGATATTTCACCACAGCCAAGGGTCTAAACTAATTATCATTTGAGTAAACAAAGAAGTTCTCATTATAATGACAATCAGCAAAGACCATATGTAGCTGCACTTAGGTGCTGAAAGTGAAACTATTTAGTACTTATTGTAAATTCCTGAACAGGGATACAGGCTGTCTCTTTTCAGAGTCCAATGAAACATATTTTTTTGCTAGGCTGTTACTGAGGGAGGTTTTTAAACTCGTATTTATGCTCATTATCAATGTGCCATTTGGTATAATTACTCCTTTCCTCTTGGCCAACTTCCTATCAACTTCTTTAAAGAACAGAAATAGAAGTTTCTTTTTCCTAAGGGAAGGAATACAGAGTTTACAAGGGAATGGTTTGAACTTTCTAGCTCTTAAATGAGGTACTTTCTTCCTTTTCTCCCAGCCATTACAGTAATTAAAAACTCATTTTTTTATCTTTATTTTGATAGTGGTGAGATGGTACCATTGTATTTAGGAAGTTTAATGTTTGTAATGCCATTTTCTGAATAGGATTACTTTTAATAAGAGGACATGCCTCTCTCAAGTTTCTGTAAAATATAAAGATAGGCCTTCTAAACCACATATTTTTAGTAAAACGAAATTAAAATATTGGATATTTCTACTTATGAGAATGTAAAAAGAAAAAGATCAGACATTGTTTAGTCCACCAGAAATCCCCTAAGAAATTTAGAAAATATTTCTTCTGGTATTTCTCAAAATAAACAGCTATCCTTCTGCACTAGTGGTTTATTTTTAGAAGGGTGGAGACCTTTCCTGATTCCCAGTGAGGACTGGTCGAGCCAAGGTGCTCTGCTATGTGAGCAACTGTGTCTTCCTCTGTCCACATGGCAATTAGGAAAATTGTCCCCCTCTAACAGAAGCCTAGCAAAATGTGAGGGACAAACCCATGGGCTTGCATGGTCTGGATCCTTTTCTTTGATTACTTTTGTATTCTGCAGCTGAGCAGAATTTGCAATCCAGGCTGGCATAAGAGAGAAATCCAACCATGAAAATGTAATCATTACTGGCTCCTTCAAGAAGACCGTTTCAATCACTAGCAAGCTGAAACAAGCATAGGAAAAAATGTTATGTGCTGTTTCTTCATCAGGATATATTTAGAAGTTGAAGGTACCTGGCCTTCAGTTCTGTTTTTCCATGTTGAACGGGTTAAAGATTTGCTGAGAGGAATACAGCTTCTCTGTTGTCATTAGCTTTGGCTTTCAGGAAGAACTTGAGCTGTGATGGATGAGACTTAACTCCAGTTGATGAGTTTGGGTATGACTGAAAGACAAATCAGATTGCTTAACAACCCAAGTGTCTGCAGGGATCCATCTAGGACTCTGAGCCATGGTGCCTAGTCCTGTCCACATGTATCATGGTTGCAGCCCAGCCAGCAACTAAGGCCCAGACAATCTCTCACTCACTCTCCCCCAGCAGGATCACAGAGAGATAAGAGGAAGAGTAAGAAAACTTGTGATTTGAGATCAAGACAGTTAAATAGGTAAAGCAGAAGCTGCTTGCACAAGCAAAGCAAAATAAAGAATTCCTTTGCTACTTTGCATGGACTGGAAGGTGTTCAGCCATCCCCAGAAAAGAGAGCCCCATCACAATGACCTGAGACGACAAACACCATCACTCCAAACATCTCCCCCTTCCTTCTTCCCTCAGCTTTATATGCTGAGCATGAGACTGTATGGTCTGGAACACCCCTTGTGTCAGCCAGGGCTGGCTGTCCCTGCCGTGTCCCCTCCCAGCACCTTGTGTATCCCCAGCCTCCTTGCTGCTGCAGCCTTGTGAGGAGCAGAAAAGGCCTTGACACTGTACAAGTCCTGCTCAGCAGTAGCAAAAGCATCCCTGTGTTATCAACACTGTTCTCAGTGTTGATAACAAATCTAAAACCTAGCTCCATATGAGCTTCTGTGAAGAAAATTAACTGTATCCAGCCCAAACCAGCTCAAGATGTATTTGAGAAGTTACTGATGTCCCAGTGGTTGATGTCCACTTGTAGGGTGAGAGTCACAAACCCCACTGCAGCTGTTTTGCGTGGTAGCATTTAATTTGTTTTACATAATATTAGAGCCTTGAATTGCAGTAGTTCTGTGGATATGACTTGTGCCCAGCTTTCTCCTCTGAATTTTTTTTGTGTTGTGAGATTTAATCTCCTTCTTAGCAAAATACTTATTAAGGAGGTTTGAAGAGTAGTGTTTTTCTGGTGCTCTGTGCTAGGTGAGCTTTTAGTGTGGTGGTGTGATTACCTTGGAGTCAATGCCCTAGATGGGAAATTCTGCTTGTATCTGACATTTACACCAGAACATGAGTTTTTTATGGCAGTTCTTCACAGATTGAAACATGGATACCTCTCACTGGGTGCCCAGCAAGCTCTGCCAACAGGACTCCATCTACCCATCCATCCTCTCCTGCTTTTGCTTTCTGGGGAAAGGATGTAGGAGACAGCACCTCACCTCTCTCATCTCTCCCCTCATGCCTCAAACAGAAGATCCCCTACCAGAAGTGAAAAAAAGGGACAGTGAGAAGCAGTATCTTCATTGTCCTTTATTCTCCTTTGTACAGAACTGGACAGGATCAGACTCTCAACAAATCACAGCTGTGAAGAGTAGTTTCTTTGAATCCATAAGTGAAGCAGTAAAGAACCCACAGTAAAGCCCAGGAATAGTGTTGGAAGAAGGGTGTGTGTACTGGCAGATCAGTGCCCTAACTATCATTAATGCTTTCTTCAGACCCAGTAGGTCTTGAATTCTTTAAAATAACACTTTTATTAGGATAGATGTGCACCTTCATCCGTCATGGTATGAAGTGTAGTAGTCTTCCCAGGGAAAATGGGAGATGTGGGCTTAAGCCTTTTCAAGGGGGAGATGACTGTGACCCCATGATTCTCCTTTCTCCCAAATAAGTTCTCTGCCTGCTCTTACAGAAAAATCCTTGCATCTCATCTTACTTCCTCTGCTTTCTTAAAAGCGCAAACTGTGCATCTCCTCCCTGCTTGCCAATTAAGAAGGGTAAAATATGCCTTCCTTTCAAGCTGAATTTTTTTACTGGAGCAATTCCTGGTACCTATGGAACTGCAGCCCCAAGAACAGTGTGACACCTCTTTTGCTTTTGCTGGCCCTGTTTTTCTCTTGGTTGGTTTTTGGATGTGTTCCACTTGTAGTGACTGCTCTTAGTCTATTTTGGAGCTACTGAGTCTCCAGATATTGTGTGTGATGCCCAAGACAGGCCTCTGGTGTCTGGGCACAGGACAGTGATGAGCTACAGTACTGTTTATTTGATTTAGCCTTGAATCTATATGAAATAAATGCGNTGCACAAGCAAAGCAAAATAAAGAATTCCTTTGCTACTTTGCATGGACTGGAAGGTGTTCAGCCATCCCCAGAAAAGAGAGCCCCATCACGATGACCTGAGACGACGAACACCATCACTCCAAACATCTCCCCCTTCCTTCTTCCCTCAGCTTTATATGCTGAGCATGAGACTGTATGGTCTGGAACACCCCTTGTGTCAGCCAGGGCTGGCTGTCCCTGCCGTGTCCCCTCCCAGCACCTTGTGTATCCCCAGCCTCCTTGCTGCTGCAGCCTTGTGAGGAGCAGAAAAGGCCTTGACACTGTACAAGTCCTGCTCAGCAGTAGCAAAAGCATCCCTGTGTTATCAACACTGTTCTCAGTGTTGATAACAAATCTAAAACCTAGCTCCATATGAGCTTCTGTGAAGAAAATTAACTGTATCCAGCTCAAACCAGCTCAAGATGTATTTGAGAAGTTACTGATGTCCCAGTGGTTGATGTCCACTTGTAGGGTGAGAGTCACAAACCCCACTGCAGCTGTTTTGCGTGGTAGCATTTAATTTGTTTTACATAATATTAGAGCCTTGAATTGCAGTAGTTCTGTGGATATGACTTGTGCCCAGCTTTCTCCTCTGAATTTTTTTTGTGTTGTGAGATTTAATCTCCTTCTTAGCAAAATACTTATTAAGGAGGTTTGAAGAGTAGTGTTTTTCTGGTGCTCTGTGCTAGGTGAGCTTTTAGTGTGGTGGTGTGATTACCTTGGAGTCAATGCCCTAGATGGGAAATTCTGCTTGTATCTGACATTTACACCAGAACATGAGTTTTTTATGGCAGTTCTTCACAGATTGAAACATGGATACCTCTCACTGGGTGCCCAGCAAGCTCTGCCAACAGGACTCCATCTACCCATCCATCCTCTCCTGCTTTTGCTTTCTGGGGAAAGGATGTAGGAGACAGCACCTCACCTCTCTCATCTCTCCCCTCATGCCTCAAACAGAAGATCCCCTACCAGAAGTGAAAAAAAGGGACAGTGAGAAGCAGTATCTTCATTGTCCTTTATTCTCCTTTGTACAGAACTGGACAGGATCAGACTCTCAACAAATCACAGCTGTGAAGAGTAGTTTCTTTGAATCCATAAGTGAAGCAGTAAAGAACCCACAGTAAAGCCCAGGAATAGTGTTGGAAGAAGGGTGTGTGTACTGGCAGATCAGTGCCCTAACTATCATTAATGCTTTCTTCAGACCCAGTAGGTCTTGAATTCTTTAAAATAACACTTTTATTAGGATAGATGTGCACCTTCATCTGTCATGGTATGAAGTGTAGTAGTCTTCCCAGGGAAAATGGGAGATGTGGGCTTAAGCCTTTTCAAAGGGGAGATGACTGTGACCCCATGATTCTCCTTTCTCCCAAATAAGTTCTCTGCCTGCTCTTACAGAAAAATCCTTGCATCTCATCTTACTTCCTCTGCTTTCTTAAAAGCTCAAACTGTGCATCTCCTCCCTGCTTGCCAATTAAGAAGGGTAAAATATGCCTTCCTTTCAAGCTGAATTTTTTTACTGGAGCAATTCCTGGTACCTATGGAACTGCAGCCTCAAGAACAGTGTGACACCTCTTTTGCTTTTGCTGGCCCTGTTTTTCTCTTGGTTGGTTTTTGGATGTGTTCCACTTGTAGTGACTGCTCTTAGTCTATTTTGGAGCTACTGAGTCTCCAGATATTGTGTGTGATGCCCAAGACAGGCCTCTGGTGTCTGGGCACAGGACAGTGATGAGCTACAGTACTGTTTATTTGATTTAGCCTTGAATCTATATGAAATAAATGCGTAAGA
Organism: Oreocharis arfaki; assembly: GCA_013398015.1. Lineage (NCBI taxonomy): Eukaryota > Metazoa > Chordata > Aves > Passeriformes > Paramythiidae > Oreocharis > Oreocharis arfaki. The sequence goes on along the minus strand of VZRR01004735.1, from coordinate 235,655 downwards.
GATGGAAAACCTGGTGAGTAATAAGAGCTAAAAAGGATAAACAAAACAGTTGATATCAAAGGAATTTTAAAATCCTTATTTTCTATAGTTGCAGGGTTTATAGGAAGAGATTATATGGCTATTGGTGACATAACCTGATAAATTTCTTTTGTTGCAAGTGAAAATCTTATGTATTATTTTATGATACAGAAAATACTTGGTGTTTTGAGAGAATTCATATCAGTAAAGACATGTTTAGAGTGATGCATTCAGTGCAGTGTAGTTTGCAGAGGTTAAAAAAATGGCTTTCAGATTGCAATCAGCATGAATAATTTACCTTTTACGTCAAAATGGGGATGAGTTGAAAGCAGGGTCCTAGAGGGATTAGACTTCCAAAACTACTCTCTGCACCTCTGTGCCAACAAGAGAAATAAATAGACTGAGATAGAGAGATTGTAGCTGAGAGCAGAGCTGTACCATGGTGTGGTACCTATGCTGAAACAGGCAAGGTTAAGAGATGAGAGACTCCGTTTATGGACACAACACGAAGTGCTGCACACCTGGGAGCAGGAATAATTGGCAGGGGTTTGGAACATGTGAGTGCTGTTTAGCATGCAAAGGAATGCTACTGACAGGCTCTTCATGGCTCATAAAACCACTATGCCAACTCACTGCCACTGCAATTGCATACAGCCAGTGGGAGCTCTTCTCCGCCAGATAGGTAATCATCCTCGTTTGGCAAGACTGCATTTAGACTGCAGCGTGCCATGCCTTGTCTTTCATTGGAAAACAGACCTTTGAGAAGTTAGGAAAAGTTTAAATGGGCACTTCACATGGTAAAGGCAAGGCTGATGGAAATTACTTCCAGGTGCAAAAGGAAATTAAAGGGAAATAACCGAACATGAGATAACAGAAGAGCAGAAAATAAACCATTTTCCTGAAAGAAAAACAAGGTGGTTTTTTAATTGAAAGTATTCCCATTTGGGTAAAGAGTAGACATAAGTGCTCACCAATTAGAGGAGCTGTTCAGGTTTCCTGTCATTTCGAAAGGACATATGGTGTGTCTGCATCTTGTGTTGAACAAATCTGCTAAAATAAGGTCCATGCAGTCTGAAGTGAAGGATATTTGGGGTGCCAGTTCAAAAGAAACCTTGCAACAGGAGTTTGTTGGAAACTTATCCACAGAATAAAGACTGGTTCAATGTGGATTGGCAATGAGTAGTATTATGTTAGGGGGTTTTATTTATATAGAGTTCTTGTCATGAAATAATATGGCACACTTAGTTAATTGCATCTTTAGGGCCAAGATCATTTTCAGCTTGTTACTACAGATTTGTGCAAATATAACAGAAAGCACAAAGTAGCCATTGATGCTTCCTAGGAAGACTTAAAATCCAACTTTGTGAAGTAAATTGCCTGTTAAGATAATCATGTGTCTGATTATGAAAAATGAGTGTTAAGAAAAGGTCTGAGAGAGAACTTGGTGTGATTACCAATGAGGAAGGTAATATTAACGATCACAGGTGGAATGGGAGGGCTTCAGCCTTCAGCGATGAAGTTGCTCTTTGCACCCAAATGCAGTAATAGTGGAGTTTTTTCTAAAATGGAAGCTGGGTATTATGGTATTAAGTATCAACAACATTAATAGATGAAGTGGTTCCCAGACAGTGGTGGGCATGACAAAACTGGCTGTCGTTCTCCAGGAAAACTTCATAGGTTATCTTGTCTTTGGGAGGGCCTTTGATCTGCATGCTATGCTTCTCAAATCCAGGAAGTAGGCAACCCCTATGTTGTCTCTTACTGGACTTTCTGGAAATCAACACTCTACTGAAAGATATGGTAAAATCATAAGAACATACAGAACAGGTCCAAGATGGCCTGGCCTCATTTTTGCTTTGTAGTATGTTTCCAACATGTTAATTTTTTTTTTTTTTTATTACTTGAATGCAAAGTCCTTCAGTTTGTGGTGGGGTTTTTTCATTAAAACCCCAAGTCTTGCTTAAGCCCCATATAAAGTCTGTATGAACTGCAAGAGTATTAAGAACTACAGTAAAATCCTGAGAGCTGTCTCACAGCCAATCAGCCTATGAAAAACTCTCAGGTTTAGTTTCCCCATTGGTAGCTCTGGAATGACAGCTTGGACAGAAGAAAGTGGGAGGGGAGTGCACGACCCTCTTGCCATAAGTGCAGGTCCCAGTATTTCTTTGTGTCTCAGAAAGATCTCTCAGATCCTGGAAAAAAATCAGAACAAGTTGCCAAAAGCACTGAGTATCAGCAGCTACTGTAACCCATAAACATCCCATTTGTGGCACTTGTGTCAAGATGAGATCTCAGCAGTGTGACTACAGGGACTAATGCATATAGCAGTTCCCTCTCCCAGTTCAGCAGACAGATCAAGCTGGGACTGCTTTCCTCTTTGAAGGCAAAAAAATAGAAAAAGAGTGCAAGGTTTGGGTTACTTTCCATTCCTGCAAGTACCAGCTTTTTTGGGAATAGCAAAGGTGTGAAATCAGCCTACGGAGCCTGCTGTCAGCAGTGGGTGTCGCAGCCCACAGCCAGTCAATAGTCATTATGAGCCAAAAAGGCAGAGAGACCCGGCCAACTTGAGCAAAAGATGCAGCAGCAGAGAAGAGCACAGAATTCTGGCATTTACTTCTTGCATTATGGTCTGCTTTTATTCTTGCTGTATTAAAACTGTCATGGCTTTATGGTAATGTGGTTTATTCCTAGCCAGTGATTATTATGCTTTGAATTAGCAGTGCTCTTGAGAGCATTTCTCATGAAAAAAAATCATGTCCTTCTGAGAAATGCGAATGAGAAGGAAAAAGAGCTGTTACTTGCATTATCTTGGAACTGTGTGTGTGTTTAGAGAGGATGAAGGAGAAGGGCCACTTTCATGACTGATGCCAGGCACTGCAGGACTCTGAGGCCACAGATTTGTGTGTGAGACACTACTGAAATTCAGAGAAGAGCAGTCAAAATATGGAAATGGTTTCGACACAGTGTTTGGCTTTCAGTGAACCCACCCTTTGGGTAAATTCTTTTTGACTCTAATGTTAGTTTTGCCTGACTGTAAATCCATACTCATTTATCCTGAGTGGGAAAGGCTTCCCCAGGGGCAGCTGGTACAGAACAGAGCTGTGTGTATGTTGTGAAAGGAGAGTGTCTTTAAGGGGTGTCAGTTCTCCAGGGAATGGCCTCAGCAATACCGGTTAGGACCAGCTATCGAAGAGTTGTTGCAGCTCTGATCTTTAGAAACTGAGACACCTGGGTAGATGAGATCTTGGCTCAGTGATGGGGAAAAGGAGAGAGGGTGAGCAGCAAGAGGAACTTCAATGTGTTTCAGCTGTAGGTTTCTTAGCAGGAAGCCTAATTCAGCAGCAGCAGTAGTGTGTCATTCCCAGTTTGCTCAATGGGCCACTTCCTGTATCCCCCAAATAAGGCAGCAAAGACAATACCAGCCCATTACTTTTAGCAGCATCTCTAAAACATCACAGCACGGGAACACAGTGGGATCCTACATGCTTGAACTAGAGTCATCTTCAAAATGGAGGAAGGAGGAAAAGCGTAGGCCCTTTGGGTCTGCATGTAGAGGGTGATGGTCTGTACTCTGTGCTGGTCTTCAAGACACAGCAGGTTCCAGTGAAATCAGAAAGTATAAGGAAATTTCTGATTTCCTCTTCTTTTTACCCGTGTGGTTTATTCAGTATAACCAGGCAATTCCCAGCCTTGATACAACATGTCCCAGCTCCTGTACAGGACAGAGCCTTGTAATGGGTTATTTGGATAAGAAGGTATTTCTCCAGGCAGTCAGGCACAAAGAGCTGGAACAGAATGAAGTGCTTTGGCCAGATTATCTTTTATTCCCTCTGCTTTAAATTGAAAAGAGATGTTCTCAGAAAGGTCTATCTTTCTCTCCATTACCCCAAAGAATAGCAGTTTTTAACCATTTCTGCTGAAACAGCTGGGCTCACCCCATCTTGCTGGCTAGCTTTTTCTTCTTTGGAAAGTTACAGGCAGCTGTATCTGGCATTGATATTTTACAGGAAAAAGGACTGTGTTGCATGTTAACATTAAAAACGAACAAAAGAGCAGTAACAAAATAACCAACCTTCTTGCGAAAGCATGAGGGACTCAAATAGTAGTTCAGTTGGAGTCCTGATAATGCAACCTCTTTTGTGTTAGAAATACGTCTCTGGCTGTTCCCATGAAAACCAACCTAAATTTGGCTCACTTAAAGCCTCGAAAAAATTTCCATTGAGATACATACGAATTTGGCAGCCAAAATCTCTGGTGATTCTGTCAGTATGGAGTGGGCGTGCTCATCCCTTCAAAGCAGTGTTCTTGCAGAGGTTTCTGAGCCCATGCTCATGCCTGAGGTTAATATTTAATATACTAGAGGTGAATAGAAACACCAGTCTGTTGTCTTCAGAGCGGGAGAGGTGACAGTCTGCATCCTGTCTTTATGAATCCAGACTGTGCAAAGCCCTCAAATCAGTGTTAGTGGCAGTGTCACATTACAACACAAGCCTGGGAAATGGTATCCCTTAAAAAAAAAAAAACACCAACAAAAAACCCCAGCATCAATAACTTAAAAAAAAATTTAAAAACCCAAAACAAACGAAAAAACCCCCAACAACAAACCACACACAAAACCCATGTCTGTATGCTGACTGAACTATTCAGATGCTTTTTTTAGGGAGAGGGCTGCATGCTTCAGTCCAGGGCAGGGAGACCCTCCTGCATCCCTGGCAGCTGTGGCACAGAGACAAGCTCTCTTGTGGACTGCTGGTACCTTCCCTCTGTTGTTGTTTTCTTTGTGGTCCTGGTTTTCCTCTCTCTGTTCATCTAGTCACAGGGATGTTATTTCCCAAAACTATCAACATAAATATTTCCTTGCAAATGTGAAACGGGGGGGGACCATGCAATATAACTGCGCCAAGTGACCATCCCCAGGCTTCTCTTGTTCTCATCAGGTAGGAAAGGTAATTTAAATTCTTCAGATTTTTTTTTTCAGTGTTGAGACTATCATGATGTATTACAGAGTAAAGGTTGCAGAAAACTGAAATCTTAAGAACAGAAGCTCAGTGAAAACCTCTGTCCCCTTCAAGGGAATTCAACCCTAAATGTGGACTGTATTAAAATACAAAATTAAAAGTTTAACTGTTAAAAGCTAAGCATAAGGATTGGAGGGCAGTGAGTGGGCAGAAAAATGGGACTAGTCTTGGGCCCCTCACGAGAAAGACACTGAGGTGCTGGAGAAGGGCTGGTAAAAGTTCTGGAATACAGGTCTTATCATGAGTACCTGAGGCAGCCTGGAGAAAAGGAGGCTCAGGGGGGGCCTTATTGCTCTCTAGCGCTGCCTAAAAGGAGGGTGTGGCCAGGTGGGGGTCAGCCTCTTCTCCCAAGCAACCAGTGGCAGGACTTGAGGAAATGGCCTTGAGTGGCACCAGGGGAGCTTTTAGGTTGCATATTAGGACAAATTTCTTCATGAGATGGGTTGTAAAGCATTGGAACAGGCTGCCAGGGAAGTGGTGCAGTCACCATCTTTGGAAGGATTTAAAAGATGTGTAGATGTGGCACTTGGGGATGTGGTTTAGGGGTGGGCTTGGCAGTGCTGGGTTAACGGTTGGACCCGATCTTAGACGTCTTTTTCATCCTGAAGAATTCTATGATTCTATGATTTTTTAGCACCCCCTCTCTCACTAGGAAGTTCCTAATATACCCCCTTTTTGTAACCCAAGCAATTTTAATGGACATGGTAATGGTACCAAAGGGTCATTATTTATCAGGGTCCTTTGCTCTTGATAAATATTAGTTAAAGGGGATGCCTCTTTCCATTGCAATTAAAAAAAAAAAAAACCCTCTTGTAATATTTCTTTTAAATTATATTGCATCTTTTTTTTGAGTTTTCTCTTCCACAGTTTCTATCACACTTCCCCAGGAATGGCTGATGGCTGAACTGCCAGCTGTCTAGAGCAATGTAGAACAATTTGTTAAAAATTATAACTTTTATAACATTATTATCCATATTCCTGTTGAGTCTTGTTGTTACTACTGTTCTTCACAGTAGATTAACGATTTCACTGAAAGAAAAGAAAATAATGTTGAAATAATAAGGACTACAACTTTTTCCCTTTGTTACGGTTCTCTGTGTCCATGAAACATTTTGGCCATCTGTGTGGTTTTCTGATAACTTATTAAAGCATTTATTTCACTTCCTACCTTCCTTGTTTTTTTCTCTTTTTCTTGCTGAAATTACAGCTGAAGAGGTGGAAAGACTGGCTGCAATGCGTTCAGATTCTCTAGTACCTGGGACTCACACGCCTCCAATCAGAAGAAGAAGCAAATTTGCCACTCTCGGGAGACTTTTTAAGCCATGGAAATGGAGGAAGAAGAAGAGTGAAAAATTTAAGCACACTTCAGCAGGTAACAATCTCATGGGTTAGTTTATTAATCTGGAACTTCTTGCTCATCAAGGCTGAACATTTGTAATACAGTCTTGGTTTATATGTATTTCAACTGTCGAAGCTTGGCTTGGAGAGATTTATCAGGTTCTAAGAGGAGATCTTGAACTTTGTTACCAACGTTTTCTTTAAAAAAACCCAAAGCAACATGGTGGGTGCACTACAATTAAAACAGCAGCTCACCAAAGCTGTATTTTCAGGTTCTGCTACTAGATCTAGAGCATAACCCTGAAGAAATCTTTGGATATTGACTCAGCAGATTTGAATAAAGGAAAAAGCAATATGAAAAGATAATGCTAGTGGTCGATTTAGCCACATTTAAGCTCCTGTGAGTGCTAATAGAGGAGTGAGAAAAATACAGGACAAAGAAGTTGACATTGTGTTGAGTTACTTGCATAACCAGAAATTATTCATTCCATTGAGCAGGAATGATGTGTCACTTGTTTTTTTTGAGAAAACCAGATCTCAGTTCCTGCTACACCCCTCCTTCTGCCATCGCTTTCTCACACTCCTAGTTCAAGACCCTTTTTAATTATGAAAAACTGTAAAAATGTGGGTTCATATTGTAAATTGGTCTGAGCAAGAATCCAATATCCAGGCACTGATGCATGTGGTGAAAGCTCTGTGATCTATTTAGAAGGTTTCTTTTCTTTGTTCTTTCATGATGGCCAATAATTACCACATAATTACCAATGTGATTCTGCAAGTCTTTAGCCTGGATTATCTGTGAGAAAACATGAAGTTTCTCTGGGTTTCTTAGTGCTCTCACTAGAACTAGAAAGAAAGCAGGGGGTTTCTTGCTCTTTCAAGTGCCAGAAGAGGCTTGAGTTACAGCCCAGTTGCTTTTCTGCCCTGTGTATTGCACAGGGGAAGCTTTTAGGCATTTAGGGTGTAACTGTGGCACCCCAAATCCTGTACTCCTGAAAATGGCCCACAGTTGGGTGAGACATCTCATTTAACTAAGTGTGAATTCTTGAATGAGATGAAATGCAGAATAAGTGTTTCCAGGGTTTGTACCTGAAAGTTCTTTACTGTGTGCTGTTTTAGGCTGCTTTCTGATTTGTCAGCCAAAAACTAATGAACTGGAATAGATGGCTATATTACTCTGAGTGATGATCATGCTTTTTGACTTGACAGCTGAGAAGCTATTGTCACCAAAAATGACATGTTTCTGCAAAAAAAAAAAAAAAGACTTGTCTTTCACATTCTGCATCAGTCATAACCGTAGTGTAGTGTAGCAGGATTTCCATAAAAACCATGTAGCTCTTAGGGATATGTGCACGCTGTGGTGACAACTGCTTTGAATCTAGTTTCAGCATGCTGGCTTAGTTGGTTACAACTAGGAGAATAACCATGGGTGTTCAGGAGGTACCATGGGCTGCCAAAGCCTGCCTACTGTTGATTTTTGTGGTTTCTCCAGCTCTATGATGCGAGACTGAGCTGCTTACTGCTGTGGTTAGACTGACTAGTTTGAAGTCGGATTGAATATGGCTCCATAGTCTGCTCTGGGCATTACAAGATGTATTGCTTCGATGTGCCCCATTACCAAAATATTTGGAAAGTACACAGTGATTAAAACCAGACTGAAAGCATGTATTTTCTCTTCTCAGAGGAATAGGAAGTTTTACCAGACATGCTAGCATATCTTCTCCCCTTGTAAGAGGGAGTTCAGTGTCTAAAAAACTAATTTAAAACCTGTATCTCCAGGAACATTTGTCAGTCGCGTTACTGGGTTTGATCTCAGTTGAATTCAAAACCATTTTTTTTTTTTTTTAAAAATTTCAATTCTAGTAAGTTAACAGTATCCTGCAGGTGCTCTGCAAAATTGGTACTCCTGTCAGCTTCCCTGCTACTAACTGCAGCAGAATTGACAAGGATGTCAAATTTGCTGAGCATCCTGTGGAAGTCAGGGATAGAGATTTGCTTCTGGACTGTGTAAGAGCTGGGACTTCACAGTTTCCATCATCCCCAACCCTGGGGAACAGGAATCCACCAGCATCCTACAAGACCCCCCAGCAATTAAGAAGCATTGGTTGAACTTTGGATATGTAGTACAAAAGATTTGACACACAGAAAACTAGCATTTTTCTGCCAGCATTTCCATGACCTCTTGTCTAATACCTCTGATCTCACTGAGAAAATATATTTAATCTTTATAATAAATCAAAGGACAAGCTTGTGAGATGGCATAATGAGAGCCAGCATGAAACTTCATAATACAAGCTTATTTTCTTCTAGTGCACTGATAAATGTGACATTTGGGAAAAAAAAACCATTCCCATTAGTGTCCTACAGGCATGCACCCAAGCTTTCCCACCTGCACAGAACATCAGTAATTATCAAAAAATAAATACTAATACAGGTATTTTATTAGGCTCTTATTTGCTGCAACAATGGATTCAATTCTTTTTAATATCAAAAGTACTAGGGGTCAAAACACTTGGCCTAATCTGATGAAATTTCCTTTGAAAATAATGGTAGGTTCTACTCTGGGAGAGGACAGGAAGAAAGAGAGAGTCAGGCTGATATATAAGGTTGAAATGTTGCCTTTTTCTTTGTATTTCCAAGTGCTAACATTTTGTATCCATATCTTTATCAGACTAAAAGCTCTGCTTATTTATTCAGACATGAATGTTTTAAAATACAGTTCAGCAATCAATGGGCAAAAAAACCTTTTAGGTAATAGGAAAAGTTATTTGCTGACACCTGGTAATTGCATAAGGTGAGACAGACAATACATAATTTGATTGATGGAGGACCTCAATGTTATGCTTATTATATATGAGTCCCCTCAGCACATCAATACTCAAATTGTGATATTTGAGCATAACAAGTCCCCTATCCTCCATCTTTGTTATTGGATTGTCACTGACAAGCAGAAGGTCAAAAGGATGTTTGTGTTTCTTAAAGTTTATATGTTTATAGGTTACATTGGTTTTGGTATTTCTGTAGTGACTATGCAGAAGGGTCCAAAGTCTGACAGTGCCTTGGTGCCGACTTAGTAACGAAGTTAAGAGTCGTGGGTTTTGATGCAGACATCTCATGCCTTTGCCTTGCAGCTGGTCTGTCTGAGATCATCATTAGGTATTTTGTAAAGCAGCCAGAGCATGTAGAAAAGATCATGGATAGGGTGATCTGTTTGCAGATAGGAAGCGCCAGATGAGCCATGGGGTTTGATCTGAGCGACCTCTTCTGCTGCAAGGTGGTATGTTAAAGAGCTGTAAAGAATGTGCACTGTGAATGGAAGATGGGCTTTGGCCATGGACAGGCTCAATCTCAGAAAAACAGGGAGATTGCACTGTGTGGGGGACACCAGTATAGCACAGCAGGAACAGAAACAAGTTAATTCTCACAGTAATTCTCCTCCTGGGCAGAAGTGAAGTTCCCACCAGCACAAAGTAGTTTGCAGTGTCAGAATTGTGAATCATTTTATCACAGAACATCTTATTGAAAGTTCCTTGATGGGTGACGAAACTCCCACAGTGCAACATAAACTCTCCTGACACTGAAGTTCTATATACAACTGACACTGACGCTCTGTATACAAGGGAGTTAGACAAAGAAATCAAACTCTGCCACACTATTATTCATGCTGATGTCAAAAGTATGCTGTATGTTTTTTAAACTTACTAAGGTTTTTACAAAATGTGTGGAAACCTTTATTTCCATGCAGGGCCAAGGCCCCCTCAACAAAATGAGAAATATGATAAATTTGGGAGAGCAGGGAAACTTCTAAATGGCAAGGTTATATCTGTTGAGAGGATGGTTCTTATAGCTGACAAGGAGCAGCCTCACTTATGACAGAAGAAGCCAGGAAGAAACAGAATTTTCTATTCCCAAGCACATTTCCTTGGCTGGATGCAGCTGAGATGTCTCTAGAAGACTGGTCAAGGTTTTAAAAGCCACAGTGGGAGCTGTGGTAATCAGCAAAGCAGACAGCAAGAGAGCAAGCTGACTGTCTCCTCTACTAGACCTTAGTCATTTTTTTAAATACCTTGATCTTCTTCTGCTCGCCTTGCTGTGAACTTGAAAAATGTTCCTGGGTGTCTGGCTGTTTTATTGCAGTGCCATACACATGCTGTAATGCCATTTCCTGGAGATGTTTTGGAGAAGGAACTGCTTCTGAAATAAAGAAGCTTGAGGGGAAATAGATTCGGCGCTTACTTGAAATATTATTGAAGGTTTTATATCACTGCTTTCATCAAAAGCCAACTGTTTGCAACTTTTCAGAAAAAAAACTGTTTTAGCTGCTTGGAGGAGTTTGAGTAGAAAAAAACGTCTTGTTTTGTCATTTCCCATTTCTGGTGACCTTCATTTTAAAGAATTGGTGCGTCTGTCTTCCCCCATCCTTGCTTCCTGAATTCCAGTGCTCAGGCAAAAGGGAGGAGGAAGCATGTTAGGAAGCATGTACTTGAAGAACACTGGTTGGAATGAGAAGAGAAAAGCAGGAAATGGGTGTAAAGAAAGCAGAAATTAAGGGGTGTAAAGAAAGCTCAGCTGTAAGTAGGAGAGAAAAGGATTCAGCAATGTTTGAGTTAGGTACATTGGCACACTGTACGATGAGCAGAGAAAGACTTGTGTCAGAAGAAAGCTCCTCAGCAGCTCTGTTGCCAAGTAGATGGTTGTCTGAGACAACCAGTAGTACTAAAGAGAGAAAAGGAAGTCTTTTGAACTCAGCCTTTTGTCCTAGATATGTTGAAACCTCCTTTTACTTGTTTCCTAGGTTCCGTTCCTAGAAATACTTATAGTCCTCTTCCACGGGGCAGTGATCACGTATCAGTCCTCTGGTGCCACAGTTCCCATCCCAAAACTCATGGGTGAGCTAGTGAGCCACGTCCTGTTCTGTGACCACAGAAGGACATGACTCTGGCTTTCTAGCCTCATGCCTGGGGTACCCTCCTGAGAATAGGGAAGACTTGCTCCTTTTCATTTAGGGCTTCATTGGCTTAGGTAAAATTGTAGAGATTGGTGTCTCAAGAACCTGTCTCAAGGTGGAGGACTGGGGAGTCAGAAGGGATAAAGACTGGGGCTTAAGTAGACCAGAATATCAGAAGAGCCAAAAGGCAAACCACTGCAAGCCAAGCATCATCAGGTGGCTTGGGGAAAAAAGGACATTCAGTGCAGGTTTGTGTTGCAGTGCTAGGTGTTGCTTAGCTGCTGCAGCTTTCCCTGGGAGCGCAGCGGGGGCTTCTTGGGACAAGGCAGGGATTCTCTGCCCTCCTGCAGTCCATCTCGAATGCCCCGCACCGCTGCTCCAGCTGCTAGCCTGCAACTTCAGTGATGGCAAAGGAGGTGAGAAGGCTCTCCTCATGGCACTGCAAAGGTCTTTATTCCATGCTGCCTCCCCAAAGCCTGGGGCCAGCACACGGGCTGGCCCCCAAAGGCAGAGGAGAGGAGCTGTTGGCAGGCTGATCCCAGGGGCAGAGAGAGGGAGAGAGAGAGAGTCACATGGCTTGGAGCCTCAGTTTACCTGGCTGCCAGGGGGGCAGGGAGAGCACATGGGCAAATGGTTTCAGGGCACAGGGGTGGTACATGGGCGGAGTTGGGATACAGGAACCAATAGGGAGAACTCGAGGAGTGGCCAGGACTAGGGGCAGGGGAAGGAGGGAGACCCCATGGAGAGGGCAGGAAGCGATCAGTAAGAGGGGGTACAGTGCTACACGTTTGTGGATTGATCTGTTGCATAAAGGCCTTAAGACTCTTTAATGGTTATCTGTACAGAGGATGACAATCTTCTCTTGTTAGCAGTTACTCTGTTAAATAGTAATAGATGAGGCCTGCACTCTGGATCTAAAGATTTAAGCACAGTAGTGTAGACAATGCCACAAAAGGGAGCATGTGGATTGTTTCAGTTTACTTTTTAGGGAGAGCATAACATGCGCTTCCATTTGCTTTCACTCTCACTCAAGCCATTTAAAGATAATAAGTGAGCCACAACAAAGTCGACTCATCCAACCTTTAGCGGCCTCGCTCCCAAAATCTGCTTTAAAACAGATATTAATTTTGTGCCCAAATCTTTTTTTTCCACTTGTTAAGCCTTGGTGCTTTGGTTTTTCCAAACAGAATTTTATTTAAAAGATGCTCTATAAAGAAATCATATGTGTGTTTATGTGAGTTAAGTCTCCCAGTCAGCAGAGGGGATTGCTTAAATTGGCAACACTTACAGGCAAGGATTTTTTGCTTTTTCTGGTGAATAAGAAGAAGCAAACACAATGTGGTAAAGCTGTTCAATTAAAGAAACTGTTATTCATAAACCATACCCAGATCATTTGATTCCTACTGGTGATTATTTCTAAACACAACAGATAAATATTTTGAACCTTTCTTTCCAGAATATTCCAGTCGGGAGAAATTCAGTTATATGTTGCCAGTGCTTCTCTTAAACCTTCTGCTTTGCCAGTAATTGCCTGTTGTGTTTTTTCTTGTAAAACCCTTAGGCTATTAAACTGGTCATGCAATTTAGGTGATACCTTTGCCTGGGTAAACAAAGGAGAAGCACAGCCTGCAGACATGCCTGCCCTCACCCCTTCTTGTACTTCTGAGGAGGTGGTCTACAGGGTGAGAGACTTTGTGTGGTTTTTCCAAGTGCCAGATTATTGACATCTATCTGCAGAGGTTCTATTTTCATTGAAAAGAGTGGTTTTGTTTGGATCATTGTCTAACAAGGATAACTGTTTTAAAGCACTTTATGTTCCTATTCTGTTTTTCTGAATTTTATTTAATATCTGCTGTGATCCCATGTGAAAGGTATTCATATTTCAATTAGAATTCCTCTTATACTTTTAAGCCAGACTGTCTGTAGGTTTAGATATGGAAACAGAAGTAATTACGTTTTTTTCTTCCCTGACACTCATATTCTGATGACTTGGAAATATAATTCTGAATTCTGAATCAGTGCTCAGAGAGAGTGCAGGGTGTTCCCTCCAGGGTAGCTGGGTCTGAAATCACCCTCAAGCCTGAAATACCCCAGCGTCCTTCCTGTTCTCTTCCATGACAAAGCCTGTTAATGCTTCTGTGTAAAACCCCCAGTGACCCTTTTGAAGTGAAACAGCGAGCAGGTGATAGGGGTGCTGGTCCCAGCTCATAGAGCATTAAGGCATTGCTGAAAATCACTGATCATTTCCAAGATTTCGGGAGAAGAGAGGAAAATGGGACTGTTGTAAAACTTAGTCCAAACTTGCGAAAAAAGAGCTCCGGCTCTGTTAAAAACCAGCAGTACAGCCACTTTTCAGAGTTAGAAAGGGCTGCTATGTTTACCGTGTTATGATTTTTTTGAGGGAAGCACAAAATGTCATTGTCTGGACAAAAGCAGCATTTTGCAGGAATTTGGGCTGTTTCTGAATGCGCACTGAATGAAGCAAATATTTTTACATGACGGAAAATCCAAAAAATAAGCTTATTATATTTCAGTGTTTTCTAGATGAATCTTAGAACAGTTATTATGCAAATTTACATTTCTGTTTGAAATTTGAACTAGGTATTATTTTGTGTGATTAAAAATCTGAATTTCAAATATAAAATGGCCTGGCAGAGAGGAAAACATTTGTATCTTGGGTCTGTTGAAGTATTACACTATGTTCAAGGACTGAATAAAAATTAAAATCCATACACAGTTTTATTTTTTGCATTGATCCAAAACTGCACACTTGATGTATTCTGAATTTTGAAAGTGAAAAAAAAAAATTCTAAGATTGCGTATAACTACTATTTGCATGCACTGACATTTTCTTGATGTCTTTTGAGAAATTGGCCAGAAAAATGTACCAGAATTCGTGCAAAACTGTAGACAACTTTTAAAAAATTTAATCTTTTGCCATTCTGTAGAGGGAGCAGAACTAACTTGGGTATCTACTTACTGCTGTGGAGCCAAGCATTCACAGACATTTTTAAAGCCAATGGTCATTTTCAGCCTCGCAATGAGATAAACATCCCAAAGCTTAGGGTGGCAGGAGACACTTCTTAGCAAGGGAAGGTGACGGGTGATGTTTGCCTCTCTATTGCTGGTATTTTAAATTGTCAGCGTTTTCAGATTTGTCGTTTTAAGGAGATTAAAAGAATGGAAATGCATTCGGAAGTTGCAGATCTGATTTGTACAAGGCAGGCAGTGAAAGCAGTTGTCTATTTTTATACTTGAATTGCCAACTGGAAGCTCCTAGTTCAAAAATGGGGGAAACAATCTCTCCCCTGGGAGCAAGTATTCCACTACAGAGCAGTATCACTGTGTCTTCCTGAGGTTTGCTGCAGAACATTTCCAGGGTTTAAGAAGTGGGCTTTGCTTAGCTGGACTGAAAAATGCGTTTGGGGATTGTTCTAGCCCCGTGCCAGCTGTAATGGAACATGTGAAACGAGGCCTCTAAATGTGTCCCTTCTTACAGGAAAGAGATGTTTAATGAGGCTGTTTGGTTTTTATGCTAATTACGTTTCCAGCTGCTGTGTGAAGATTATATGAGGCCACCCAAACTGTAATGCTGCAACATAATTCTACAACAGTGCATTCATGTTAAAATAATATAATACAATTAGTCCATTAGAAAAAGTACAGATTCTGATGAGTGCAAATAGATGCTGTTAATAGCAGAAGCTTCTTCGTGGTATATGGATTAGAGAACAACCTCCATTGGAAATGTTTTAAGTGTTTTAGCAACAAATCAGCAATAATGGAGTATCTAGCTGTGGGGAGAGAGAATGTATTTGGAAGAAGCTCATTCTTGTGTAAAACGTTGTTGTATATCCTCAGCTTCTATTGCCATGGCTCATGAATGGAGGGTCTTCGTCAGACTGGCTCCTTACAGGTTATTTTAAAATTATTTCATTTAACAACAAAATGTGTTGAAGCTGCATTTTAGTTTTAGATTGCATGTGAAGCATGGATATTAATTTGTATTTCTCAGACCATTGGCTTTTGTTCTGTGGGTTTTCACCTCCTCTATAAAGGCACAGGAGAAAATCACATTTCACAGTGACATGAAGCCATGAGGAAATTTGTCTTCACAATGATGCTTTCACTGAGCAGTGCTGTTGAGGAAGTTTTATCCCTAGAATACTGCTTTGCTCTCGCTCAGTGTTTCCCGTAGCGGGGAAATGAAGCAGGAATCCCCGAGGCCAGCATGGCAGTACCTCGAGTGAGTCCTGCTGTGGCATGTGACCTGTGATGTGATTGGGAAATGGGTTGGTATGGTCATGTGAGCATGCAGCCCAGTGGATCTAATCTGATGGGATATTTTAATCACGGTAGTTGCCCTTTATTTCCATGTCCATGAGCTGCATTAAAAAGGCACATACAGTAAGATGTATAAGGTATTGGCAGCAGAGATGAGAATTCCAGGTCCACGCCGATCTGAAACACGGATGGCAACCACCCAGACAAAACCATTAGCTTCATGAGCTCTTTCCAGGGATGCTGAGGCTAGTATGTTGAGGAATAATAAATAGTTGCTAGAAAGAGAAACTGAATTGCCCTGTGTACAATTTCCTACATAATCTGTAGGAAAACAGATTATGAATTGGAAATCAAAGATAGTTTGATGAAGAACAGTTTCATAGAAATCTTGGTCTAAGTCTTGTTTATTCAAGGGCTTGTTTATACATTGTAACTTGAATTATTTAAACCATAAATTTGAAACATTAGTTATAACATCTTAAACCCTTGGGTGGATGTTTATGTAGTTCATAAACTCATTCATTTTATTTTAATTCGTCAAGGCAAATTTAGTTCTGAATTAAAGTGTCCACATAAGTGTTTAATGTGGTATTGGTGAACCTCCTTGAATTACCAATTCAGATTGTTTATCCTGAGCCCCCACCTAAGCAGATACAGGAGTTAATGTGCAGGGAAGAGTAGATCAGACAACCTGAGGTGCCACAAGAGATGGGTTCTAGAGGCTGTGTTTGGTGAAAGCTGCGCCTGGTACTTGGACTAGCTATGGGGCTGGGCAAAGGAAGTCCAAGGTGATGATTAGAACACTTAATGAAGAGAGAAAGCTGTTGTGTTCTCTTCCAAATTCTGCTGCTAACCCATCCCTGTAAGGACCCAGTCTGATGAAGACCCTCCATTCATGAGTCATGGCGAACAAAACCTGTAGATATTGGACTCTTAAGTATTCCAGGACTTAGCTGCAATTTGACCAGGTCTCTTTGGGGTTTTTGGGGGGGTTTTTTTGGTCAGTCTTTCCATATATAGAGTTTCTTCAGATCTGCAGCTCACAAAGTCAAGTAATTCAGAGAGACTTTCGGATTATGGTAATAAAAAGGATTTCTAAAATGTAGAAGAAAATCTTGGAAACCAAAAGCATGGGGGGAAACTACTTATTCCTTTTAGATGGTAAACTCAGTTTTCAAAGAAATGTACAGGTTTTTTGAATATTAACAATTTGTTTTATTGATACACGTTCAGATGAATGTTTCAGTTCCGCAGTATGATGTCTGTATAAAGAAGTAGTTAAAAATAAGACTTATTTTGGTTACTGTTTGTTTGTTTAGGCTAAAGACATATACTATCTGTTGTTAACTGCAACTGAATTGCTTATTATCTACAGGATATCCCACACTTTTAGATAAAAGTAGTGGTTGAATAGATCCATGATGCTGAACATGACCCACTATTCCTTTTGTTCTTGCTGGAGTAGTAGCAGGTATATGTTTCTAGGTTGAAAAATGGAGTATCTCAGTCTCTTATTTTACAGATGAGTATGTGCATGTGCATTTTTGAAGGACAGACCTTAGTTTCTCTTTGAAAGGTTTTAATTTGGTAATTAACGCTATTGGTCCTTTATATCCTCGGAGTTCTATTTGCATCTCTCCAAGTTCATCTGGCAATCCCAAGCAATTCTATTCATCAAAACAGGCAGTAAAAATCATCCTTTTGCTGTGGTGAATCATACCTTTTAAACTTAACCAACAGCATTGTTTGTCTATTCTAAAAGAAAAGTTATAGGGAATTTGATTGCCACTAGCTACCACTTGAATCTGGAAACACCAATTGCTCAGCTCCCTATGTTTTGCAGGAAACTCCTGGTCTCCATGTCCTCTTCATTAATTCCTTAGTTAAAAGTAGTGTGGGGCTGACAGCTGAATGTGCACAGATAAGCAGCACTCTGAGGAAGGACCAAAGAATGCCCAGATATGCTTCTGCCTGAAGGCAGTGACATATATTTGTGCTGAAAATGGTTGGCCATGAGTTTGATTTTCTTCATGCTGAAGCTGATAAATTCTGCCCCTGTCCTCACTGAGCACAGGGTGCCTGGCAGGAATTGCTGAATACCAAAAGCCTACAGTCATACAGACTGGCCAGGAAGGCTTCTGCCAGCTGCACAGTCTCCTTTCTGAGGTGCTGTTCCCAAAAGAAGACTGTGGGACTCTGTAGGTGCTCAGCTCTTTGCAGTAATAAACAATATCTGCTGGCAGAATGTTTCCAGGGTGGGCACATATATTTAGAAAAGCACCCTTTTATAGTTAAGTTCTGCCTCAAGACACTTTGGAGCCCATGCATTTCTATCACTATTATCAAGAATCAATACTGCATTTACACTTCGGTACTGGCACTTACATTTTCAAAACTGTACATGTACATTTAATAGCCTGTGTGCTTTATGGACCTGATCAAAAGCCCCATAAAAATGATCATTTGGTTCTCTCTGGTTTTTGTGGGCATAGGATCAAGTCTGTATTAAGTAGTCATAGTACCATTCCTCCCAGTTTCCTGTCTAATGAGAAAATATGCTACAGGTAGATTAAACATCAGTGAAAAAAAAAGATGTTGGCTGTGAGTGAAATACGCAGGTGACATTTGGGCTACAGTTTGCGTGTGCCTGAGTGGTAGCATTTTTTCTCACTGCCTAGTGGCTTCTTGTACATCATCTCGCTCCTCAATCTGAAGGATTTTAGTTTATAATTGTGGGAAAAAAAGAACTCTATAATTCCATGAGGAACAGAACTTTTGGAACACAATTTTGTATGGGTTGCTCCTTCCTGAATCTTTTGCTGTCTGATCACAAGCCTAGGAATGGCAATTTGGATCGAGTTTCCCTAACCAGCCTTCTAGAACTTTAGAAACATTACAAATTTATGATCTTTTGTCCTTACCAAAGTTTGCCAAAATTGGAAAGAGGTAGTGGAATTGCCAATGAAGGCAGATGAAGACAAGGAAGCTGCCGTTGCTGCTAAAAATATGCAGGAAGGGATGGGAGAAAACAAGACATTGGCTGGCTGCTATATAAAAGGATACTTTGGCTCTTCTTGTTTTAGGCAGGGCAATGAGTTTAGAAGAGTGGCAGCACACATGGCATCCTCTTACAACCTCAGTATTAACTCCAAAATATCTGCAACTTCTCTCATCAAATGTACTTCTGTAAGGAAGATAAGCAGCAGAATAAGAAGCTTCTGAGAAATTGTTTATGGAAAAAATTTGGGATTTTATGTCCAGTGTCAAATCCTTGTGTGTCCTCATGCTTCCATTTGCTTTGAAAAGAGCCAGGGTGTGAAGGGCGCTCTGCAGGCATTTACACGGTTTTGATCAGACCCCTGAGAGAGATCTGGAGGTTTCTCTGCAGGCAGGCAAATGCAGAACTGTCATGGGAAGATTATTACAGAAAATCTATGTGTATTGGTTTATAAATTTAAAAAATGAAATCAGCGACAGCTACTCTTAATTAGTGGTGGATCTGAACTGACCATACAGTCAGTCAGGCATCCATTGTGCGTCTTCATAACACAACTCTCTCATGCTGGCAGCAGCAATGCAGGAGCTCTGGCACACGTACTCGTCCCTGCTAGTAACCAAGTCCATCTATCCACACTATCTTTTATTTAGATGTGATGTTTACACCCCAGAAAGCTTCCAGTTTGGAATGGCTACCTCTAAATATTGATGTTGATTTTTTGCATCTGAATCTGCAAAGGCATTGTGCTGAAATGAGAGGCCAGTGACGCTGTGGTATTTCTGGCATTAATGTGCAGACAACATTCCTGCAGGCTAAAATGCACCGCAAGAAGCTGACAAAACCAATCAAAATCCCCCCATTTGTTAGTCTAGCAGATTAGTCCATTTTCTGATTTCACTGCAAGGGTTGTGAGACTGGCTTAATTCAGCTGCCCTCGTTTGAGTGACTGCACTTAGATCAAGCCAAGCCTCAGCTGTGTCATTCATAATGTCACACCTTCTGAATGCAGGCAGCTGAGGCTTAAATTGGTGCCACTGAATTAACAAAATTAATGCTAATTCACATTTTGGTCAGGACATTATTTTTAGTATTCTTTGAGGGAGTTAGCTGAGCTGCTTTTGTAGAAGGTCATGAGCCAGCCCCCGGCCACTGCCTCCCACCGGTCAGGAACCATTAACAGCATCCCATTGGCAATCCCACGTGCTGACACCTGAGCACTGGTTTCCAGAGGCCTGGAGGCCCTCTTGCCAGTGAAGACATAACTGTTTCACAATTTATTTGTCTTCTGGCACTGGTTCATTTATTGAACATATCTGGCTGTGAGCTCTTCAGCATAGTCATGACATCTTTCTCCTAGTGTCCTCATCATCAAAATGACCGCCGAAAGAAAGAACTTGTATTTGACCAGATCTTCAGGATTTATCTGTGGAATTATGTGCCCTGAGGAAGAGTGGCTTTTACATGTGGTATCTGTTGTCTTGGCAACATCATTTCATCCAGGAAATACCGTGTATATTGGAGCAACCTTGTTGCCCCACGCTGCAATATGAGTTATATTGGTCTGTTTTCTTTCCTGCATCCCTAGAAGGAAAGGCTATAAAAGTGAACATTGCAGATACACAGGATAGAAAAGCCACAGGGGAAGGGAGCTGAGACGCTCCCCTTCTGTGCTAATTGAAAATAGGCCAAATCATAGTTCACTGCACAGATAAATGAGAGAAACAGAAGAGGGGCTTTGAGGATTGCACTATCTAATAAACCCAGCAGTACCTCCAGATGAGCAGAGCTCTCTCTTAGCCAGTGTCAGAGCAAACATGGTACCAGTATGCATATTATGAATAATTGGTGTGTGTCCTTGGTCTGAAACTCCCTGTAGATTAAGATGAGCAAAGCAATTGCGATTTCAAGCGTATGTGGCAAGGTATGGGCTAAGCAAAGTACTTCTGCTGCTGGTCTAATGATGCCTCTTGTGCTGCAGAGAAGCTGGATAAAAAGAGGGCTAATTTTCAGGAGCCCTAGATCCGTATTATAGTTGATTTGCAGCAAGTAGGGTAGAGTCTCCCTATTCGTCTAACACCTGCTATTTCTGTAAAACTTGTATATGTATATATGCTTGTGTCCTACTTTTGTCCCCTGGAATCCATACACATGTTCGAGCTCACTACATTGCCTGCCTGCAGCAGATGATACAGGGCATGCTTTTGTCTGTTAAACTCAGTTGTGAAATCTCATCACCTTCAGTGACAACGGGCCTGACCCTCTGTAAAAATGTAGTGAAGGCTTTCTGCAGGAGGCTTTCTGCTCTGTATCTACGGCACTCCAAATAGTGAGACTATTTTAAGTAATGCTCTCAAGGAAAGAATAACACAAAAAATGCACACACATTTATTAGAGGAGATAACTGTGGAACAAAATTATGTTGATGAATAACAAATAGGAAATTGTTTACAAAATGCTGATTTCTCATTGTTTACTTAACTTTTTCCTGTGTCATTTTTCTGGAGTAATGTAAATGCATTGGCCCCGTTAGTCTCCAAGAGATCTTTAGGCATTGTCATTTGTGAGTTGCTCTTGAGAGTGTTTCCCGAAGTCTTTTGAAGTGGGACTGCCTCTGTGTAGGAAGAGACTCTCACAAGCCACCCTCTCATCCAGTTCCTGACTTCTCGGCATCCCCATGGTAATCGAACCAACTGCTTATGTGGAAAAGTAATATGAGAAAACCACTGATGCGATTTTATCTGTCTCTTAATGAAATGTAACAGCTGGAAATCAGGAGGAGCATGGTCATCATGGGACCAATCAGCCCTCTATGGAGAAGCAGCAAGTGCTGTATAAACCACAATCAGTCTGTCTGTGACGAGAGCAGTGTTGTACTGAGTGGGTAGCTGATATTACGGTGAAATACTTAAATCCAAACACCACTTTAATTAAATTTCACTAAGTATTAGGCTAGGAAATTGACAAGACTTTTAAAAATTGGAATCAACCCTGAGCTAACATGAGCACACTGACCTGTCTCTTCTTGCCAACTGCCTGCGATCATTTTTGTGCCACAGAATATCCTCTGCAGCCAGTGGCCCACTGCATTTTACTAAAACCTGGGCTGTTTTCCATCCTTTTAATACTGTCTGCTTTGAGATTGCTCAGAGTGCACCTCTGGAGAATTTTGTTTCATTTTTCCATGCTGCGTATCATGGGAGAATCCTTAGGTGAGATTGCAGCTTCCGCAATACAATGTAAGTTGAGGCTCCAGTTCTTCCTGCCATAGATGTCCCAGACAGATGTTGACAGTATTATGTTCGCTGCAGGAACTGACAGCAGAAGACCTTACCCATGGTAGGAACAGAGCAAGCACAAGAGGCGTGGTGTGACTCATCACTCCCGTTTCAGCCCTTTTACATCAGATGAAAGGCCTGCGGAAGTCCTGGATCTGCCCGGAGAATAACTCTCACAGAGAAACTGTTCGAGACAACCAGCAGGGCCTCGTCCAAAGCTGAGCTTGCCTTTAGGTATCTCAGGCAGGCATCTAGGCCAGCTCCTTGGCTCACAGTATTTTCTCAGCTTGTCTTCTGTCCTGCAGCCCAGTGGGCAGGCAAGGAGAGGATAAACAAAGCACAGATTGCCTTAAGGTCATGCTAGCCAGAGAGCAGTGCTAGGCTAAGATTCTACTTCATTTTATTTTGCGATGTGATCTTTCCCCGTTTTTTTTTAATAGTTAGCACCAATGTCACTTGGATAACACAAAGCAGCAAATAGCAATTGACTTTTGCTTATATAAGATCAAGTTGTACTTTGCTTTACATCCCTATTTCAGATATTTCAAGTCAAATTTTGCTTGCAGTTATGTCTAGGTATTTCCTATTAAATCCATCAGATTGGATAGCACTGGCATTGAAAAGAAAAGCATGAATTTTGCCTTAAAGTGCATTGTTCTACCAGTCCGTTTTATTCTGTGCAGATACAGGTCTTTTAGTTACCAAGCTGATTCCTAATTTGAAGTGAACCTCTGCTCAGTGCTTGAAGATAAAAAGTATGAGGCAGACAATATGCTACCTGAGGAACAAAGGTAGAGGCTGAATCTAGATGGCAGGAAGACAAACAAGCATGAGTAGATGTGATTATTGCACATTTACACATGCCCGCATGCATTCATTCTTACTTTCCTCTTTCTAGTCCTAAAAACCAAGTCAAAATCCATATACTGAAGACGTGTAGCTCATAAATTATGTTTTTGCAGCATATGCTAGGTGTGGATTGATGTGAGCAGCTATTCTATGAGATTAAGTGTGTTAAGAAACATGTAATGACTCGACTTAGGGAGTGAACCTTCCAGAGCAGCTTATTCGAGGGCAATATATATATAGATGTAGAGAGATATATAAATAAAAGATATTGCATAACTCAGTAAGCTGGAATGAGTTGGAGAGGCATAAAATGGTATATGTCCTTACTATCCATGTTTTAATTTGTTCCTTTTGCTATGTAATTTAAAAGCCATTCCCGTCTTGCCATTTGCAGAACATTTTTAGCCTTTGTTATGTAAATATATGCATATTTTATGTTACTTTTGAATTGACTTTATGGATTGGATGACCCTGAGCAGAAGTAAAAGCAATGGAGCACATAAAAATAGTAGGTTTCTGTTTTCAGCTTCTTCTAGCTTTGAGCTGAGACATGAGTAATTCAGGCTCTTTTTTCTTATTTGGTTAATGCTCCCCAGAAATACAGACATTGAGAAGTCTGTAAAAGTAAAATGCTTTACTAGATTTGCAGGGCTCTTAGTGATACAGCTGTGATAACACCAATACAATGTAAAGTGAGTGTGTAGTGTCTGGACCTGTATAAGAAGGTGCCTAATTTTTCCATCTGCCCTTATTTCAGTATGAGATTCAGGAGGAATACCATGTTTCCTTCAGCAGTACATTAATGTGCACAGGCATATGCTCTTTTGTCCTCTCTAGGATTGTCAAAGCCCATCAAGAGTTTCAGATGAACAATTCCTGTTGGATTTAGTTGCAACTGAAATGCTTAGTGGCCAGGAAGCTTATGAGAAGTGAAAATTTTCACCCCAATTCCTAGTGTTTTGTGTGTCTGGATGTTGCTTCACACCACAGTGTTCAGAGGGGCTCAGGACACTCTTGGGCATTTTTGAGCATTACTGAGTGAAGTGCCTGGGCAATGCAAATGAATTGGGTTGTGGATGACTTCGGACCTTGGTGGGAACATTCAGCCAGATGAAACTGCACAAACTGGATCTGACAGAATAGCTTGTCAGACTTGCACACAGTGCAGTAAGCTCAAGGAGGCTACAAAATGTGGAGCAGCATGGTGGAAAT
The DNA here is from genome assembly GCA_013398015.1 of Oreocharis arfaki. Lineage (NCBI taxonomy): Eukaryota > Metazoa > Chordata > Aves > Passeriformes > Paramythiidae > Oreocharis > Oreocharis arfaki. Next base: position 211,715 of record VZRR01004735.1, on the reverse strand, counting down.
GGAGTAAATTCTTTGAAAAGAATCCATATAAAAAAACCAGTCAGGCACTATTTTCGGTGCTGCCGGCACCAATCTTTTTTACGGACACAGGTAAAGAAACTCTCACGTTAAATATTGGATTCCTGGGAAATGTAAATCCTGATAAACCTATTTTAGTGTGCCTCAGATGTCTTATTGATGTGTGTGTGTTTACCTGTCCCACTTCTGCTGGCTACTGTGTGCTGCTTACAGCAGTGGGCCAGTTTGAAGAGATTCTGTTTGTAGTGTGGCTACCTGTACCTGTTCCTGGTGATTCCAAGGCGGGGGAATAAACTAACAGTCTGCTTTTGCCTCAGTGAGCACAAAGGTAGGATTTAAGGAGCTAACAACCCTTTGGCAGTATTAATATTTGGACTGCCTTCCTGTTTGAGAATAGCAGGTCTTTAAAAATATACCTGTAGGTGTGGTTTTGTGGGATCAGTTTTTAGAGGTATATAATGTAGGTATAGTTAATTAGATCACTTTGGTGTTAATGAAATGCTTTTGAGATTCTTGCATATGACAGTTCTCATCAAAGCCATGTTCCAGGTGTACCCAAACCGCAGGCAAATGTATGTAAGATGAGAACAGGCAAATTAGATGCTCCATCAAAAAATCCATAATGCTTTTTCTAACTTGGTTTTATCACAATGCTAGCAAAACAGTTTCAGGGTTTCAAACATTTTAATAGTGGTCTTATATTTGTCATGTGGCTTTCCCATTATATTCTACTTAATTACAGGAGAGTAAAGTGGAAATACTGTCATTGATTACATCTCCGTGACCCGCTTGAGAATAAAGGGATTGCTCTGGTGTACTGAGAGAAGTATCTGACCGACAATGGCTGTAATACCGTCTGCTAATTAGAGGATTTGGCAAAGTAATTGCAATTTTCTACTCAAATTAGAAAAATACTCAATAGAATCCGTGCTTCTTCTTCAGCTTGGGGGATATACAGAGTGCTTGCATCAGTACCGGCAAATAACTGCTTAGTAACAAAATAGACTGGCACCAGAAAGACGAAAACCACTGTTCTTTAAAAGGAAAAAATGCAACACTTCTCAGCTACAAAACATGGTTCTCTCCACCTCTTTTTCTCTACCCATCTGTGTATGCACACACCTCACAATTCTTGCCTATTAACTGTATTATTTTAATACTAGTCGATAGTTATCCACAGCACCAGCAGGAAGGTTGTTTGAGAAAAGGACAAAACATATTATTGCAGCATTTTGTGAAGAACAGCAGGAGATCAGAAACCACTTAGGTTGCCCTGACACAGAAATATGATTATGTATTTATAAAGATTAATTTTTAATAATGCTGTTAGCTACAAATGTGCCTAGATCACATGTTTGGGAACAAATATTCCTTGAACTCTGGTGAAGTTCACATCTAAATTCTTAGCAATGAAATACATACAACATTTTGACTAGGTCTGGAATGTACAAAAATTCTGGGTATCCAGTTACCACTAAGCTTTCATACCTGACTGAATATTACTGGAAATTCTCGTGTTTGTGTTACAACTATGCCCATCATTCATTTCTTTTGGTGTATAGTCAGAATAATGCAGATACTGCAAAGAAAACTGTAGTCCTATTGTTCTTCTTCAGTGTGTAACTCATGACGGTGCAGAATTGGTATTGAACAGACCAGAAAAACAAATACTCATAAATTCTTATACTGAGCATTATCCATTTAAGCGCATTCTCAGATAAAAGTGTTATAATCTGGGGACTGAAAACCTAGCAGCAATACTATGATTGTACTTTGTAATATCTTCACCTAAGCTTCTGGAAGCTGATGTGAATTTGCATATGAAAACTGCTCTGAACCTTGTGTGGAGAAATCTCCATAAAATTCAGAGCCAGGAGAACCAGCCCTGCAGAACTTGCCTTTCTCAAAGAATAAACTGAGAAAAAAGGTTACAATCAGTGGACACTGCTCCCTCTTGGCTTTTCACTTTCAAGTGTAAGTCCTCTGCAAGGACTTTTCATTAGGGAAGTCTCATGCTTTAGTTGTCTTTTCTCTGTATAAGTTGTTGGTCTGGGATGGGCAGCTTGGCTCACTGCTTTTTTCAGAGACTCCTGCTGGGAGCTTGGACAACCCGTGTTCCGTAGCAGCTGTCCCGCACACAGCTGCTATGGCTGAAGCCATAAAGAAGGGTATTAAAATGTGCTCTGGTTGGGTATGGGTTAATCTTTTTCAGGCAGCGTTTTCAAAGGTACAAAGTATATACTGCATAGTATTAGACATTTCTCAAACAAGATCTACTGGGAGATATCAGAGACATAAACGAAACAAAGTTGGAGGGTGAGGGGAGACACATTTCAACACTGAGGAAAAAATTTTGATCCAAACTTATCAAGGGGCTTTGACATTGTTTTGATGTTACAAATGGCAGTACTCCCCTTATCTTTAAGTAATTTATAATGAATGAAAATTAAAGAGCACCTCATGTCATAAAGCCACGCTTTAGGATATTTTCCTGCTATGATATTTTCCTAAAGCAGAACCCTACATATGTTACTTTAGCATTAAAGTTTTGCATACCTAGCTTTCATAAATATTAGTCTGGAAAAACATCTCTTTATTTGATTTTTCATTTATTTGAGTCATGCATATCTGACTACTGGCATTTTCTTTACATAGATATTTGGACAGTCAAGTTTCCCTCACATGATTACCTATAAAAAAGCAGTTAGCTGGCTGAATAATGTGTCCATAATTTTATATGAGAAGAGATACTTGAAGTAACATAAATGAACAGGATTTACCAAATCCTGTCACCAGAGCCTTAGCCTCATTGCACACAGATCTGATTTACACCTAATATAATGCAGGCCATTTGAAACAAAATTAAGTCTAAACTGTTACCAACCTAATTCATATCTCAGCCTCGTTTTTGTAACAGCCCCTTTGCTAATGATTGGGTGGCTCACCAGCATTTGGGTGATGGGATCAATCACAGCTGACTGCTACACCAGCACAGACTCTTCAGCACACACACGTGTGCACTGCTCTGCATGAACTTCTTCATAATTTACCACAATGGAGAATGAAGACCATGGTGGAAGGGGAAAGATTTGTTGAGCTTCAGTCACACCAGTTCATGGATGTTAGACTGCTTCAATAAATGTATTAAAAAATCAGTGTGCTTATTTTGTTTGCTTTGTTTGAATATGTAGGAAATACATGTAAGCTGTAAAAATAACAGTGACAAGCAAGACTTTCTAAATCACTGGAGATATTTTTATTGCCATTCTCAAGATTCATTTTCTTTTGCAGGTTTTAGCTAGGCAGTGCATGATAAGTGTTCAGCTTTCTGTATTTAAGAAGTGATCAGTACAGAATATAGCTCTTGAGAAACCATTCATCTTAACCGGATAAATTTTGTGTTGATGAAATTCAGCACGGAAATCTCCCTCAGGTGGCTACACTAGTCATTAATATTGCTAGTTCTAAAAGGAGCCCAGGAGAGCAGTAGACAAGAGGAGCAGTCAAAGCCAGTGTTGGAACCCTGCTAGTGGCAAATGGAGGGTAGTCAGGACACTTCCTATGTTGTCTGAGATCTCCTTCCTCTTCAGCTGAGCTCAGTTATTGTCATGCATAAGTTTAAGGTGATGATCTAAAGCGTATTTATTTGCTCCCAGGCTGGGCTCTGGTCAGTAGGTGCTACCCACACCCCGACGAAGCAGCAAGAAGGCTCTTTCACCAGTCATTCCCTTCTCTTTCTGCAGAGTTTGCACTGTCTACTCCAAAGGCTTTTTGCCACATTTATACAACTGCTTAAATTTGTAGCAGAAGTTCAGTTTTGGCAGAAATTGCAGCAAGGGGTGGGACTTGCTGAATTTTGTTCACCATTGCACTTTGAAGTTGATTAAAGTCAGAGTAATGACTAAGCAGCTGGGCTGGGAATCAGAAAAGCACATTATGCTCTGAGCTCTGCTACCAATCTGCCGTGCAGTGCAGCGGCTCCTCGTTTCTGCAGATCTCCACACGTGCAGCCGGCCTGAGGCAGGCAGGGGCTTTGCCATAGTGGTGTTGGGTGGGGTGTCATCCTGCGGCTGCTCACTTGCCACTCCCAGTGTCACGTTCTGTGTGTGCTTGGAGTTCACCGTGCCTCTCTGCAAAGCAAGACCATCATCCCCAGCAGTCACCTGAGCCTCTCAGACCTTTCAGGACTTGTTCAATAAACCTTGCTCCTCAGCCTTGCTGCCCTGAACATTGATGTAAGCCTTCACCCAGTCATTTCAACACGCCCGAGAACTGAAAACAGCCGTGTCACCTCCTCTGTCGGAAAGGCAAAACCTGGTCAGCCTCTGTTGAAACTGGTTAAGTGCTGGTTAAGTTGCTCAGTCACTGAACAAGTCTTTGAAGGCCCAAGGTCCTCTCCATGATTGGCAGAGAAACTAGCTATAGGCAGCTGGCTGTAAGAAGTGTGAGGAACATGCCTGTTTGATCCAAAGCTATTTCTACTTGGTCCCATTTGTAACTAATTTAAATGGAGATTTTTTTGAACTGAAAATTTATGTCAAAATATGAGTATAAAATTTAAGGCTAAAATATTTGACATGACTATATTCAGTGCTTGAGCCCTAGACAGAAGGAGAGAAGCATGCAGGCTTTGGGAACCCTGTCAGCAAAAATCTCGGTTAACTTCCCCCAGCCTTGTTTTATTAGTAAGGCATATGAAAGGTCAATGAGGTTTCTTGTAACAGCCTAGTTATGCTATTTATCTAAGCAATCTATTCTCTATTATTAAAGTAGCTGTAATGCAATTAAATGCAGACAGACAATTATCTGTAACCCACCTCTATCTTGTCATATGCCTGCTAAGTCTTACAAAGAGAAAACTTTTATTTGCTGTGTTCCCATAAGAGTACAATAAAATGGTAGTCACAAAAGGTGACACAAAAGATCAGTTAAAACCTGTGATGAGATAAAGCCCACTGTTCAATATTTTTGCTATATAAAATAACTTGACTTTCAAATTCAGATTTTTAGACTCAGTTCTTGTCTAGCAACTGACAAGAATTAGTCTACAATTTTATTTTGACTTCAAATTCAGGCCAGGCATTTGCCTCCCACATCCTGGGGTTGGCAACAAGACATAAAGAAGATGACCAGGTCAAAGACAAAAAGCAGAAAAATAAATTGGAACTTCTTTTTTCAGAGTATTAATCTTAAATAGGTAAGTTGTCTTTACTATAACTTGAGGCTTTCCTTTCTCTAAAAAGAGCATTAATATTATTGGCATTGGTTGTGACAGAACACGAACAAGGATGTTACTTGTAGAAATACATGGTAAAAAGAATAATATTTTTAAATGCCTTACTTCTTCCACTGTAATACCTCAGATTTCTTATCTGCCTGACTAGAGAACCAGTAAGGCACACGAATGATTTACTGTAGGCATCTCACCAGTTTCTGTTGCTTTATTCATCAGCTCTTCAGGGAATCCACAGCATGGCAGTGGTGTGTGCTCTTCCTTAATATAAAATGCAGACATATTAGGATTAGAAATTTGTACGCAAAAAGACCTGTTCATGTTACTGAATCTAACCTGAGAAAGCTTTTCCTTCATTTTATATTAAACCTAGCTGGCCTTAAAAAATTACATTAAAAGCCTGTGCGAGGTTAGAGGTTTCCTGTGAAACCTTTGTGTGAGCTTAGAGCAGAATAACATGTTGGGCAGGGTCTTGTGCCGGCGAGTGAGTTAACTGTGTATTGCCTTGACATTTCAAACTGGGCTGTGAATTTTCCTTTGGCTCTTGCTCTTTCTTGCTTTCTCCTCTTCATTTATGCATGCTTCCTCAAGCAGTTTCTCCCTCCCTTTCCTCCTTTGTCCACAAAAATGCCTGCAACCCTCCCTACTCCTGCGCTGCCAAAGGCATTAAACCAGCAGCAGCAGGGGAGTGCCAGCCTGGATCAGGGCATGCAGCTGGGTCATCCCTCTGTGCCTCGGAGGCACATCCTGAGCTGGTGCCTCTCACAGCTGAGCCCCCAGTACTCAGAGGTGTAGGCTAACAGGAATGTGATAATCTCCACGCAGGCTAAGTTTAGAGAGCAGCAAACTTGACTGCTTTAGGCGTGCTCTTAGCAGACAGTTTTTGCCATGCATCTATAGAAGGACAAAGTGAATTCAAGAGGACAGTTGTGTCCTCTTTGAGCCCTTTCACCACTTTAGGGCCAGTAATGCTTGTATTTTGAATTCAAAGGGCTGGACACAGCCCCTGCAGCTACTTTTCTGGGCAATAATGCACTCACCACAATGGACAATAAAATTAGGCAAATATTCCCCTCTTAGTCCCCGCTCTAGCCATCTAGAATCTCTTTTGGTAGATCCCTATCTCCAGCTGTGATTGTCATTCACAGAATAATAACATCAAGCTCAACTTTCGTCAATACTTTTTTTTGAACTCCTGTTTAGTTTATAAATAAAAAGCTGGTATACTGGAAGAGAAATTATACATCTCCTGCTTCATTTCCCCTCGTTCTGTTCTGGCTGTGGTCTTAGATTGTTGCAGGCAAAGAGCTAGGTCTTCCTGAGTGCCCTAAGGCATCTGTAGGGGACTAAAGTGTTTCCATGACAGTTACAATAATTCTGTCACTCTTACCAAAATTACTGTTTCTGCAGCACCCCACAGGGAGAGCATGGTGTTGAGAGCTAGCTTTGGATGAAATTCCATGACATTTTTCTTCACTTCCTAAAAATAAAACTGAAATGTATTTTCTCTGGAGTGTTGTGGTTTAGGTTTTCTGAAACTGTGTTTTTGAGCACTCATATTTTGTGAGATGGCTTATCAGAGAATGTTATAAGATTCTGTCAATATTTAATATTTTTTTGAAAATTAAGACATTTTAAGCTGAACTCTAGAATCAAGAAGCACAGGCTGTGTGTTATATCACTGTATTTTAATGTACTGAACAGCACTGAAGTGAGTCTTGATTTTAGGTAGTAGCATTCAAACTGCAAACACACAATGACAGCACTACAAGAGCAAATACTAAAATGAAAGATTTCTGTGAGGGAATGTAGTTGTAGCTTATATATGGAAAACGATTGGCTAAAAATAAACCTTAAAAATAATTCTTAAATAGACCCGCAAGGACACTGTGTATATTTTTCTCTCATTAAAATTTCCTGTTGTCTAAAATTATCTCTAATTAGGATTGCATAACCTAACAATAAAACTGCTGAGGATTAGAACCAGCAGACAAATTCAGCTCAAGGCTTTAATTAGATTAAGCTCCTCATTGCCAGAAGTAAGAGATGGAGCATTAGACCTCTTTAACATTTAATCTGGAGAATGCCTTATAATTGTATTTAATATTATGTGGCAAAAGTTTACAGGGGAAAAAAAAAAGCAGTCTGCCAACATCTTTTTATGTAATGCTTGCTTAGCTGTTTGTCACATTTTAAAGACAGATTGTTTCAGGAGGGCATACCAAGATGGGAGGGGGGGTCTCACATGTGTATACAGTCTCGTAAAAGAACAGCTTGCCTCTAGAGTAGCTTTGTCAGTAGCTACCTCCCTTTCATCCCTCTTTAATCCTGTTTTCCTCAAAACGCGTGGAAAACATTTGAAAAAGTGTAAGTCTAGTAGTGTTTCTAGTAAATCATCAAATCCATGATCAGTCATCCCAGTGGGCGGGATCACCAGTGCATTGTGCTTTATGTTGAAATACATTTCTACTCAGAATATGATGTTAGGTTGCTAGTAAGCAAATTTACTAGCCTTTTCAGGGCTGCAGAATGTAAATTTCCAGTGCAAGCGTTGGAGATTCAAACATACATCTCCAGGTACCAGGCCATCATGACCCAGTTGCAGAGACAACAGTATTTTACCAAGCTTTGTTGTAATCAGCACTGTTCATCTTCCAGCTACTTCTCTGAGACCCTCAAAAGTATGGGATGGAGCTTATCTCCACTTTCTTAGCAGCGGATTCCTGATGTGGGGCGTGGAGAAGATTATAAGCATTTATTTACTCCACCAACACAACTATGTAAGATTCAGTCACTTCTTTCATGTGCCTGTCCCACAACAATGTCCTGGAGCAAAATCAGGTCTGTGACCTCCTGCAGGCAATAAACACACGTTAGCTTTTTTCATCCTCACCCAAAAAGTGCAAAAGTCTAGAGAAGAGGACACAGCTGAACAGATGTGCTCCAGCAGGCACCAGCCAGAACTGAAAAGGCAAAAGGAGTGTCTTTGTACAAAGGTAGTCTAAAACTTAGGACAGGCTCAACCTGGCTGACAAAGTTCATGTTCTTTTTCTTCTCTTTAGTGCCCTGTTGCCCAAACTTTAGTGCAGATAAACACAGCTCAGTCCAGAAGATAAATGCTATGATGTGCAACTAAAAGATGCCATTTATAATGAAAATGTGAAAACAAGTTCCAGAATCCTTAAATGCCTCTGTCCCAGAGATGTTTTGGTAAGATTTTTGGGAAACATTCTCTTTGGGTTTCAAAACGTTCTGTTTTCCTGAATTCTTTTATTTCAACAGAAAAAGGGATTGCAACAGTTGTGTTGATGTGAACTGTGTGCCTTCATTCCGTCAGGAAGGATAATAATAAATTTATTCAAAATAGCATGGGTTTAAGTTTAGAATAAGTTTAAGATATTTGCATTAATAGGTACTAAAACAAGGCAAGGGGCTGTAGCTAATAATCAGCAAGGTCTGCTGTTTCTAAGTGAAAAAAAAATCATAGGTGACATCAGGTGAAAGCTGGGCTTAGTTATTTTTGTCTTGGTGGACTTGGATCCTGGTCCAGTTGATCATGGTTATAATGCTTCAGAGTATTTCTGTTAGCCACCCCAGTAATACTGCTACAGACAGGGAAATAATGAGTGCTTTCTTCCCAGTGAAAGGAGATTGCCTTTAAGGAGTTTGACCTTCTACCACTTTACAAAATGTCCTTGATGAACAGAGTTCAGATAACTAAACCCGTCTAAAGGTTGTTCTGCTGGACTAATAAAATCTGTCATTATTCGGTTCTTTAAATTCTGTAGTAAATTACACTGTGGGAGCATTTGCCCTGAGCATTCATACTCAGACAGAGATACGTGACAGGGTCTTTTTAAATAAAAATGTTAGATGAAGGCAGTGTAATCTTAAAGGAAAGTAATTCATATTAGGACAATACCTTATCTCTTGTCTCATTTAAACTGGGTTCCTCTAAAGCGAACCTCTCATCACAAACCTATCTGAGGGTATCACTATAATATGCTTGCTTATTTCCAAGCAGAAAGGTTAATATTTCTAATTAAAAAGAGGCTTGCTAAGGTGTTTCTTAAATCAACTGTCTTTGATGATAAGGGCTTCTTAGACATTTTAAACTTTTTATTTATTTATGTTGAAGCCATTTCTTCCTCATTTAAATTCTACTGGAGAAAGCAAAGTCATCACAAATGTTAAAGTCTGTAGGGAAGATGATAGTTTTCAGCTAGCTGCAACAGAACTTATTAAGGCTAAAGGCTTATTTTCCTCCCTTAAATGAGTACTCATGTGAAAAACATCGTGTTTCAGTTTTCCCAGCAAGATTTGTGTTCTGATTGTACATTTAGAGATGGCATTTGTAATATTTTCAGAGTGAGCCTGGTATTTTTACTTACCAAAGTTCAGTTAATTTCAAATGAAACAGTGCTTCCATTTCAAAAGAGTTACTCCTGCGAACCCAAAATTTCTGGGGTGTGTATGGAACTAGTTTGGTTGGAGATGTAGGTCCTATTGGTTTCTGGCCGATTTTATGGATCCAACCAACAAAGTCATCAGATAATGATGGTAACCACTCCACCAGTACAAGTAGTTCCTTCATCCACAGGAAATTACGGGAATCACAACTCAAATTATCAGCTGGGAGTAGTAGTAAAAATACAAGTTGTATTCCTGCTTTCTAAGGAACAGAGGGCTTTGTGGGGGGCAGGCGTATTGTGCAGTCATCCTGGTGCTTATTGCTACAAGATCCATGGGGCAGAGAGCAATGAGGCTCCGTCCTACAAGATCTGTGGGGCAGGAGGGCAGGTTTCTCCATCCTCTGGCATTAGCTGCTTGAAGGGTGGTGAGGGAGCTTCATCTGTGGATCAAGCACAGATGTGGAGTTTGCCTTAGATTTCCCATAGGAATAGTATGAGGGAGAGAGGATGTTAACACGCTACTCTAATATTTGGGCTCTTTGATCTTCCTTGACAGAAGCTGCTGTTGAAATTCAAATGATTTATTAATTACAGCGCAGCACCTCACAGAGTAAGAGAATTGGGTTGTGCGGTAGTTTATGAGTCCTGCAAAGTAACCCCATGGAACTTTACAAAAACTGAGGAGTCTGGGGAAAAAAACATGTGTACTCAAGCCCAGATTTACCAAAGCTAATAAGCAACTACTTTTATCAGCCTGGCAAGGCAATTTCCTCCCCTCTTCTCCAGTCAGCCTGTATGTAGTTACTGCATGTTTTCAGGGACTGAATGAGAGGAAAAGAATCAAAGAATGAGAAAGAAACATCTTCCTGAAAAAAAAATACAAATTCAGCAAAGAGAGAAGAAACAATGATTCTTCTTGGGTGTGGTCTTCCTGGTAAGAAGATCCTGTCTCACCTGGGATTTGATAATTTTGTTTGGATACAATCAGCCTTTAAGAGAGACTCATCCTCTTGTTAGGTTCCAGAGCTGCAGGATTTTACAGTTTAAAGGAAGTATTTTATTTTATTCATAAAAACTGGCTTGAGGAAGTATTCTTCAGCAAAATGTTGAAATAATTCTATTTTTTTTAAAAAAAAAGCCACGTACCTGTTGTGATACTGTCGAAAACATCACCTCTCGACTGTAGGAAGCGTGGTTAAAAGTCTGCCAGTTTTGGTGGTATAAGAAAGGCTGGCCCTATGCCATACCTTTGTGATTAAGTTAATGAGCAACTCTTTCATATTCCTTTTGCACCCTGCAAAATAAGCAGACTCATGTTTCTCTTATAAAAAATTAGCCTGCAGTCAATGAACTCCCGCTGATGCTGGTGCTCTTCATTACTCACTTTGAGTAAAGCTACAGTATACAGTTCCATGTGAATATGAGTACGTTTAAAGGACTATAGCAGTATGCAAAGCAAAATAGTCTATTAGCAAAATTGGCCAGAAGGAAAATTCCCATATTTATATATTTATTTATTCATAGTTTCTAGAAAGCTGAACTCTTATCGTGTTTTCCTACACACACACTTCGGGAAAAGCTCGGAAAACTTTCTTGTGTTATCAAGATATTTGCTTTCCAAGTGTGGTAAGCTGATGAATTCTATCCAGGGCAAATTCATAAATAATCAAGATTTTACCAGACAGTCTTTGCTCATCTCTTTTCTGCATCAAAATTCATATACAGCTTTTATTTTAAAAAGCTTTTAAAAATATCTAAGCCAGAACTGGTCTTATTTTTTCTCCCAACTTCTGGTATCTGTTCTGTGCTCTTACCTTTGCACATCATTGGTGTAAGAACTTCCTTTGCAGCTGCTGTCAGTGTACAAGTCCGGTCCTGGACCGGTTTTGTTCAGGTCCAAGCTATAGGGAAGAGGAGCATGGTCTCCTACTTCAGCACAGGGATATTATAATGCAGGGTCTGTGCTTCTCTGAAAGGTTTTGCTCTTACTGCGTAGTGAAGGTTAGGTTCTTTGTCCCTTGGAATTTACATTCTTTCTAGGGAAACCAGCAGAGCTCTAGAAAGTGTTAGTGACTGGCTGCAGGATCCACTGTATTCTCTAAGTTAAACTAAGAACTAAGGAAAATCATTCTCCTAAGGATTATGTTTCAGAGGAAGGCAGGCCTTAAGAATTACTTCAGTTGGTGAAGACAACTTAGAAATTTCCCCAAAAACAAGAACACTTACTTAGCCTTTGGATCAAGTTCCACCTGGGGCAATTACTTCAGCCTTCCCCATTCATTCTTTGCCCCTGAAATTTTAACTGACGATGGGTTTTTTCCTTCCCCCGAGAGTCGCAGTGCTGTGTTTGCTAGCACATCACAATTATTGCTTCCCACCCCAGTACTGGCTGCACTTCAGCGGTGGCTGAGTAATCTGTTTATATAGTCTCAGGGCGTATTACTGTCCTTCTGATGAAAGATATAATACCAAAAGCAATTTTAATGTGTCAATTGATTTTTTTTTTTTAAAAAGTTTGATTTGGTTGTCAGAGCCTGTACCTAATGCTTATGTTACTGTGATTGCTCTTCTTGCAGCATGTCAGGCCCAAAGAAAGGGATGAAGCAGAACACAATCAAAAAGTCACTTGAAAAAAAAATTGCCTCTTCTTTATAAAGAATGTGGGAAATCAAATGCATCATAGATTTTCCTTTGAGCTCTGGTGTCTGATCTTTGGTAAAAGTGACCTTCAATGGGAAGAGGACTTCTGTTTCCATTTTCTTACATTTACAAGGAAGATGGAGGTTATTATGCATTTATATTTGTGTTTTCTCATGCATACAGAAACTGCCAATTTTTATCTGCTCTGGAAGACAGTTATTCTGAGTAGTTCAACTTCTGTCCTCTCTGGAAGAGTGGCAAAAAATGTTTACCAAATCTGTGCAAAAGTTTGGTTTTCGTAGTGTCAACCAAACATATATGATTAACTCTTCGAGGGTAAGAGAGCAAATTTACAAAGTCCAGTTACATTATGCAATAAATATAATTTCAATCCCTTAAAAGGCCATTAACAAAACCAGAGCTAAACAAGCACCTTTTTAGCTGATATTTCTGAGATGGAATGAAAACAACAGTACAAAACTGTTGATTGCCTCTATCTCTTTTCAGAACTGTTTATGTACTAAGAAAAAATTCGAATAGGGCAAGCAACAGAAATTGATTTTTTTTTTTAAGAAAAGATTCTTGTTCTTTAAATTATTTTTTAAACTGTCAACTTACACTATTGTTTAGAGTAAATTAAGTAATGCAAAAGCATGGGCACCCTGCTGCATCAATTTATATCTGCAGTAAGCACATGAACTCTAGTGAATAATTTCATCTAAGCTGAAAAAAGGTAATGAGGGCAGCATTTGGTTCTGTGATTGTAGATTGTAGTAATTAGTTACCTAAGTCAAGCCTTTATTTTTACTCTTGAAAGAAAGTCAGAACTCTCTATAGTATGTTGAGAGGGAGGGCAGCCAGCTGGCATATCCATATCTATCAATTGACTAAATAAATGCAGAGTCAGTAAATTATTTTCTTCAAATATAAAATCATGATTATTTATTTATCTTCTGTCCTTTGCCAAGACAGTAAGCCTGTTCTGAATATGTCCTATTCTGCTCTGTATATAATGCTGACTGAATATTTTCCTTCAGTGGTACTTGGGGCTTTGAGCAACTTGGTCTGCTGGAAGGTGTCTCTGCCCCGTGGCAGGGGAGTTGGAACTAGATGATCTTTAAGGTCCCTTCCAGCCCAGACCATTCTACAGTTCTGTGATTAGCAGACACACCTTCCTGACTTCTTCTTGAGGTCTAGTAAACAACATAAAAAAGGCTATTTGAGCTCCAAAGTATTTAAGATAATGCTAAGCAGATTTTAAGTCCTGCAGGGTTTTCGTTTTTAAACAACACACAGGAGATGGCTACCGAAAAAGCCCACACAGTAATTACACAGTGGTTTTCATACATTCATCTCCTCCCTCATGTTTAGCCCTTGGCTTTCTTCTCAGATACAGCCTTCAAAACCACAATAATGTTGTCTGAATTCCAGGTGGGGAAAAAAAATTTTGATTTTCTGCTTTTCTCTGGATTCATTGTTAAAATAGTAGCTTGAATCTCATACTCAGAAATCAGGCTTAAACCTGACCTAATTAAAACTTGCAATGACTGAGATTAAAGATATTCTCCTTTCTAAACATTATGCATATTCTGCTCTAAGATTGCTAACTTGGACTACTTCTAAAGCAGAGTGCACCAGATTGTCACTACTGTGTTCAACAGGGATGCTGAAAGGACAAGAGGGATCTGTGATGTGGTGCCTTTGGGATACATGTGGTGTGCTGCAGTATGGCTGCAGTGCAGGAAAAGGCTCGGACTTGAGAAGAAACATAACTTGAGTTGATTCCAGTTGGAGTGAAGTGATGTGGTTTTGTTTGTATGCAAAGAAACACAAGGATTGCAGTGCAGCTTTTAAGGCTTTTATCCCTTTAGTGCCAAAGCAGTGGGACCTGCTGCCATCACACTACATCCAACAGCAGTGCGCAGCATTAGCATGACCCACCAGTGTGCCGTGTCCCTGCATGCAACAGCACTTGCAGTCTTTGTTAATTGGAAATGATGGACTAACACAGAGTGGAAGATACCTGGTTTCTCAATCAACTTTCAAATGTTACAAAGGACAGGCATGAGGGGCTCTGGAAAACCAGTTCCAGCATTTGACTACACTTAGTGTGAGGACTCATTTTGCTTGTATCTGATCAGAATTTCCTTTGCTACAACTTGTCCATTGCCTCTTGTCTTTTCTTGTATTTTTCTTATGTGTAACAGTTAGAGGCTTGTAATTTTCAATTGAATTGGTCGTGTAAAAAGTTCTGGGTAAAACTTGTTCTTTTCTCAGTGTTACTAGAGCATCCCTCAGAGCTGTATCGATGCGTAATGCTGCAGTATGCAGCTGTGTGTCATGGTTTTATTTGCCATGTAGAAGTAAAAAGTAGGCACTGCACATCCTACCCAGCCTTTATGAGAGGATGGGAGATGTGCAGTGTTTAGTTTGACCAACACAGAGAAGAAAATTTCCAAACCAGATGAATTTTCATTTTTTTAAAATTTTATTTTATTAATTTTTAAATTTAATTTAATCTAATTTAATTTAAATTTTAAGAATTTTAATTAACTGCTGAGTTTAAAAGCAAGAGATTTCTTATCAAATTAGCCTAATTATCAGACTGTTGCAGCAGCAACAGTGTCTTGAAAAGGTGCAGTAGATGGATAAAACAGTGGAGGAGCATGTTTCAGATTTTGCCTTGTTAAGAGGCTCATGAGAACTCCTCTCTGAACATAGGGTGGGTCAGAATGGAATGTACTAATTCACCCTCACAGAGTCCATTCCAGTGTCTTTGAACTGAGGAGTTTTTTTGATACCAAAACTACTTGCTGTTTGGTTGCTCAATCAGTAGAAATACATTGATATTTTGGAGCTCAACCATCTATAGGCCAGCCCACTTAAGTTGTCTTTATCATCTTCATAAGATGCCGAGAGACTTGTTTGGTGTTTAAAAAGCTATCCAAATAATGACATGGAAATCTTGGGAATATATTTCTGATATCAGTCACTCAGCTGTGCTCAGAAAGGGTAAGAAATCTTGTTTTACAGAGAGCTGCTTCTCACTTTCCCTTAATGCTTCTCGCTTTTCCTTCATACTTCAGAATGCAACAACTTTGCTCTGAACAGCAACACGCAGGAGAGTATTTAACTCAATATTTAGCTCAGTAAGCTTTTGAAAGTTTGTTTCTTCATAAAAGCATAATTTGAGGATTTTTTTTTTTCCAATTCAGGACAATTGCTTCATGCTACTGAGGCAGAAAAGGCGAAGATTTAATAATGCTGTCATTTTAGGAGTGCACACAGTGTCTGTATGAAGGCAGCATCATTACACTCAGTCACTTAATGCAGCTCTGAGGTGAGATTGGACTGCCAGGCAGCCCTGCAACAAAAGACAACACAATGTAAAGGACTTCTGCTATAAAAAAGTACATCAGGAATTTTATTTTTGTCTGCTTAGTCCTTTCTCCCTGCGAGAGGTTCATTAGTCTCCAGTGGAAGATAGAGTATTGTTCCTGCCTTTTAAAGAATGATGTCAAAGGGATAATTCTAGCTGCTTTTCATGCAGATACTTGAACACCTGTTTCTCCTTCATTTATCTGCCGAAGAAGATTAGTTCAGGATAACACCTACTGATTTTATGGATTACTGCTGTGGGTTTTTTGCCTCATAGTAATAAAGGTGAATACCACAAATGGCTTTTCTATAGGCCTTAAGCAAAATTATATGTAACAAAATCATAAGATGTGTGGGTTGTATGATAATTTTGGTTTAGCATTAAGCTAAATTTAAGGTGCCATCATATGTAACTGTCGTGTTTCTTCACAGTGTATTCATTTGAAATGTACACCACCCCCTTATTCTGTAAGCCTCCTCATTACTATGGCAAATTCAAATATCTTGTAGTCAGCTAGTTTCAAGGAACCTTGCAATATTTGCACATTATCAATGTCATCTTTTCTTGCTGCTTATTGCTCATTTGCAATTATAATAATTCATGATATTTCAGCCATCTCCACAGCAACTAATTATGATGGTAGAAATAGACTGACATCTATTGCTATTATGCAACAGAAAGAAGTGAAATTTCACAAAAATAAATCATCCAAATCTTATGGATGTAAAAAAAGGCCAGGATAAAGTAGGAACAGAAGAATATTTAGGTAGAGTTAATCACTAAATGGTTATTTTTTTCTTCATTTATATCTGAAATTTGAAGCTACAGCAGTAATATTTTAATTAAGGTATTTATAACTACATAATGGCATTTTGATAATCTTCAGAAAAATATTTCTAGGTAGTGTCACCTTTGATCAAACGTGTGATTGCCGCAGAGCAGTGATTTGCAATATCTCTGTGGTTCTTTTGTGAAGTATTTCTCAAAATCTGCAGAACCAGTCAGCCTTATTCTCTGTTAAAAAACCATGTACAGTCAGGTCATAACCCAACACTGGGCAAAATTTCAGATTTCAGATTCACATTCCACTGTCACTTCACATACTGCATTGTCAGAAAGCAATTAATAATAATTAAGATTTGTCCAACATGAAATACAGCACACTCTCTTGTACTTCCTAGAACTGAAAGAAACAAAGTAAAATAAAAGAAGTCTTAGTATTCTCTGAAATTAATGAGTGAAAATTCCTGAAGCCTGTGTTGGAAAAGGGTTCTAAGCCCAGATGCCACACTAGCTAGTATGCTGCTTTTGCAACCAGCGCTACACAGGCCATGAAACCCGAATCCATTTTGGTAATTTTAGATGTCAATATGTTGAACTCTGTATTACTTAACAGGTCTGATTTAATCATGCAGGAAAAATCCCCTGACATGTATGGTAAGGAGATAAAATTCAAGTTTCTTTCAAAGGCAAATCAGCTGCCTTTGCACATTTCCTGACAATTAGATAAATGAATAGTTTTGTGTATTGGGATTGAGGGTGTTTTCTTCTGATTCATTAAACACATTTTAAAAATAAATATATTCCGGGACAGACACAGTAGCTCGAACTACCCATGGTAGTCCAGTATCTTTTGTTGTACTCAACGGTTATGTTACATGGGAGAAGCAGGGTAAGCATCTGTTTATCTGACTCCTGACTTAAGAAATCAGATTGCAGCACTCAGAAATTCATAAGCTAAAAGCTGCATCCAAATCAAGCCATGTGGACTTATGCTTTGTGTTGTTGGATCCAAATTTAGCCTTAATGGATATCTCTTGCAGACAATTCCACAATGAAAAAAGACACTGTACAGAAAAGCAGCAGCAGTTGCACCCTCTGGCATTTCATGAGTGAGTGAATGACTGTTCATGGTACTGCCGACCTCTGTCGTGTTCCCTGTTGTCTTCTGTCCTTGCTGCAGCAGTGCTTGCTGCGGCGTGGCCCGTGGTGCCGGGGGCAGGTGGTGCATCTCTGTGTTGGTAATGGCCCCAGCCTGGAGCAACAGGTCATGAGCACACGGCATGAGGGCAGGAGCTCCCAGCACTGCCAAAGGCCACCTCATCCAGAATGCAAGAGCCCTTATGGCATGAGTTTGCCCTCGTCTCTGGGTCTGGAAGCATGTGAGGGCTGTGGGGATTCTTTGAAGGGCTCTGCCAGGCCAAGGAAGCCCTGTCTGGTGTAGCTCTCACCAGAGGGTGTGTAGAATATGTGTGCTGATGTTGTCTGTCCTGTTCTGTGCCTTGATTTTCCTCCAAGGGAATGGTCTGGTTTACGCAGTGCACAGCCTAGATGACAGTTCCCATGTATTTTTGTGAATAGCAGGGGAACCAGGACCTTGCTATAAAAGAAGAGATTACAAAAAAATGCGCTTCTGCTGTTCTTTGTTTCTCTGCAAGATAACCCATCCCTTTAGTCATGCTTTTTTCATTTTTTTCATAACTTTTTTAGTTCTGATGTATCTTTTTGGAGATGGGTACCCAAACTTGTGTTAGCTGTAGACTATTACATTAGCACAAAGGGGCTGTATTTATTTCCTAGTAATTTCAGATTTCTGTTGCCTTTTTTTACTGCCCCAAGCATTAGGATGATGTTTTCAAATAATTCTCTGCAGAGTTTCCAAGCAGTATCTTCTGAGTGGGAATGACTAATATAGCTGTTAAGCGTGTACAGTTATGCTGCCTTTTCCCAAATGTCTTTTTTGCTCTTATCAATGTTGAATTTTGTCACACGTCATTTCATATCGTAAGGACTCTTGTGGCTCTTTGCAGTCAGCCTTAGTTTTGACCACAGTCAGCAAATTTTGTCATCTCCCTATTGTCAACCTTTCTAAACTGTGTTTTTGTGAAGAAGACAGTGAGTAGTGCTACAACCCTCTGCTTATGTATGAGGCATTCCTGTTTGATTTCTACATGTTATTATTTCACCAGAGGATAATCACCCTTATCTAATGCAATTTTAATTCTTCCAATGACCTTAACATAGGAGTCTTGGAACTCTGAAGACGCCAGCTTGGAACAAGCTTCTTCATTCATTGACTTCTATGAACTTCCCACCTCAAACCCAGGATGATTCTTTTCTCTCTTCTGTTCTAGGTCTCTGATTTCTAGCTTTATTCTATGTAACCGTTGCTAGACTGGTGGTATGGGAACCAGGCTTACTGGTCTGTAATTCCCAGATGACTTTCAGACTCTAAAGAATAGCAGCCTTCTCTTTGCCATCTCCTACTTTTCTGTCTTATCTAGGTTACATGTCACACTTACTGTCTTCATATTTGATTTCCTGAGGAACTCTAGGAAGAAAACTGTCTGGTCTTGGCAGTTGCTGCTTTCCATTCTATTGATTTCTTTAAAAAGCTCTCTAAGTGACACTTCACTTAGAAGGACTTCCACAGCTCCTTGTAAAGAAGAGTTTCACTCTGCAATTCTGCTGAAGCTCTTCAGGATTAGCACTGCTGTGAAAAATATTTGGCTTGTTTACCATGGCCTTTATCCTTCAGTACCATTGCTTCTAACCTTAGATCATCTATGATTCTGCCGATTTTCTGTTTGGTTTTCTGCACAATTGACAGAAAAACTATATTAGGTTCTGGAAAGCAGGGACACTTACACTGGAATACTGAGATATGAGACTGACAATATTATCTACATTTATAATGTGATTACACTGTAAGAAATGTCCAGACTATTATCATACCTCCTTCACTTCACTGTCCTTCCTGCCTACTCTTTTTCAAATTTGCTTCTTGTATTAGTACTTCAGTTCAAAACTGTTACCATCTTAACATGTTTCGTGTCTTCATCTCTGTCTCCCCTTCCCAGACAAGCATCAGGACTGTGTTTTTGCACACACACACGAAAAGCACAAAGATAACATAAGAGTAAAAATGCCTTATTTTCTCAGATAACGTCAACATTTGCTGGAGAGAAGCATAAAACAATGTCATCATTGGTGTTTTTTTAAAAATCTCTCCTATTGAAATAATGGAATAATTCATACTGCAAGCAGGATGGTGCATGCCAAATTCTCACGAAGCTGTTCTGCATTCATGTTACTCTAACTGAAATCACAGTCTGGTCTTTTTTCAGTCTGTTGATTCCAGAGGACTGCCATGTATATGGAAAGTTTCCCTCCATCTGGGAGTGTTATCTTTTCACCCCAAAGAGGCAAAAAAAAGTCAGACCAGGACTCTAAATGTGTAAAACATGCTGAAATTGCCTGGTGGGCCTTTACTGTAGCTTGAACTGTTATCAGCTACCAAGCCAGAAAGCAGACTGCACTATTTTGGGAGATAAGGCGCTGGCGTTAAAGGCACTTTTGGGTTTTTTCAGCATTATGTACCAGCCAGCTAGTGCCATTGCACAAGCTGGAAATATCATCCAAATATAATTGCTGGATGGTGTGACAGCTGCAATTCAAGAATCTTCTTATTTTGGAGGAAGTGTTTGTTGCTTTGTGATTCAGTCGTTCCTATAATCAAGCATTAAATGAATGATTTCCTGTTTGGCTCCTAACAGAGGTCTGTGTTGAAGGGTTGATGCCAGTTCATTCCAATAACAAATGGATTTTTAATTTGTGTGTGCTTAGTCAAGATTTTATGGGTGTACAACAGTAGTGATGGTTTCTGAGAAGTATATGAAATATTCATAACATCTCTCTCAAAACGGTGCTAAGCCAACTTCAGATTTAAGTAGGTATTTCTTAGTCACAAGCTGTGCTTTGTGACATTTATTTTTAGCAGAGGTACATGTGGACACAGATAAACAAGTCCCCATCTATTTTGTGTGTCAGTTTGGGAGGCTACGGTGTACTAATTATTCCAGCGTAAGTGGAAAACTGTAATTTACTTCAGCAGTGTTTGAGTAATGTGCAAATGTATTTTAAATTATCTCAAATCTCTCTCAGGAGAAATTGGAGCATCCAGCAGAGCAGGCTTTTTTCAGTGTAGCCAAAATAACATGTCGTTAGGGAGTAAAACACTGGATTTACACATCTGTCCAGCAGTGGGTACCAGGCAATATATGTTTGTAAAGTTACAGCTGTAGGGTAAACTCAAGCTGTAAAACTACACAGTAGTTGGCTGATGCTGTAGAAAGAGTTGTGCTGCTTGTCTTAGCAAGTACAGGTCTCTGTCAGCAAGGTGGTCTGTCCAAGCATTCTTTCTGCCTTCTTATCGTCAGCCTGCCACTGTTTTGGTTTTATTTCAAAGTTTTTCGCTGTTTTTCCATCCCAGGAAAGCTGACTCCTTCACCTTTGAAAGTTACTCTGGAGAATCCAGTTTCCTGGCATCTGCTAGACTTCTTTATGTAAACTGTGCTCTGTATTTTGCCATCTGGAAGTGTTGTCTGATGAGGAGCGAATCCAAAAGCAGCAGCTTGCCTGGGTACTTGTATGCCATGTGTAAACTCTGTTATGGAGAGAACTCTCCAGAGAGTCACATGAGTCGTTATCTTATTCAAGCAATGCCCACCATGGTTTTTGCTTTGAGGAACCTCACTTGAACTGTTATGCTGCAGAATATTGCAAATAGACATTTCTGCTGTTACAGATGACACTGCAGATCCCTACTGCAGTATCATTGTTCTGGGAACCATCTCCTCAGATGTAAAGGAAACACCTTGCAGATATCTCACCCAGCTCTTCGCCCATTTGCTTTTAGCACAGGTTTTGTCTGTTGTACGTACAGAAACCTGAGACTGCAAGGTACCTACAGCAAGTTGAGTCACTTGGAAAAAGCAGCCATTCCTTGGGATGTACAACTGCTGCTTATGTTCCCACATATTTTTTTCAGATGGCATCTCTCATCCTGTCTGGTTGCAAAGGTTTGATGTGTGGAACCCATATTCTTAGTGTCCCTTTGATGCTACAACTTCTGCATACATTGTTACACGGATGCCTGTTGGGGAAACCATCATTTGTGAAAATATAAATGGATCTCCTACCATAAGGATTGCATTAGCTGCCTTTAGCTGGTGCTTAGGACATAACCTCATTGCAGTAAGAACTGTGGTGATAATCACTATGGTCAATTTACCTTTAACATAACTATAGCATACATAGGGTGCTGGTAGTAGTACGGACTTAAGCAGGGGCTCTTCTAGCCTACCAGATTTCTTGCTTGGATGAAAGCCTTTTAATAAGTCAGTACCACCTTCTCACTACTGTTTTTGATGCCTAAATTAAGAAGTCTCCGAGTGCCAAGTTATGGCTTTCCACTCTGCAGTCACACAGTATTTGCAGAGCAGGTGTACGTTGAGATATGTTGTGTTACCTTGCTGCAAATTTCTTTAATTAAGATACAGGATCTCCTTTTTCATTAAGCTGTGGAAAGCAATACCTGTTGGTGGCTCCGCTTTCCAGTTCTTGACCTAGTACTACCTAGGAATTAATAAAAACACTATGCAGCAATTCAGAGGGAAAAACTGAAGAAATGTATTTTCTATTGATTTTTTTCTGTATTCTGGTTGGTTTTCTGAGTGTCTCCCTAACTTCTCAAGTGTGACTAGAAAAGCAAATATGTATAAAAGGTATAAAAATGCAAGTCTTTCCAAAATCCTATTGATAGATTATTGTTCACCGGCGCAGTGGAGTTCTTTTTTGCTGTTTATTAGCTGGGCAGCCGTGGGTGGTCGCATTTTTCTTAAGGTGTCTACAATCTTGTTTTCTTTTCAAATCTACTTTCTTAGGGATTTTTTTCAAACACACAGCTTTTGTTATGTTTGTCAAGATTTCTTGTTTTATCTCCTGTTTTCAGGCATTCTTTTTCTGCTAGGCTCACTCAGCTTGGCCTGTGAAATCCATTATGTTGGGTTTCTTTGGATCTAACTTGAAGTAAAGTTCTTTCCCTAGGAAGACACCTTCTTTGATTGATTTTTTTCAATCCTTCTGTGTGAAAAAAATACAGTCCATCTGGTTTTGGATTAGATTTCTTACTTCTTTAGTACAGAAAGAATTAAGAACTATCATGGTAGAGTTGTTCAAGTATAATTTCTCTGCCTTTCCTTGTGTTTGCTGAATTTCTGGTTGTATGCCATATTTCTGAGTTGTGTTACTGTATTGTGATCTCACTTAGCATGGTTTGCAGGATTTTGATTAGCTTCTGCAGTTCTGAGTTTGCTGATATGACTTTGCATTCACTTTCCTCTCAAGTCTGTCCTCCAACAGTTTAGAGTAGTAACGATCAGTACAAGTCTAGAGTTTTCTTAAGGCTGCTTTCACTTCTTCCTCAATTTTACTTTCTGTCTCAATCAGTAAGGAAGAGATGATTGAATTTTTATCTGTAGTTACCAGGTGTGCCAACTGTTATACCTCCTAAACTCTTCTGGTTAGTAACTAGGAATTTTAGATTTGATCCAGCACTCTTAAAGGAATGTGTGTATTTTTACAGTGTGATTTCAAAGGCTTACCTATCACGAATGAAGATATATCATGCTCTCAGTCCAGTGCTGCTAACTAGAAATGGACCATTGTCTTGAGCTGATCTGAATATGAGTGGAAGCAGGATGTCCTGATATCATCTTCTCTATGCTTTTACATAGTCATAATCTAAAATAAATCCAGTTGTACTTGCAAGACTGGAAGGGAAATAAAATAAAATTAATCAGAGGGGGGCGGGGAGGAGTGGTTTAATTTTCTTTTGCCACTTTTTCCTGTTATTTTATTTGCCTTGATTACAGTAACAAGTTTTAAGTCTAGAATGGTCATTTCCTAGCCTAGAGTGTTGGCCCCTGGTCACAGAACAGTGCTGTTAATGCTTTGCCACTGGTGTAGCAGATGACATTCCAAGTTGTTTCAGCTTGTCTGTACCTCACTTTCCCACGTCTATAATGATGATCCTGGTTCGCTTGAAGAGTGTTTTGAGTTGTGCATTAGCGTGGCATCAATGCCATGGGGTTTTTCTGTGTTATTAGTTTGTCTCATAGCACATGCCACAGAAGTTTTCCAAGTGATTCACATACTGAAGGGGGTTTATTTGGTCAGCTGATTTGGAGAGGTGCTTCTATACACTTTTTAAAATCAAGCTTAACCTTTTATACCAGCCTATTTTTCTTCTGATGATGATCAGAAGGAGACTATCCTATCTCATAGAATGGCAGTGCTAGGCTACAGTCAGAACAAGAAATGTCATGGGCGGACACACAGACAAAAAGAGGCTCCTGGTCCTGTCTAGGTAGTAATCTGTCTGAATTAGATTTTGTAGATGGTACTGTTGCAGGAAAACCCAGGCTGGTATTAGAGATACTCAAAACTTCTGTAAGGAACTTTAAATCTCAAAGAAACAGAAATCTGTTGGAATATTTTTACTTTCCTCAGGCTTCAAGAGAACTATGCATGTTTGACCCAAGCAAAATTCATGTTTAGCAATGAGCAAAGCAATACACTTATTTCAACCAAGCTATATTTTGGCATTGGTGACGCCCCAAGCTCACAGCAGCAGCGCTGGGTGTCATGCCACAGCTATTGAAACAATCCCAAAATTAATGGAGCTCTCTGTGAGCTGGCACATCTACATTTTCCTCAGCTATGTCTAAGACTTCCATCTACAGCAGCATTTCTTTTCTTAAAACTATTCTCTTCAGTCAGTTTTGATTTCAGGAGTATATTCAGTCGTATTTTTATGCATCTTTATCTCACTACTACTACTCACCCTTAACTTTCTTTACAGTCAATGAAGCCTAACAGGCACTTCCAAGGTGCAGTTCAGTCTTGTTTAGATTCATACATTAGTCAGAGGTTAATCATGCCCAAGACTTGCTCTTAGTATATAAGGCGGCCAGCTCAGAGGCAGAAGCCCACACTGTAATGATTTGTGTCAGCTGAATCCTGCTCCATTTGATTGCTAAGAAAGTCTAAGTAGTTGGGAAAATTACAAAATTATGTAACATTACTTAATACATAATCCATCACATGTGAAAATCTGTTCTTCCTTATAAATCTGAAGAAAACATTGATGGTTGTTTATCTGAACACTGTGCAAAACAATTGGTTTGCTCGTTTCTAATTATTCAGATCTGAATTATTAGCAAAGCAGATTCCTACTGAAAGCAAGTATAACTGATGCACCAGAAAGCTCCTGCTCTCAGCTTCATCCTATAACAACGTTTGCTTTCTAAAATCGTTGTGAAAATTACAGTGGCCTTTGAAAGGAAGAATTCATGCAAAGCATCCCCCAGTGCTTTTTAAGACAAAGGCCAAGGACAACCTCAGAAAAAAGCAAGGCTAAGATCCAACTGGCCAGCACAGACTGGGATTTAGTTTCAGTTGTCAGATGAAAAGGGCAGGACTTGTTTATTCAGTCCAGCCCTTGGTTTAAGCAGCAACATGACAATTGCTGCGAAGGAGGACAGTTTATTATTATCTTGTATAATAATATTTATTATTAATTTATTACTGTCTCATACAGATGCGGGTTGGAATAGCTCATCTGAGATGTTTTTGTCTTGGAGGGAAGGATGGAAGGACAGAAAGGTTGTGTGTCCTGACTGCATAAATGCCTCTTTGGCTGGTTAATGGAGCAGCAGAAGCGCTTGGCACGGAGGCAGCGGCGAGCTTCGCCTTCTCAGCTGGAGGAGCAGCCCACAACCGCTGCCATCACGGAGCACAGCAGCCTACTAAAGGAATAAAGACAAAACTGAGTTTGATTTCCAGAATGGAGGGGCAGGAACTCCTCCTGACCCTGTCAAGGCTTTACTGATCTTAATGGGTCTGCCACAGAGAAAAACTCTGCTTGAACAGCAGAGGGGTGCTGCTCCAGAGGGACAAGTTCAAAAATACCAGCTCAGAAACATTTATAGAAACATTTCCCACTGTTTTTTCATCAAAGCATAAAAGAAACAGCGTACTGCAGAGCACACTGGAAAAATCTGTACACTTCTATCATAAAATACACATAGGCTCATTTCTATAAACTAGTGACTGAGAGTTTCTTGGAGAGTGGATGAATTTGTTACAGTAACTAGTTTCTGGCATAAGTAGATCCCATAAAGAGGGCTTAATGCTTATTTTTAATCTCCCGGAAGGTTGTACAAATGAAAAAAAAATGAGGTTAATCACCAAGGAAAATCACTAATGAAGTAATACATCTTTTCTTAAATATTAATTATATTTCATTTTTTCCCATCTCAGAATTTACACGGTTCTCCTGAATCAAGGATTAATTCAAAGTTTTATATTTATCCTTTGCTGTAAATGTATTCCTTCTCAGTGGAGAGTGAATGAATTTATTTTATACCAGCTTTCTGCTTGAAAAGAAAAACACGTCATAAAAGAACTGACAATCTTTGCCAGAGAAGTTCAGACCAAGTAAAGCATTTCACTGTTCAGGCTGTTAGATCCTAATGAGTTCTGCATCTAAGTACTTGGGGTTTTTTCCCATCTGATCAGCAGTAGCATAGCAGGTTATGCACTTAAGTGTACGACACTTGTTTGGGAGGAAGATTTGTATTAAAGAAAGGCAACATGTTCCATAGTTTTAGTATAACATCTGTTATTATCATTCAGTGCTGCTCTTAGCCCAGCATGCCCTTCCTTTAAATATCTTATTAATTAAACTGGCTTAGTGGGAAAATAATTAATACTATAAGTCCTGTACCTACTTAGAAAGGATTTAGAAACTGAAAAAATTGGTTTTGTCTGAGCTTCAGCTTGAGGGCTGTGGGTTTTTCATTCTTGAACACAAGCAGATTACAATAGGGAGTATCTGAAAAGCCTGTATACAGTCTTCCAAATATATCCGAAGATATTCTATCTTTGAAATTCTCCGACTGAAAAAATAGTCTGCTACTTTGAGAAGTCTTGGTCACTACTGGAGGGTCTTCCTCAGCAACTGGTTTGGAAGAGACGCTCCCACACTTCTTCTAAATGTCCTGATAGCCCTTTTTAGCACCTGATTCCCCAAAAGCCTTAACTCCAGTCTGCAAAATTACTGTGTATCTTACCAGTACTGTGATAATGCGGTGGGACCTCCTAGCCGTGAGTGAAATCAGTAGTAATGCTGCTACCTTGCATAACCAGCTCTTAACTGAGCAGGAGGGTGAGGCAGTGCACCCAGGTGGGTGCCAATGAATTTGTGTGTAAAATGTGGATCTGTTGCTTAGCCATCTATGGTCAAGTAGAGAAACAGAATTTGCTTGTGCCTTTGTTCTGCGGGTAGTGTTGCTGTCTATATGCAGAAACTGTTGCTTTGCTGCTGATTCTCCCAGCTTGGTTTCCCACTGAAGAGCAAGTTCAGATTGCTGCTTATTCTAACAGAAAATTACACTTTTTGAGGCCTATTGGAAAAGGTGCTGGGTGCCACCAAATTGCTCTTTAAACTCAGAGTTCTAACAATTTCTTTGGTGGGAGAAGGCTCAGGAATTAGCTGCAGCTTGTTCTGGGGTTTTTTTGGAAGGTCTGAGGGCAGCTGTTCTTAAGGAGGAAGAGGAAAAAGCTTTAAATGCTGTGCCAGAACAAGACCCCTTCAGCACAGGGAAAAGGCAGCTTGGGGAGCAGTCTGCAGTGTGAGTCCAGAGTTTGATTGTTGGGCCTTTTTTTTTTCAAAAGCATATTAGAAACTTAGAAATCAGTGTTTCATTGAAAGTCAGTTGAGGTGCCTAAAGCACTTCTTCAAATGGGTTTAAGGCATTCTGGAAAATGCTGTGGCTGTTATGTTAACAACCTCCAAAATCAAACTGCATCACGTGGCTGGTTAATGGGTGTGGGGCCTTGTGCTTCAGCAAAGGGACCTGCCTTTAATTCTGATCCATGATGAAGTTCAGAGAGTGTGTCTCTCCCTGGGGAGACCAGGTTTTTAATCAGCTTCTGACTGTACATACTGGTCATCTTTGTCCCAAACAATATGTGCTCAAAACTGATTTTAGAAGGAGAGAAGCCTCAATTTATCTTATGGAGAAGAGTGAAGCATAGCTGGCCTTGTTCATACTGAGCCCTAAGTATTTGGCCACAAATAAGTTGCAATGAGTGCAGTGTGCCGGTGTAAGCGTGGCTAATTCACCAGATATATGTGTCCCTGTGGGAACAGTCGACACACAGCAGTACCAAGAAAGGTTGCACCCTCCTGTTTTCAAGGAAGGAGAGAGGGTTTCCAAGCTTCTTTTGCTTTAAATCTGCCTTGGGCAGGCTGAGGATGCTAAGTCCCAGTTCATTTATGTGTGCGTGCATCTGTGCTGGGTCTGATAGAGGAGCACATGGCAGAAGCGATTTGCCCTTGACTGTGCCTCTTTTTTGGCAGGCACAGGCATGTTTCTCACAGAGCGGGTGCAGTCGCAGCCACTCCTTCGCTTCTTGCACCCCTGGCTTGCTGGCTTTCAGGTCTTTGCCTGTGTGTGTGTCCTTTGTGGTGTTTTGGTTAATTGGACATTGTTCTAATTACTCCTGCACTAAAGAAACATGTATTTTCTGTCTGTTATTTTGCTGCCTCAGTGACTGTGGTCTCCAAGCAGCCAATACAGAACTCGAGCTGTTCAGATCTGGTGTAAATTGCAGTGGCTCTCTTGGAGTTTCCCTCCTTTACATTTCTTTAGGGAAAACACCCTCCAGGGAAGAGAAGGCTCTATTAAACAGCTCATTTTTGCAATGTCCCAAACACCTTTATCTGCCCTCACTGGAGGAAGTGGCAAAGAAGCCTTGGCTTCCATTCTCTTCCACAGCCTGGACACAGTCTGTGGCTGTGTTCTTGGCCACATCTTTCCCTGGTTTGAGCCTTTGTGTTGCGTTCTTTCTTACCCTTCCCTTTCCAGCTTCTGCACTAATTTCCTTTTTCTCCCTTTGCTGTCTCTAATTTTCCACAGAAATCAGAAATGCTTGGCTCGTGTGTCAAAATCAAGCAATGGGTGTGCAGACATGCCCTCAGATCAGTCAGTGTATTGCCATTTCTGTCAATAACAGCTACACTACAGCAGCAGACAGATTCTCTGGACTACCAGTAGCCTTTATTTGTAGATGCTAAACTGCCATTGACTTGAAGAGGAGAAAGAGCATTTTTTTAAATGCCTTTAAAAGGCATGGAGCCTTTTAAAACAATAATTTCCCTTCTTTTCTATTTATATTGACCCTTATCCTTTGCTTACAGCTTTGGAAAGAAAAATGTCAATGAGGCAAAGCAGAGAGGAGCTTATAAAACGAGGAGTGCTGAAAGAAATTTTTGATAAAGGTAAGTGTTCTTCTTTTCAGAACAGTAAATTGACATCCCATACAGTTTTATGGCCAGACATTACATAATTGTAACACTAGGAACTGGGAATAGAGTCCTGAATTGCAAGACTGTGCAGAATAAGATCTCTAAACACTTCTCCTGACTTTGCTGTGGTCTGGCCCTCTCTGTTGAATACGTGTGATACTTACTTAGCAAATCAAAATGAAAACTAATCAGAAATGTAAAGCAATAGAAATAAAAATCACAGCAATAGGCAGTAGTCACTGACTGCAAAAGAGCAAAGCATCCAGACTGTGGAGAAATGTAGTGCGTTTGTGCCTCTGTGTATTGCCATTGTCTGGTTGAGTCACTTTGGGATTAACTGTTGTGGAAAAGGAAAACATGTAAAGGTTTTGGATCCTGAGGAGCACGGAACAATGTACTTTCCCTTGAAACAGCTCAGAAGAGATAATAATTCCTTGTTCGAGATAATTAATTTGTTGAGTTGGTAATGTCTTATTTATGCAAAATGCCACTGTTTTACCAACGTCATTGTTTTACACCAATAACACAATACATAGTTGACATCTATTACATATATGTCAGTCTTTGAGTGCAGTCTTTTATTTGTTTTGCCGCTTCCCTTGTCAATAACTAAGGCAATTAATTCAACAAATTATATAAAGACGTAATAAAGTTACCTCTTAATCACAATAGAACTTATGCATATGCATTAAAGCCTCATTAATTCAAAATCTGTAAGTTTTGGACAACAGCAGTACAAAATCTGGTAGGAATCAATAGAAGTTAGAAACAGATATTAGAAGTATAGCCTGGAAGATTCACAGATATTAGAAGTATAGCCTAAGTTAGGGTAAAGTATAGCCTAAAGAAGTATAGCTCCATAAATTCAGGAGCGTTTAAATCTGCTACCTACTTTTCACTCTAGCTTATTAGGAATTTTAAAATTTACTAACCCAGGCTGCTAATTTTTTTAAGTGAAAAACAAATAATAACAGCAAAAAGGTGCTTATCATTAAATTTTACTGTTTCTACCATGTTGTTACGTGTTGTAGTGTGCTCTCACTATGACCTGCTGGCCTAGAAATCATCCTAGATGCAATTTCAGCGTAAAAACAACTCCTGGCAATAGGTTTGCCCTTCTCACTGCTTTGTGTTGTCCGCATTTCCTAGCGTGACTCAGATCGGACCGGCAGCCAGCAAGGCGTGGTCCAAGCTGTCACACCAAGTGATCAGTGCCTCAGCCAGCTCAGAAGGCAGCCTTCAGTCACACTTCTGTCCTGGGTGTGACCTCCTTCATCCCTGCCTCACATCCCACATGTAGCCGCCTTCTGAACCATCCCTACATACACCTAATGGCATCCCCAGGAAAAATCTTTTCTGTGAAGTCTGACTCCACTGTCCGTATTGAAACTTGGGGAGATTCCCCTTGTATTGCTACCAAAACAGTACAGTTTTTTCTATTGATCAAATAATGATGTACTTTGTAAACTTCTGTGTCATCTTGTGAAGCAGATAACTATGTTGTCTGGAGGTATTTGAAAGAAAGAAATTAGTTCCTCTTTATAGTAATTTTTCACCCTTACAAAGCTGATATGAAAAGAAAGAGGTCGGGCAGAGAAGAAAACGGTAATACACAAGAAGAGCAGCAGTAATCTAATAGCTGTGGTGATACAAGGGTATGGACAAGGCAAGATGTGTAGAGCAAAAGCATTATTTCTTTCAGTGATGTAATAATCTGAGAGTAATTATAATAAAGGATATATCTCACTGAGAACCTTAAGTGGATGTAACATTTTCTTTGTTATTCTTGTTTGGTAACCTCTAATCCTTCAAGAAAACAGCAGACCGTTAGCATTTCCTAGCAGAACAATTTATTTGATTATGGTAGCACCTTCCGTGCCAAGAGGCATCTTGCACAGACAGTAGGTGTAATTCTCTTTGTATCCCTTTCCTGAGAGGTGGGCAGAGCAGGCAGAATCAACCTGTGAGTAGTTTTGGCTTTTTCTTTCTTTAAAAACCCATACTGATCAAAGGAAACAGTGCGGACAGACTGACCGAAGAACAAAAATTCTTGCTGTATGCTTAGTGTTGGTTTTGTCGTATCTTCTATGTTGAAGAAAAGCATAATTAGCTGGTTTGTTTGCCTGCTGTTTAACGTGACACTCTGACCTGTTTCCTTCAGGATTTGCTGGCTTTTCAGAGGACTTTGTGTCCCCTAGCAGATGAAAGTTATCAGAGTGCAGTAAGTCACAGTATTCACATATGGGAGAGTCACTGCAGTCCAGCTGCTATATTTGGAAAACAAGAAATGCTGTTACCACTTCAGTGACCCCCACACTTAAATTAGTCAAGTGGAACTGCTCCAGACTGAACTGCAGAGAGCTCTTTCCTTGCTAAGGGCCACACTCATGACAGAATCGGTTTCTGTTATCTTCCATTTCCAGGAGTCTGTGACTTGAGTATTCTGAAAATGTAGGCAAAGGTTATAATTTTTTCAAATACTCTGTACTTTTGGAAAATAGTAAGTTGAAGAAGTATCTGATGAAGCTCCTGCTGTTCTGATAGTTTGTGGGCAGGTAGTGCTGAGAGGTTAAAAACACCTCTTCCACCTGCATCACAGAACATACCTCAACATTTAGAAAAACTCGTATTTTTGCTATGCCATTGCTCCTACGCATAAGTACACACCTTGATTTTCACATGAAGGTGTAACCATCCCAAAATCATCTGTCATTAGAATTGCCCACTGTTTCATGCTACTGGTCAAAGAATTAAATCTACTTGTAATATTTTGATACCTCTTCTTCTTTCTGAATGTAGGTGAGATTGCCCGTAGTGAGAAATTTCTGAATATGAGTGTGTACCAGTTACTTACTCTGAAGGCAGTGGTGCAATGGTTTTTCAAGGAAACATGGGCAATCTTCATCTTTTATATTCTTGTATTTTTATATGCTCTATCTAATCAAAATGATGGATTTAGACTTAAATTTCAGGTAACTTAAGTCCTGACAGGATTTGGACATGTTGCACTTGTCCACTAAGGCAGATTTTGTGGCAGTATGTGAGAACAAACTTGAAGACGTGGCTTTGGTAATGCAGCAAGGAGGAAGGCATGGCAGCCACTGGAGAGCCAGTTATGCTGTAGTGAAATTGAAAGGTTTTGAACTCCTCCAGGAATAGCCTGTCTCAAACTCCATGGGATTCCACAAAATCAAGGATCTGCTTAGAGACTGAAATTGTGGAGGATCCCAGCTACTGTGCTAAGGTAGTCACCAAGGCTAGGAAACAGTTCCAAGGGCAGGTCCTGACCACATGCAAGAACACTTGATTTTCCATTCCCCACCCTTAGGGTCATTGCAGAGAAGGACAATGAAATTTTACTCTGCTCTTCCTAGCCCTTGCCATCAAGAATTCTTGCTTGGACAGTCTACTCGAGAGCAGACAAGTACTGAAGGAGACAACTCAATCCAAAAGTTAACCCAGCGTTTCAAATTGTCCACTTTGACTTCCATAGCCATTCTTCTGTGGAAGGAATGCATGAGCGTGGCACTTGTCAGATATGCAAAAAGTTGCATAGTCCAAGGTATTCAGAGTGAAAAACACAGTGCGAGGGTAGGCAGAGCTAGAACAGGAGGAACACAATAGGACTGGTCTGTGTCAGTCAGTGTGACACACTGTGGGCTGCTTCACACCAGGCAATGTTTTTTAAGTACCTGAGAGTGGAAATAGCAGGTGTTTTCAGGGGTACAAACCATGCTTAGGAGCCACAGGTTTTGAACACATGAACTATGCATCTGGGCCTTCTCCCCGTGCTGTTGTTTTCACATGCTAAGGTGTATCAATGTGTCTGGGTAGAGTCCTCTGCATCAGAGAGTTTCCTCTGAGGTCCTGTTTCTTCAGTGACTTCAGGTGTGCAGAGTCTCCTGAGTAAGAGAAGAGTAGCCTTCATGTGATCTCTTGCTGCAGAGATCAAGCTAGTCCCTCATGGACCTGTCCAGTTTCATGCTCAGCTGATGTTTTTAAAGCTCATGGACTTAGGGGAAGTCATTCTCCGCTAAGTAGCATCAGACTCTGAAAACAACAAAGGATTTAACAAGTCTGAGAACAAAAGATTACATGTGTTATCACTGTGCAAAATTAACTTTAAACTCCTAGCCAGTTCCTGAACACAGATCAGTTCATCCATGTATATGTAATAATTGCATTACCAGGATTCTTTTCATTTGTATGTCAGCCAACTGGAATAGCTCTAATACTTTGAAAATAATAAGTAATTTGCCTTTTATATCTCATTGTCAGGCATATCTGTGACGCAGGATTAATTCACACTAAGATACTCTTGCCTCTACAAATTATTTTTTCCTCATCTTTGATGTGTTTGCTGTACTTGAGCAACTCCCCATGTAGCTCTTCTTTAAGCAATACCTGGTTTTGGGTGTATATTTCAGTCATGATTTTGTGCCATGTCTGACAATTTCATTCAAATCCAAGGACAAGTTTTAGGCTCTAAATCAAGATTAAAAATATTCAGATGTAAGATTAAAAAAGGTTATGCTGTCAGTACAGAAAGCTGCCGTGCTTAAGTATGATGACAAAAGGTAAAAGCCAAAACTTTATCTTACTTTTTACTTTTTTTGCAATCATAAGTCTCCATGGATCATTCAAGGGTTGATTTCTTAAATCATACTAATATACCTTGAGAAGCACATAGCACACTTAAGAGATTAGGATTTCAAGATGCTCAGCATATTACAGTAGGCATCTCACTTCATGAAAAATGTTTATTCATCCCTCCAAAAAGCAAATATTACTGGGTTTGTCATGCATACTTTTCTCATAGTTACAGTCAAATTTAGTCTGAATTAATGCACTGAATTAATGAATATATTGCTAGACACAATTGAATTGCTGCCCTTCATTCAAGAAGCAGATGCTCTACATGAGAAACAGTTACGCTCTTTCCTGAAACCACGTAACTGAGAGAACATCAGTCCTTATCCCAAACACATCTAAATGTGTGTGTCTTTATGAAAGGGAGACAGAGCCAGCACAAAATACACAGCATTTTTACCCCAACAGCTAAGTCAAAAAATGTTCAGCTTAAATACTGGCTGAACTATTTTTTGATTTTTGCTGCCTAGGGAAGTAAACAGCTTTGTTTAGAATGACCACAGCAGTTAGAACAGAGGCTGTGCTGCACTCAGCCAAAGCCTTTAGCTTTAATTCATATTGCCACCTTTTAGCCAGCTCAGTTGATTGCCCTCAAAGCCATGGGTCAGGTTTCAGTCTAGTATGATGTGACTGCATTACCATAATAGCTCTCTGGGTCTCCAAAAAGCCTCCAACAAAGCCAAGAAAGTCAAGACCTTGGTATTTATAATAATTCCAAACTAAACAGGAGACCATCTTCACTCTCCGTAGAGAAGCTTTAAATGGTAGAAAAATAATTCTGAATAGTTATCAGCTAATGTATTTTCAGATTTGTTCATTGCAGTGTACTAGCACTAAAATGAGACTTAACTTTTTTCTCTTTTCAGTATTGTTTTCCAAAGTGGTTTGCACATCTTAGCCCTGTGAGGGGAAAATGTGCACTCTTTTGACTGATGTACATCTTCACTCAGTACATTGAGCAGTAATATGGCTAATCAGTGGTGCCCAAAAATCTAAAACTGTATTCTGAAATCTTGAGTTTCATTTTAAAAAGTAATTTAAATGCTTAGTAAAATTAGATTCTGCTTATTTGCCTGCTGGTTTTTAGTCTTACAGGTCACATTTCAGTTATATTTTCAGGCTTCCATTTGTAACCATAGGGGCTGAACGCTTTCCTTTATAAAACTCTAATTGTGATGTCCATGTAGACATTGCCTCCCGGTACCAGAGTGCTGTGCTTAACAAGTTCAGAGATAAAAATCATGCAGGTTGACACTATAGAGAATAATCTGAATCCTTTCTTCTGCTCTTTATTATTTCTAATGTGAAGTGCTGTTTGATAGGAAATAAAATGCCAGCTGCTGTCACAGAAATTTTGCTCAGATAGAGGAGATATTTTTAGTAACTATAAAAACAGGCTTTCTAAATGGAATCTGATATATCCCAGTATCAAGGCCTTACATCAGGCAACTATAAAAATTATTCTCTCCCTTACATAAAATGCGGTTATTTGTATGTAAAATAGGGGCATACCCCTGTGATTTTGCTTGTGTCCCTTATAGCATAGAAGTTGGTGTAGGGAAAGATAATAATTCTTGTTATTATTATTAAAATATTATATATTGTATACAGCATATATTAATATTCTTTAAGAAAGCTTCATATCTTCAGTTCTAGCCCACTATCATTCCTGACTTCCCAGATTCAACAGAGAGGTGGAAAACAGATTTTTTTTTGCATTTCTTGGGACTGCATGTCCACATGGGTCAAGGATGGTCAGGAACCAACCAGCTTAGACCATGGTTTGTAATGACCATCCCAGCGTAGGGCAAAGATCAATATAGATATTTGACATAAATTATATGTTACCCCAGGGGTGCTAGCACCATCACTGATGGGCTCAGCCTTGGCCAGCAGTGGGTCCATCTTGGAACTGGCTCCATCAGACATGGGGAAACTTCTGTCAGCTTCTCACAAAAGTCACGCCTGTAGCCCCCCTGCTATCAAAACCTTTCCGCATAAATCCAGTGAATGTATATATAGAAGTTCTCAGTCCAGGTTCCTCATTTGAAAACAATCTAATGGAGATGGATTTCATTTAAAATTCTGTCTGCATCTTATTTATGTCTCTTTTTTGTCATTCTTCTTTCCTCCAACTATGAACAGATGGAGAACTTTCCATACCAAATGAAGAAGGAGCTTTGGAGAATGGGCAGCCTCTGGGCTCTGGGCTGAGCTCCAGCCAGGTGTCCCTGCCAGCCCTAGCAGAACTGGAGTCAGTCCCAACATCTGTGGAACCCTGCTCATACGAGGTGCTCCCAACCACAGAGATCATGGATGGGACAGGTAACATCTCATTTACATTATGGTGGAGATACTCTAAGCTGTTTGAAACAAGTTTTTGACTTCTAACATGTGGTGTTTAGCCCTGAGAAATCCTTGTCAAAATGAAGGTCTTCTGGTGTAGAAGGAGGTGACAGCATAGAGATTGTCACTGAATGCTCCATGAGAAATTTTGACTGACATGATGTAGAAGTAACCTCTACTTCTAAGCAAGTAACCTCTCTTGGAGTAAGGCAAAATCCCTGCATTTTGTGAACATGTAAAAGTAGGTGTCCAGCTGTCTACATCTCAGATGTGCCACTGAGCTCTAGAGCAGAGAGCTGACAACATGTTTGAACCCTGGGGTACAACATCATGCCCTCTATCTGCCACGTGGTGCTGGGTGATGTTAGCACCACACATCTGTCAGTAACTAACATAATCAGCTGCCCTACGCTGGGTGAGGCTGGCTGCTCTTCTTCCCCAGCCCGTGCAGAGAGACAGCGATGCTCTGCATCTAGGTTAGCTCCTCTTCCTTCATCATTTTGTGCTGCTGAGAGTTGTGGACAAAGGTCAAGTGAGGAGAAGTGAGCAGTAGAAGTTGTCATCCATGATCTTTCACAGCTATGCAGCCTTTTCGAAACAGAGTAGGCCCCGTGAGGTGCTTTTTACTTTTAACAGGGTAAGTGTACAGACCACCTGCTAACATATCTGGTCCTGGGCAAGCTGTGGTGACAGACCATCAGAAATGTGACATTATAAAACTTGATTTGTGTTCCAGATATGGGAGTACATCCCAGCCTGACATAAGGGAGCTGGCTTCTGTCAGAAGTAATGGGATATTTGGCTGTTGTGTAGATGTGTGTTACTCTTTCTCTTTTACTTTCTTTCTTTCTTTCCTCCTTTCTGCATTATACGATGTTTGAGTGAAATCTATGAGTCATTCCTAATCTGCATTGCTGCGCTGCTTTTCTTGTCTGACTTCGGCTGTATCCGCTGCTGCTTTGCTCGTAACGTTGTTGCGTCTATGATGTGGTTGTGTCCTCCAGTGTCTGAAGAGAGCCCCACATCCAATGAATCCGGCGTCCTCCTGTCCCAAGATCCTACAGCTAAGCCAGTCCTGCTACTTCCCCCCAAAAAATCTGCTGCTTTCCCTGGAGACCATGAGGACACCCCAGTGAAACAGTTGTCCCTCCTCAAACAGCCCCCTGCCCTGCCTCCTAAACCTATTGCCAGGATTGCCAGCCACTTAACTGGTAAGTAGGTATTCCTGGACCCTCAGCACCACCATTTCCCTTATAGGAAAAGCTGCCTTCGTAGCAAATTTCTCAGTGTTCTTCCTCTTTCTGTGACGCTGTTTGCACTTGTTGTGTGTGCTGGTAATGTACGTGCCGTACCTAGGGCAGGGATCGCGAAATCTTCAGACTGCACCTTCATCAAGGCTGCTCCAGGGCACTTCCCCTCTCAGCTATAATCACCTAAGATCGCTGTGGCATTTCCTAACCCTCCTCGCTCTTATTCATCAAGGCTTACCATCACCACCGAAATTGCAGGATGTGCTTTGATGGGAAAGGAAGTATCAGAAAAATGCTAGGATATCTTTAAATGCCGTTAATGAGTACTTGCATGAGAGCTGAGGGGAAAGGGAGAGTTTTGATTTCTCCTTTTGCTCTTTGTTGCTTGTCCCCTCAACTGCCATATGGGCAGGTCCCCCTCCACGCACCCTGTATCTTTCCATATGTTTGTCTTGCCCCCCTGATCCTTACACAGGCAATTCTGTCCCATGGCTTCTTGCCATTTTGCCTCAGTGCTTACAGTGTCTGCCAAACTGTTCTCCCTTTCCACCCCAGCTCCAACTACTCCCCTCCCACTGGTGAGTCCAGCTCCAATTCCTGACGACCAGGGTTTTGATGTCCTGCCCTTTATGCTGCAGTTTAGTTCTCACTGCGTGGAAGGTAGCAACAGTAAACACACAGGCTCTGTTTTGTGTTCCACGTGTTTTCACAAGTGTCCAAGCTCTTCAAGATTCAAAGTTCTAGGCAGATGTGGAAGGAGGATGGGTGTATCTCCTACTCCCAGTCTCTCATTTTGACTGCTGAAGCAAAGGATGGCTATATTTATGGAGACCAAAATAGGTTCCCTAAATGCTTGCCTGCACCTTTTGAACAGTCTGCTCGTAATTGCAGCTGCTGTACAGGAGGCAGCACCTCAAAATCCTGACTTAAACATGAGGTGTGGTTCATCTTTGTAATGGGGCAGGTACCAGTCTTCCCCCTGGGTTGATCTCATGTTAAGGCTGCCCTGATATTTTCAGAGCTGATGTGAGAAATGGTCTGCCCAAATTTATATATTGTAGATTTTTTTTTCAGGCAGTTAATACCCATGTTATTCAGGTTTAAGATCTATATCAGGAAAGAGCTCATTAGGAAAGAACATGTCCTGGGTTTCTCTCATCTCTACGTAGTCTCTTCATGTTTCTGTTTGGATGACTACACTTTTTTGTCCTATATAGTTTTGTACATTTTATGTGAAACCTCCTTACTTTCTTACCTGCCAAAATCTGCACATAATGGTTAATATTTTGCCTTTTGCTACAAACTGAATGGGCAGTCTTGCAGCCTGCAAGGCCAGGCAGCAGCATAAGTGTCTTCACCTGAGGACAAAACCAGCTTCCTATGATCTCCCATAAAACTCTGTCCCAATTATAAGAAGTTGCTCAGAAATGAGGCCAACATAGAAGAAATAAAAATATAGGAATAGCATAGGAAAAAAACTCAGGTACTAAATGTCCTTGATTCATAAGCCATTCTTTTGTAAGAGATAACAGAAGAATCAAAGGATGAGGGCTTCTGGAGTAGTTTTGATTTTTCTGCAGCATCAAATTTTCTGTGAAGGAGAATCAGGCTCAAATTATCAGCTTAAGTGAGTTGCTTGATGGTGATGACTTTCCTACAAAAGTGAAACAGAATTGTGACTTCTCTTACTTTGTGGTGGCCTTCAGTGGTGTCTCATATAGTCCTATATAAAGTCTTGTATATGCATATAGATAGACTCTTTTACATGCATATACAGAACCTTCAGGGTAAACGAACAGAGATGCAGATTTAGTCACAGAGCCGTAATTTAATCGACAGTTGTTCCTGCTGGTGCTGAAACCCTTGTTTATACATTCCTTATAAATAAAAGTATTCAGCTTCTTCTTAAGGGTCCATTTATTTTGGTGGTCCAAAGGATATACATGTTGTTCAGTGCCTTGTGTTCTCCACTGGTAATTATATGAGCTGTGCACAATCTTTGGAAATGAGCAATCAATCCTAATGAAGCATCCTCCTCAGTGAGAAGCAGAATTAATGCTATTCTTTTTCTAATTACTCCAGAGACATCCTCAGCTTGTGAGTGAGAAAACAAGCAAAATCTGAATTCTGGCATTCAAAATTAAAACTTTCCTGTTCGTGCTGCATACACATTTTTCTACTGAAGAATTTTTGAAAAGGTTGAAGGACAAATTAAGACATACCAGGCATGGTAGTGGAGAGTGACAGAGGTTTAATGGTCTGGTAGCTCTGTTCAAGTGACTGCGAGAGGAGATGTGATCCTGTGAAGGGTTCAGGTACACACATGAAAGTGCAGAAGCAACCCAACTTCTGTCTACATATATATATGTGTGTATGTGTATGTAAGTGTATCTATTTAATAGAAACATATATTAAAAAATCGCTACAGATATAGTCAGAGGCAAAAAAAAAAAAAAGGAGAAATATTTTAAATACAAACCTTAAAGGAAAAAAGTCAGACCACCTCTTGCTGTGAAAATATTCCAAAGTTTTTCAAAAAGTTGTGCAGACTGACTTGCAGGGTTTGACAAAGAACTTATTACAGGTTTTAGAAATGGAAAAGAAACATTCCTTTCCTCTGAAAGCATTTTGAACCGTCTCAAATACCTATCCCCTTGTGCCAAGACAAAGATTGGCCTTTCAATTAGATAAGAAATGCACATAAAAGAGTGGGCCTAAATAAACACAGAAGAGCACATTTAATTTTGTGGAGAATGAAAAGAAAAAAAATCCATTTTAAAGATGGAAGGAAGAGAGAATTGCCTCTAGCAAATATAAATCACACAGCCTTGGCATGCTTCTTCTCAAGGCTGAGGCTCTGTAGTGATGGGACAGTATAGAAACAGGGCCAGAGCCAAGAGCAGACTGGAGGGCAGCCACTGGGAGTGGTGCCAACACTGCTGCAGAGAATGCTCCATGCTTTTCCTCACGCCATGTCCTGTGGTCTTGATGGTGCTGCCTCCACAGGGAATGTCCCTGTCACAGCACTGGGTGTGGAAGTGCCTGCATAGCCCTAGAAGACAGGCAACTCTAGGAGAAAAACATGAGCCTTAACTGTTTTGATGCAGTTGTTTCGCTGCTCTGCATGTCCTGTTGGCCAGTCACCTCCTGGTGAGCCTTCTACTGGTTTTCAAACGTGAGTAGTATTAGACACACAGATAGAATTTCTTTCGTTGTTTTATTTCTCCAATATCCGCGTGCAGAACCCAGGCATTTAGGACAACACTTGTAGCTTCCTTCACTGAGTATCTAGGAAGAATTGAAATAATCACCTGGGACCAAATTTAATTGGGGTGCTGGAATAGAGTCCCCGGATTATCATGAAGTCTTTAATGGCCAAGTGACAGGAGACTAGGCATGTCTGATTTGATAGACCCTAGTGTTGTAAAGTTCCCTTTGATCTCGATTCATTAAGCTGTTAATTTTCACCAGCACAGATAATGTTTTCTGAAATTAATTAGATATTTTCTGACTGAATCACCAGTAACCCATAAAGTCTCCTAAAATACCACAGAACAAAATATGTGCCACTAAGATGGTATCTCAGTAACACCTGAGTGTATTCGAGCCCAAATTTAGCCTAATATTAGAGTAGAGTGTAGCTTTGGTTGTATCTGGCCACTTATCTATTGCATTTAAGCTGTTTGCATTCTTTTGCTTTCTTCATTCAAGATTTTGAAGGGACACATAGCACATATTTAGTTTATTTTTAGATATTGTGCTTTCTAGTTATGTCTGTTTAGAGTCGGAACTAATTCATAATTAGAGGCAAATATTTAACAGGGTAGGAAATGTTACAAGTCCTCAAAAGTTACTTCTTACAATGCAGACAAGACAAGAATGAGGTTTGAGAACATGAATGCCTGGGGTCCTGCTGCCTTGCAGCAGCTGGTTATTAGTGACAGCTTTATAAAAGTTTTTGCAGCTACGATTTGGCCAATAAATACTCTGCAGTATTTTATAATGCAATAGTCACATACGTGTCAGAAGACTCCTTTGCAGATGAGCCCAAGACATAATCTGTGAGCTTCCTCCACTCTGACATTACCTCCAGCTGCCTGCTCTGGAAGGCTACATTCATGAAGAGAGGTTACATTCGGGTGGGGGCAATGGACAGTTCTCTCACTGTGTGCTCAAGGGAGAAGCAGCAGAGGAAAAGCAGTTCTCCTTCACCAGGTTCTCATGGGAAACAGGACCCTGATGCAGTTTCTCCCTCTATACTTCCTTGCTGTGCTGCTTGCTGGAGAGGAGTACCTATCACATACAAGCATCAGGAAATCTTCTCATCTTTGAAACCCTCTTCAAGGCCCTGCACAGGAATTCATGCAGAGCTATACTTCTTAGCCTTTAGGCTAATCATGCCTTCTTTCTGTTCTCCAAATTCACCCAGAGCCTTGGATGCATATGTGGCACAGAAGAACAGCAGAGAATTTCTGTCTCAAATCTTCCCCTGAAGACATGGCTGCAGATCTTGCTGCAGTCAGCAGGAGATGCATGGCAAATCTTTGAGAACGGCTTTTGACTTGTCTTTATGAATCTGCTCAAAAACTCATTGAAACAGGAAAAGAGACTTGTTTAGGTGCAAGTGATTATAGGAGAGAAGACCTGAAAAAGTAAAAGCAACTTGTCCAGATGGTGCTAGCAAATATCAGGCACATCACCCCATTTCTACTATGGCCCTCAATGGGCCACACTAGTTTTTGCATTATTTGTTGGGTTTGGGGAGTTTTTTCACATTATTTTACAGAATTAATTACTTGGAAAGAATTTAAAGAGTATCTCATTAACTTTATGACAAGTTGTATTACTTGTAGTAAGTACAGCAAATTACTTGCAGTACATAGTACAGCAAAGGTCACAGTATAAGGTCGTTCAGGTGAGGAAGAACCTCAGCAGGTCTTTGATCCAACCTCCTGCTCAAAGCAGAGCCAAGTATGGGATCAGACCGGGTTGCTCTGGCCTTTGACCAGATGGGTCTTGAAAACTTCAGAGGTTGCCAGCTGTACCAACCTGTCTGGACAAACCTCCGCTAACTGGCTCTTCTCATGGCAGAGAAGACATTTTCCTTATAATCCAGTCTTGAACCTCTTTTGTTTCACTTTTGTCCACTGTCTTTCCTCCTCCCACAACACACCACTGAAAAGTATCCCCTTATTGATAACCTGGCTTGTAGGTACTGGGAGGCTGCTGTTAAGCTTCTCCCCACAAGCTGTGTTTTCTCCAAGCTGAACACACCTCAGTCCCTCAGGTGCTCTAGCCCTCAGACACTGCAGTGACCCTGTGCTTGACTCATTCTGGTTTTTTGATATCTTTCCTGGCAGATACTAAGCTTGCAGTAGTCTAGATGCAGCCTAAGGGCTGCTAAATAGAAGGGGATCCTTCTATCAATAGAAGAATCCTTTGATCTCCTGTTTTTTCTCGTACCACCCAGGAGTCTGTTGTCCTTCCTCACTGTCAGGGTACAACACTGGCTTCCATTTGGCAAGGAGTCAAAAAAGAGCATTTCTGCTACTGGCTGTATAGCAAACACAGCCAGCTCTGCCCACGATTCCCAGGCATGTCCTCTTTCTCTATGCAGTAGTTATCCAAGGGCAGAATTTGAAGATTTTAATGAGCATTTTTACAGCAATATTTGCTGCCATGCATCCAGGAGTTTCTAGCACCCCATCTGCAGCAGTTGTATCTTCAAAGTGTGCTGACCAATTCTCCAGCCGTGTTCAGTGACTAGGAAGCATCAGACTTAGTGCACAGCTCCAGTGTACCACTAACAGATCAGAA
Organism: Oreocharis arfaki; assembly: GCA_013398015.1. NCBI lineage: Eukaryota > Metazoa > Chordata > Aves > Passeriformes > Paramythiidae > Oreocharis > Oreocharis arfaki. The sequence continues at coordinate 168,754 of VZRR01004735.1, read as the reverse complement.
AAACCATATAGGAGCAAACCTGTGCCACAAATAAGCATATGTTTATCTCATGAAAACCCCAAAAGAAATGCAGTAACTATAGATGTTAGCAAAATTATCTGTATGGAAAGGGTAAGGGGTGGCCTGCTTGTCGAAAGTCTGATGTATAGCAAATATTGTGGCATCCACAACTGTCTTTTAAGTAATTGATTGTCATCAAGAGTGGAGAGGTTGATATCTTAACATCTTTTTCATCAGGTCTAGCATACAAGTTATTACGCAGTGCTGAGTGGTCACAACCCCACTGGGAACCAACATCTTGCAAAATTGCTCATTATTCTCTTGAGCATGAAAAACCTCAAGCAGAAGAGATTAATCAGACTTGCACACCTGGCTTCACACAGTTTGCTTCTTTTCGGTTATGAGTGCTTTGTGTGATGATTTAAGACTCTGGTAATGTTTCGCTGAGAAGACACTTATCATAGATTCTTTGGTCTTATTTCCCCTATTTTAATGCTTATTCATCTACAGATGCCCATGTCTGATGTATATTCCATGCTGAAGACAATTATTGTTACCACCCCGGTTCATAAATCATGTACACTGTGAAATTAAAACAAACAGAGGAAAGAACTGTAAAACTCGGTCACCTCACTCTTACATGCAGGGAGAAGTTGTTCTATCCTTTGCTGCAGATGATGGTAGCACAGTTTCCAACAGTGTGCCTGGAGCCCATTGATTTGGGCAAGGCCCCACTTGTTCAGCATAGTCACTGATCAGACCACACGCTAAATCTTGCAGTACCAAGGTCTCCATTGCTGGTGTCAGTGAAGATACAGTTACATTTCCCAGCAAATGGATCGAACTGTCTTCCCATTGTAGTCATTCTCCTTTTAACCATTTTATTTAAACAAAGTAGAATTCTCCTGAAGGTGAAGGGCAGACAAGTAGATTTAATGCCTCTGGTTCATTTCCAAGAGCCTGTTTTGGTGTTAGGACCATATTCAGACAAGCTCAAGAACCTGGGTGTAACACAGTCAGTCTGAATAAAGACATTAAAAATTATGGGCAAGATTTTTGGCAAGTGTCCAATGGAGTCACGCAGCACTGGTACCATTGAAAACATGTTGATGTGAAGCATTTATTTAAATTTAAGTGGAAACTAAAGGTCCACACCTTTGTTGTTCAGAGTCGAAACCAGAGCGTGCACATCTGATTCATGATGGAGTGAATATGTGGCTACGCAGGATAATTAAGCTAGACTTGTTCTCCTGTGCAGTTCCAGAGCTGCAGTGCCTGTGGCACAACTCTACTACGTGAATGCTTGCATGAGATAATAAATTTTCACTATATTTAGAAGAAAGAAGGAAGGATCCCTGTTTGCTTTATACCTGAGCTATTTGACATGTCGTGCTCACTTCCAACATACAATATTGCTCTGATCTTCAGGATCACAAAAGGCAGCAAACCCAGATGAACTTCCAGTTATTCTTCTGTCAAAAGCAAGAGATGCCTGCAGTTGGGATCTCTTTGAATTCACCACAAAGGATGGCTGCCACAGAGTGATGAGGCATCCAGGCACAGGCACTGTCAAATGAAGACTCTAAATGACATACTGCAGAAAAGGATCTTAAACCAACCTGTATTTGTCAAAATGGAAGTGCAGATCTCAGTGTGGCCTTTGTAATTCAGGACAAGCTCCAGAAGTAAGATTGCCTGAAGCATAAATGTATGAAAAAGCCCACTTTTTTTACTACAAATCCCATAGGAGCCTTACTCTCGAGTCTCTGTACAATTTACTCTTTACTCTTTCTGTTATTTACCTTTTGTTGAAGAGGTGTGTTCTTTTATGCAGGATACAAAGAAGAAATATACACAAATAACATATTTGTAAGAAAAACAAGGTGACTTGAAGACCTTTGTATGCTTGAATAGAAAATCCTGGAAGTGGGTTTTTTTTTCTTTTACTGCTTTGGCCAACTCATGAGTTAAATTTCAGCCTTGGTAGAGCCATCAGAAGAATTTTTGCCTGCAAGAGAACACATGTTAAGTGAATTTAATATGACATCGAAAGGCAGAAGACTTGGATTCTACTCTCTATAACTCTTCCACTCTCCAATGTGGAAAGGCCATTTTTTCTCCATGCTGCTACACCATGGTGTAACCCCAGCCACCAGCCGAGCTCCACATAGCCACCCACTCTCTCCCCCACCAGTGGGATCGGGGAGAGAATCAGAAGGGTAAAAGTGAAAAAACAAATGAGTTGAGATAAAGGCAGTTCAACAGGGAAAGCAAAAGCCATGCGCACAAGCAAAGCAAAACAAGGAATTTGTTCACTGCTTCCCCTGGGCAGGCAGGTGTGCAGCCATCTCCAGGAGGGCAGGGCCCCATCACAAGTAACAGCTACTTGGAAATACAAATGCCATCACTCCCAACATCCCCCCTTCCTCCTTCTTACCTTTACTTTATATACTGAGCATGATTTCATGTGGTCTAGAATATCTCTTTGGTCAGCTGGGGTCACCTGTCCTAGCTGTGTCTCCTCCCAGCTTCCCATGCATCCCAGGTTTCTTCAACAGTGTTGCAGTTCAAAAAGTAGAAAAGGCCTTGGTTCTGTGTGAGCCCTGCTCAGCAATAACAAAAATATCTCTATATTATCAAACCTATGTTCAGCACAAATCCAAAACAGCCCCCTACCAGACACCATGAAGAAAATTAACTCTACCCCAGGCAAAACCAGCACACGGTATTTCATCTTTGCACTCCCTGTGACCCCTCTACATTGTTAGCCTGTAAACACTCTGGAGAGGGTGAAGGCTTACGCTGTCAGTGTGTTGCTCCTTGCATAGAAAAAATACTAATGTCGAGTGGATACTGTGGAAGATGTGACTAGCACTAAAATATGTCAAGAGGCATATCTGGATTTGGCTCATGGTCTTTTTTCACCTTACAATCCTTAATCATTTTCAAGAAATGTTACTGCTTGCTAATCCTCATATCAGCCTGGTCATTAGATAAAGATAGAAGAACAGGCAATACCCAGAGCAGGACAGGAGGAAGGGAAAAATGAAGGGGAGGGGGGGGAAAGATAGTTTAAACTAAGAAGAATCACCTGGAAAAGGACTTCAGAAATCTGATAGTGCTCAGGAGAGCAATGACCTTTGGAGAGCAGGATCTAACTCCCAAACTTCCTCAGGTCAAAAAAAGATTCTGGCCCTGCAATTCCCTTACCGTATTGCAGCAAGAAGAATGGACTGAAGCAGCAAGAGACCAAAGGTCATGCAAGCATTGCCCACAGAGCTACATTGCAGAGACAAATATGTGCAGTATTCCAGGCTGGAAAGGGCCTGGCCTTTCTTCTAGAGACAAACTCAGAGTTGTTGCTCACAGTATATATTTTCTCTCTCTTTTGCTTTTAGCATGTGTTGTGACCATTTCGCCTGCCCATCTTGGCAACTACAAGCCCTCACGTTACTTCTTTTCCCTTCTGAAAATATTTCACAGTGCAACTCCAAAAATCTCCATCCTGCAGTTGAGTTCTGGAAGAGAGGTTTGCTTGTGGACCTCTCACTGATTTCTCATTGAAGTCAGGGAAGTCTTTGCCTGGCAGATCAACTATGGATTTCAGTGAGCATATTAACTAGAGTTGAAAAGGTAAAATTCAGTGCATGAGTCCAGAGAAAATTGCCTGCCACTTCTGTAAAAGAATACATTAGTCCTAACAATCTACTGCCCTTGAACTTTTCTTCTCATGTACCCTCCATTTTTGCAAACCTGTCCTGTTTAGTATTCAAACCTTATTTCTTTTCTCTTTTGCCCTATAATGTAATTTTTTACACCAGATGTTTTGGACGTTGCAAAGCTGTAAGAAGCGTGACTTGTAGTAATTGCACTGCAGTGGCTGAGATGGATCAGGAATCCCTGAGCTTTTGTTCTGGCAGTGATGATAGTGAGTCATCATGTAACTTCAGACACTGAATTGCTCTCACCCTAATTGCTCTCCCCCTATTTGTGTGCCTGTTGAGTGGAAGAAGTTGCATCTACCTCACAGGGCTATTTTGGAGGATTAGGGCTTTAAAGTGTCAAAGTGTGCCACAAGCCTTGTTAAGTATTGCTTAATGTGTTTATTAAGGGGCATGCACAGCCCTGGGATGTTTTTTGTGGGACTCAGGAGTGCTGCAAAACAACAGTGTTTTTTCTGGAGACCATGCTGAGCATACGATAGGAGTTGTCTGTCACAACAGGGAAGGTGTGCACTCCCGTGTTGAGTAGCAACCTCAGTACCTGCTCACCCAGGCAGATACTCTCACCTCCATCTTACTGACATGAAAATTAACACCAGGGCTCTCTTTTTTTTTTTTTTAGATCCTGGCGCTCCTGTGAAACTGCCTTGTATGCCAGTTAAACTGTCACCTCCACTACCTCCAAAGAAAGTCATGATTTGCATGCCTTTAGGGGGGCCAGACCTCTCTCTCTCATCCTATTCCACGCAGAAGAGCTCCCAGCAGCCTTTGACCCAGCAGCATCACACTGTCCTGCCATCCCAGTTAGCAGCTCACCAGCACCAGCTCCAGTACGGCAGCCACAGCCAGCACCTTCCTTCTGGGTCCAGCACGTTGCCCATTCACCCTTCAGGGTGCCGGATGATCGAGGAACTGAACAAAACACTAGCCATGACCATGCACAGGCTAGAAAGGTAATGGATCGACTTTTAAAATTACGTACTGGTGTGCACTGTTTCCTGTTAACCTCAGGATCGGTATCCTCACTTGAGTTACGTTCATAGGACTTGAATGAGGTGTCACCTCTGGGGTCTAACAACTTCAGGGCAGAGTCATTTCTGGAGAAACAGAGACAGGGGAAGAGCCTTTCCAGGCTTGTTTGACAAGCTTGTGGCAGAAAGGAAACAAAGACCAAATTTCCTGAACCCCGTTGTCCTGTTCAAGGAAGCAGATAATACAGCCAATGGAGAAGATTTTAATAGGATATGCCTGGCTTGCAGTATGTACTGCTGAGGGATAACTGCAGAGCTCCAGTTGTGTGGAGGATTGCTAAATGCAAGGAAAGGAAGATTCATAAAAGAGCAATTAGAATCCAATGTGCCACTCCAGCAGGGCATCTGATTAGTATTACCAATTAGCTCGAAACAATTTATGTGGACTTCCTACAAGTCACTTAGAAGGGTTTTAATACAGTATTTAAATTATTTAAATTAATTAAAATTAAATTATATGTTTGATCTTAAAATAAGTATTTAACCCATTCCACAGCAGCTACCTTCTTAGCCATTTGCATCTGGCAAGAGGTATCACATTTGATCAGAAATGCCTTACCCACCTTGGGGCTGCTCTTTGTTACTGTCACTTATGAGTCTCTCTGAGTGTTTCTCCAAGTAGTCTGAATAAGTGAAGCACGTTGTATAAATGCAAGCTGCCCTCATATACTGCAACATCAGCAAGCTTTGGAAAATTTATTTCACCTTGCAGAGGAAAACTGAGATAGACCCAGAACACAGAAGGTAGTCTGAAAAATTACGTTTTATTTAGTACCACGGACAGCTTTGTAGCCAGCTTGTTCTAGGAGCATCAGATCATCCTTCTGTTGTACAGGAAGGCAAAATATTTGGTCTAACAGACAAAATGCCTAATGATTTACCCCAGTACTTCTTTCTGATAATGCTACTTTCATTATATTCTATAGCTGGAAACAACTGGATTTTTGATGGCAGATTCTCCTTACTGCCTGAAAAAGAGTCAGGAGACCAGAGGCTGTCTCAGACTGCCAGTACCAGAATAGTGGCACATCTGTGATTACATCATGGGGCTAATGTTTCTACAGCATGGGGGAATTCTCAGCTGGGGAAAAACTACTAGGGCTATGAAGGAGATTCCTATTCCCATCAGTGAAAGAGCTGTAGAGGTTGGATTCGAAAGAACATCCACATTGCCTCCCACTGCCATGCCCATGACTCCCCATTTACCTGTCACACTGCCAGCATGGCTGGTCAGGTGCCTCTGCACCCCCCCAAAACTCAATGCAGCAGGCGCAGAGTGTAGCTGTTGTCTCCCAAAGGCTCCTTTGGGACTGCACAAGTCGGACGTCTTAATGTCTGGCTCCCACTGTGTGCAGAAGGCCCTTTGTTATCTCAAGCCCAGTGACATCTCTCAGAGCATGACTTCATTGTGGCATCTGTTGCCCCACAGCAATGAATGTTCCAATTTCTAGTCATCCATCATGTTTATGTCTACAAATACGTTTAACTTATTTAAAGAAGGTGATGCTGTTTGGGTTTAACTATTAATCTGTAGCTGAAGCTCTGCTGCTTGTTAAAAACTGAGTAATCAAGGATTCATGTCCCAATGTGAAGCAATTGCTTCCCTTTGCAATTAATAAGAAGAAAACAAGAAAAGGTTGTGACACCGGTATTTCACATTTAAAATAAATATGAATCCTAGTTCATGATATTGGAGACAGATTTTTCATAGCCTTTTCTGTGTTGATTAACTGTTATTTAAATCATGGATTAATGTATTGAGTACTTTGGTTGTGATGCTTGTCAAAACAAATCAATAACTTTTGCATTCACAAGGGAGAAAATAGGTCATGATTGTCTCCTCTGCAACAGCAATTGGGGTTTTTTGTAATATTTAGAGGTAAAAGTATTTCAAACCATTTATAGGTCTGTGAAGCTGATCTTGCTGTTAAATTCTCCATTTGCTTTTTCAAGCCACATTGTAATCTAGATAAATTTGCCAAGTTTGCTTGAAGATTTGTGCACATTTTTAAAATATCTTTCTTTAACTTGGGAGACAATTATTTGCACCAAATGCCACTGTTTTCTACTATTTTTGACAGTGCTCACTCTCCCATATTGTAAAAATCTGCATTAAACCCAAGAGAAATTATACTGCAGTATTTGTCGCTGTACATTTCAGCCCAAAACTCTTTAAGGGCCTGTTAAAACTGCAAAGATCCTCGATCTCCTTCCTCTGTTTGAAATTTGGTAGTGTGGTCACTTCTGTAGCATGCATAGGATATGGAGGGACATCCTATGCTTTGCTGTTCCTTCCAAGTTGACAGTGTGCTGGGTCACTGCTGTTGGGTCAATAATCTTGAGGAAATGAGAGCTTGATAAGTCTCTGAGGCACCTTCTGGTGAATACTAAGGAGTTTTTTCTTCTGATCTCAGACATTATCTCAAAGTATCCTATGACTTTACAGAATAATTGCCATGGTGCTGCAGTAATAATGCTGCCAAGTCTGGTAATTTGGGGGATTATTTAGAATAGTGGGGGTTTTTTTTTAATAAGGGATGATCAGATAGACAAGTATAGATCAGGTTTCAGTTCTAATTTTTTTCTTTTCCTTCCTGAATTTTTCCTTTTCTTCCTTGTATCTGGTTTCTTTGGTCTTAGTGCAGTGGAAGCTCCTCAAGGTCATTTAAGCTCTACTGATACTTGCTGAATCAGTTTGTATCAAAACCATATTTTGCCCAGTAATTTTTTCTTAGACCTCACAACCCTCCTCTTCACCAGGTCTCTGAATGTGGGCATGAAAACGAATGAAAGGCTAAAACATTCCCTTCCTCTAGCAATCTGGTTTTATTGCTTACACAGATAAGGTCTCTGGAATTCAGATAGTCTAATGACATCTGAAGACTGATAGTTGAAATCAGTGCTTTGCCAATGAGCCACAGGCTTGCCAGAGAAAAATGAGCTCTCCCTCTGTACAGACCTGGAAGCCAGATTTTTCTGTCTTTGACCTTGAGAAAGTTACTGAGTCTCTCTATGTCTATTTTCCCCTCTGCAGGAGTGATTGCATGTAACTGCCTCACCTAGATCTAGTGCATATTAATAAGTTAAGGTCTTAAGGTACATTAAAAGGCATGAAATAGCTGTTCAAGTCACAGTTGTTCTTACGGCTTAAAATGGCAGTTAATTCCTGGATTTTTTTATTCAATTTTATTACAGACATTATAGAACATTAAGTTCATTTGTGCACTTAACGCTTTTGATTGCAAACATTTTCTAGTACTCCTAACGTCTATTCATAACCTATTCTCAGAAGGGCAATCTGCCCCTTGTCATAGTATGACTATTATGACATGTCATTTGTGCTGCCAGTTTGCCTCTATTCTCCCTGATAAATTACCAGTTTTATGGTAGATTAAGTTGAAACAGAGAAATGTGTAATTTCCATGTAACCTTTTTTCTGCAACCTCTGTTGCCAGTTTGTGTCCTACTGCAAATTACTTTCCCCTTCAGCCCAAAGGGTGCTTGTCAAGAGTAAGTAAAACTCTAGATGTGGACACCATTTTTTACCATTTCAGTATGCATTTTAGGAGTTTATGAAAATCTGGTAAACCCTGCCACCAAAATACACAGATTTCATCCTCCTAACTGAAATGAATTTGAGAAGAAGGACCATACCCTGAAGCCATGCATCACCAACAGTGGCTAAGGAAGCTTAAGAAACTCTCTTGTGACACCAAAATGTGTCTTTAATTTTGACTTAGTGAGGCAGTTTCTTCATCTGAAGTAGCCTGATTTTCTGCCTTGCCTGTATAATTCTCAGCCTGTCTGGAAAGGTGACAATTAATTTCGTTTACTCTGTGGGTTCGTGTACAGGGGCGGGTGCAGATGAATTCAGGCCTCAGTTCGTTTAACATACGTGCTAAGGAGCTCTTAAGTGGCAATATCTCACTCCTGGCTAGAATTGCCTCTGTGGCAGAGGAGGGAAAAACCACTGTGTCCAAAAAGACTGTGTGTGAGACCAGTTCCTCTGGGACACCCAGCTCAGCTTCAGACTGCAGATTTATGAAATGAGACGCATTAGACGTTACCACCAGTGTCTTGTAAATCTTATGAAACATATTTGAGTCAGAAAACATTTATCTTCCATAAAACTTGTCCAGAGAATTGTCTCGTCTAAACTTTAGCATTGCCTAAGGATAGAAACACTTAATATTTATAGCTCTGCCTTCTCTCTCTTTCTCACACACATGCCTGTAGTAGAAACATATATACAATGGTTTGAAGTTTTTTCAGATTTTTTTGTTTTAACTGGTAAGTACAGAAAAGTGTACTGTGGATCTGAAAACATGTTGATAAAAATGTAACCCTTTATTCCAAAATTAAAAGGCCTGCAATAACAGACGAGAAGTGTACAGGTTTCTCCCACTAGATTTTACAGGAGGTATTTCACTTTTTTTTCTTTTTTTTCTTTTGTCTGTACCGTGAGTCACTCATGTGCTTAAATTGTGATTTTTCATTAAAGTATTTTCTCTCTAGAAACATTGCAAGCTGTAGTGGTCTAACTTTTTTGCTGTTTTGATCATGTAAAGGTGATGCAGCAGTAATTGCAAGTTCTTGTACTAGGGAGCTATGAATTGTTCAAATCCATGCGTTAAGATCTTTTTGAAACAAGCACTTGCTTAACTGTAGCTTTTTTCTCTAATTTTGTTGCAAAACACAAAACTGATTTAAAATGGGCTTTTTGAAACAGTAGTGGGCTTTTTGGTGAGTAATGCTGAAAAATTTTGTGGTGTAGACCACCTGACCATGTGGGAGTTTTGCTCATGACCCAGAGCCATTTATACACAATGGACATATCCAGTGACCTTGATTTGTCTTTCTTAAGTATACTGCAGTACTGCATGTATTTCATAAGGGCTTGGCTTAGACAGCTGACTTAGTCAAATTGCTGTGGAAAGGGCTGATTTTAATCAAGAACAACACAAAACACTAGGAAAAATGAGGGGCTTAAAATAGAAAGTAGTATTATCAAGAAAGTGGATGATTCAGAAAACTTACAATGAGATGAGAAGCTGCCTATTTCTAGATCACTAGTTCAAATAAAAATCCTCTGCGGTAACTTGAAAATCTTTTTGCCATCCAATATCTGTTCGATAACCTAAACTGATGGATCACTTTGATATCTGCTACCCTATGTACACAGTCATGAGGATGCATCCGTAATTCTACATCCATCCTTCACAGAACAGGGAAGCACCAAATAGTCCTGGATGCTGAACTACTTCTTGCTCCTTTCATTTGTACTTCCAGAAGGGGCTTAGTGAATTTGTACTTACTCTCTGTGTATGTATTGTTTTAAAATTAACTGAATGATGTTGCATGTATGCAATTGGAAGGTTTGGGGTATTTTTTTAGCAATGTTAACCGAATTTCACAATATTATAGTTTTTCTCAGAAATTTCATTCCAGACTTTTGAATTTCCTCGCTTTCCTCTTTTAAAAAACTTCCTCAAAAATTAGCTTACAGAGAAAACAGATTTAATGAAGTTCATAATATAAAAATTCCAAAAGCATTTCAATAAATTAAAAGTTAGTTCAAAGTTTTTAAAATTTATAGTGCATTGATGTGTCATTATGAGAGTTCAGCTGATGAATTCTAAAACTGCATCTGGGATAAAGTTTTTTTGTGTCAAACTCATGTAAGTACAATACAAAAATTTGCAAGCCAGTTCTTCATGAATTTCTCTTACTTTGTGGTACAAAACATGGACTATCACTAAGAAAATTGAGTTTCTCTCTTCAAGGCATCCAGTAAAGCTCTGCATCTCACTGTTGGTTAGGCTGCAATAATAAATGTTGGAATTAACAATATTATTTCTTTGAAGCCGAAGATGATAATAACAGCATGGCATGGTTTGTTCACAGGATCTGAAGCCTTTTCTTCTCTTTCATCCCTAAGCGTATTTTGGAGTAGCATAATATTCCTAGAACTACGTTTTTTAAAGTCTGTGTGGAATGTTATCTAGCAGCCATTTAAGAATCCATTCTAACTTATGGGTTAGAAGAAAGCAAAATGTTTTAAGTTGAAATACTAGATTCAATACATTTCAGTAAAAATCTTTTAAGGAGAAGACTACGTTTTATTCAAGATGCAGAATATCTCTGGTATTCAGAGCAGGCTAAAATATTCAAGGCGATTGAGGCTACTCAATACTTGTCAGATCCAAGTTTGTGTGCCTCAAGGTCAACTTGGCCAGCACATCTGCTTTCACACCTATGCTCTTCTGGAAAGTAAAATGGGAGTTTGACATAGAAAGGGTGTCCAACAGGCAAGTGTTCCCCATTTTTCAGAGAGAGGGCAGCTTCTGCTGTCTCACAAATAGTCCTGAGCTGCCACCATTTTTGCCTGCCAGTCTCTTATTCTGATTTTACACTGGAAAAACAACATGAGCTATTTAGATAAAAATTGGTTGGGAAACATGATTCTGTTCCTGACTTTTCCTTTCACTTTGTGTTTGAGGTTGGTCTTCACCTCCTCGTATTCCTGTTTCCCTACTTGATATGTTATTTGGTAAAGGGCTCTGAATTCTACACATAAACTGAGCTAGATGGTAGCAGTCCTCACCACTGGTCTTAACCTCATAAGATGCAGAAAATAGTCGATCAGACCTGTGACAAAAGAAATAAGATGTTAGCGCCAATTCTGATTGGTCTCCTGCACCTGGCTGGATAAGGAGCTGGAGCAGGAGAAGCGATATCGTCATGGCCACCCCCCCAATATATAATTCTACCATTAGCAAACAAACCTCCCCAGTTTTAGCTACTTCCCTGGTTACCCTCACCTGCTCCCAAAGTCTCTTTTCTCCAAGCCCAGTTTCACATGCTCACTCCCCTGCACGTCAGAGAGTTGTGCCCTTGCCATCCCCTCAAGTCACTCATCATCATCTTGCCCAACTAGTGCAAGCCATACTTTCCCTCTGCCTTTCTATAATTATCCCCTACAGTCTATATTCCTTCCTCCATGTCTTACTCCACCTTTTGCACTCAGGTGAGACATTTCCTCCTTGCTGCCTGCACACCAGTGGGGAGGTCACACAAACACCAGGCTGAAGACATGCTTACCACTGAGTAGCTGGTGCTTACCACTCTGAGTAACTGGTCACTAAGTATTTGCCACAGATCTTCATCCTGGCTGATAGTATTTCTGCCTGCATGCTGTCCTACCTCTCCCTAATAAGTGTTGTACCCTAAATCTAATAAGGAATCAGTTTAAACCCATTAGATGTCTTGCTGGTCTTGAAGAGCTTTCTGTTCTCATTTCTTCTCAAAAAGGGATGAAAGACCACTCCTTTCCTGTACATAGTGAGAGAAGCAACTCTGCCTTTCATTGAGCTGTTTCCTTTAGTTTATTTATTTGCTTTTCTTTCCCGGCAGCTCTGGTTTACACTCAAGTGACAGTGTTACAAAAACAGGACCTGGGGGCCTTCCAGACATGAGACAAGTGCCAACTGTTGTGATCGAATGCGATGACAATAAAGAAAATGTGCCTCATGAAACTGACTATGAAGATTCTTCCTGCCTCTATCCAAGGCAGGAAGAGGAAGAAGAGGAGGATGAAGAGGAGGATAACTCATTATTTACAAGTAAGACTCATTCTATTTTTCCTTTCTCACTTATTTAAGTTTTACTCTGAACTCACAATACAAAAAGGAAACACAAGGCCTGTGTATTTTCTTTCTTGGCTTTGGCTTTCTCATCTCTCAGGGCTTGACTACATGGGGATGCTAATTCAAAATAACAAGTAGTATGAATTTTTAGTGGTTCCCCTAATATGCGTGAATTGCCGTCTGGGTAGTGCTCAGGCCAAATTCAGATGACAGGTTTGGGCTTATATTAGTTCTATTACAAATTGGCTTTTGGATTCGTTTTCCTAAGTGCATGTGGTGAAGAGAAGCCCTACCTTTGGCTTAAGTCAAGATCATCTCAGTAGTTACTTCAAGAGAATGAAATAAGTGCCACACATACAGAATCAGGGCTTTTATATACAGTCAGTATTAAATCATTTCGGAATCATAAATGTGCACATGCCTTGAAAGGGGTCACAATCAGAGGATTGGGCTCAGATAAGAAGAGGTTAATTGATAGCCATGTCACAGTTACAGACTGGGGAAGGACCTGTGGCCTTCCTGACCTCTATAAGGAAACCCAACTCCTGCCTCAGTGTGGCATCGAAGGACTCTCCCATGAAGACAAGACAGTACTTTATGTATGACAGCTGCTTGTCATCTCAGACATTGAAGTTCCAGGCTCTTGCATTTCTTTTCTTCTGAAAACTGGAAGCAGTACAATCAAACATCCCTTTTAAAATACACAGAAAGAAGATTCTAAAACAGGCATATTTCATCCCCTCAGAACCCAACCTTACCCTGCAAGTGAAATTAAGCAGTGTTGCTAAACTAAAAAAAGAGCAGAACTGCACTATCTCACACTCTCCTGACAAAGGCCAAAACCTCTCGCGTGTGTGTGTGTGTGTCTCTGTTTGTGTCTGTCTTCCTTGCTCAAACTGCTTTGGACACAAGCCTGAGAAAGCAAATTTGAGCCATAAAAGGCCACTAGTTTTTGCCACTGTCACTACCTGGGAAGCAGTCAGTTAATGTACACAGAGATTTGTGCTGCTTCTGATTGACTTTTGATTCCTTCTAGTGCTGACTTGGGTGTCTTCATATTACATTGCAAGAGAGATTCAGATTCCCCTCTCTTTTCACATGCTGTAGCTCTGCTGCCTGCGCAGATTCTGAGGTCGTATTTTTCATTTCGTTATGTGGTTCAGAAATACTGTTCTAGAGAAAGCTACAGATGCTACTAACAATTCTGGAACAAGCCCTTCTTCTCCACTCCCCTCTATAGAGCAATATATTAATTTCTATTTCCTATATACCTACCAATTTCAGCTTTTCCTTATTATGATATGAATTGAGGCTAATTGAGCACATGAAGTTAATGACACCCCTTTTCCCATAGTCCATACCAGTGTAAACGAGAGCCTCATATCCTCCCTTGGCTAGTGCTTCTTTGCCAGCTGCATGCTGTAATGAAATGATGACACCTCCTTTGGCAGAGCCTCTCCTCTCTCCCACAGGCCCCCTGGCAAGGAAACTCTGCAGGAAGGACTCTTTAGCAATCAAACTAAGCAACAGGCCTTCCAAGCGAGAACTGGAGGAAAAGAACATCCTCCCCATGCAGACTGATGAGGAGAGGCTCGAACTTAGGCAGCAGATTGGGACAAAGCTAACAAGGTAAGAGACAAATATTTTTTTAACTCTTGCTTTTGGAAATATGTGATGGGATGTAGCTTTTTCCTTACTCTTTAAACATTTGAGATGTTTGGTTGCAATATTCAAGAGGAAAAGCCATGGAGAGGAAAAACACGGCTCTAGACATTATTTCTGCTTCAGTAAAGCTTCCCATACAACTCCTGTTTTCATTTTCCTGGCATATGCCATGGGAACTTTGGTTGTATAAAGTATCAGCGTGAGCTATGTGAATTTGGTTCTTTTTGGCGCCTCATTCAAAAATGTTCAGGTTTGGTAACATTTTGGACTGTAGTTGCAGGTGCTGTTTTATAAGCTATTTGTTTGGCCAAAGGTCAGAGGTGTAGCTTTCTCTTCTGACTGCATCTCCTGTGAATAGCTGAGCCTTTTCCTGGTGCAAGATAGATTGAGTCCTTTAGTACTTGCCTTTATTGGGTCAGGTTGGACAGATTTACCCTGTCGAGACACTTTCATCTTCGTAACAGTGTTATTCACCAACTGTTCTGGTGTTCTGTGTTGCATGGGGTATAAAGGGGTGGCCATTAAATGTGGAGGATTTCTGACAAGAATTAGTAAACTGAGGTGAGATAGAACTGTCTAAGAACCTTCTATGCGCATGTCATGATTTCTGTAATCAATTTAATCCTCTTATGTTGTCAACTTGGTGGTATGCAGAGCTGGTGGATGCTGTTAGTTGCTCTCCAGTGAGAAAACCGCAAGGAGATGACCAGCCAGTTGTTGGGAATTTTCTTGCAGGTTTTGATACCAGTTTCAGCATTTTATTTACTTTTCTTGTATGGCCTTGTTTATCGCCTCTTTGGAGTAAACTAACCACACCTTCCCGATCTGTCTTTGAAAGTTTTTGTGCTGGATCATGCTCAGCCTACTCCAAGACCTGTCTAATTCTTCAGTATTCTTGTTGAGGGGCTTCAGCAAACATGCCCAAAATATGTAAGATGGTGCTGCACTGTTGCTGGTATTGTGATTTTTCAGTTCAGTCTTTATTCAGCTTTATTCCAGCCTTGTTAGACTGCACCTGCAGTGGAGCTCTGGGTCCCAAAGAACAGCACAGGACAGCAAGGTCTCTGTGCTTATGTGATTAAATTTGAACCACTTTGTAGCATGTAAAGAATTTAAGTTTTTCTCTCTTCATCCATCTCACTGCTTGACCTTGCAATGACATTGAACAACATTTCCACTGTGTTGCCTATTTGCCTACATTACTTAGGTCTTTCTGAAGTTTTCCAGCTCTGGATGATGAAGGAAAGTAGTGTCATTTACAAACATTGATTCTGCACAGCTCACTGTGCACCAGGTCTTTTTCATTAGAAATATTTTATTTTTCACCTCTCCAAATCCTGCTTTTTTCCTCGCTAAACAATATTTTTTCAGCATATGCCTTTTTAACAAGGGAAACTATTTTTGGCAATACCCAAAACCCTTCCTTGTCTAAGTCCCATATTCTCATAATGTTGTTTTTTATTTCCCCAACTGTATCTCTGCTAATTTGAGTTAATAGTTTGAGCTATAATGCTTGATCTTGTCTTCTAATATAGCTAGGACTTAAGGGCAATCACAAATAGTTCAAATAATTAAAACTGTGTATATATGAGTTCAAAATATAGCTGGGTTGAATGAAATTGCTGTTTTGTTCCTGATTTATATCAGCGTTACGTCACTGAAATGGGTAGAATTTCACAAACCTTAACTGGGGTGGTATAGTTGGCAGTCTGACCTTTTAATCACTAGTATTTGCAACTTAGTATCTCATCCTTTTGAGTAGTTGAAAACAATCAAGAAATATGAGGAGAAAACAATTTTCTTCTTATCTAATATGCAAGAAGCCACAGGCATTTCAGCAGCAAGAAGGAAAGGTGCCTGTCTTACCAGTGCTTTATATCTAAATGTGATGTATTCATGTGCACAGAATGATGAATATTAGATTGAAATAGAGAGAATATTTCAATTTGGACAGTATTTCCTTACTGTCCAGACTTTATTACTGAATCCATCCTTTGCTGTTGCTTGGTAATTGTCACACAGTGATGCAAATGCCAAGCAAAATTAAAGCAGTGAAGCATTTATAGTCCTTAGAGAAGATGCTAGATGCAGCCTATAATTGCAGCTGGCGATTTTGGATTTCAGAGGGATTTGTACTGCTCCACCAATGGTCCCCTAGGGTTTAAAATATCCAGCCAATCAGATCTCATATGCTACTTACAGAATTAAAAAATGCAGAATAAAAATTTCAGCATATAGTTATTGTCTGTAATGGATCAATTAATTTTCAGCAAGAGGCTGATTAGGATACTTCAGTATTTATGCATAATCCTCACAGTATTTAGTTTGGAAGAGCTCATTGGCTGCCACATTTGGCAGATCAGAATTTAGTACTATAAAGAGAATGTCTTTTTCAAAGATGCCTCTATCCAGGCATATTGAGATTGGCCATTGACATATTGTGTGGGACCAAAATCGTCCCAGGTGCAGTTCCTCCAGCCTTATTAGAGTTGCACCAGGAATCAATTTGGCTCAGAAAGGTCTGTTCAGATCCTGTTTAAATGTAGCTTGGAACCTCTGAACCTCCTGTTATTCACAGAAAATTGTTATGACTTTAGTGTTACATCAGCCAACTGGAAGAGAGACTCCAGGGCAGAATTCAGTTTCCCATGCTGGGAGAACAGTGCCTTGACTTGCACCAGGCCACTTGTAAGGGTGAGGCTGCAGAGACTGTATCTTATAGCAGGACCTGGCCCACTACACACCTCAGGGTTCACTCAGCCACGAGATAAATTCTTTGTGCCTGTCATAGAAACTCTTCACGTGAATGTTGTGCTTTGCTGGTCTGTGTCCTGTATCGTGGCTCAGCACATGCTGACCCAAGCAAAATTGGAGCTTCTTACCCAAGGTGGCAAAATATGTCCTAGCAAATGCAGGAGATTCCACATCATATTCCAGCCCCATGAATAGGCCACTGCACCATAAACCGTTTCTGAGGAGTCCTTACATAGCAAATATAGCAATTGATTACAGCAGTTAATTAAAGACCTCCTCCTCTAACCAAACCAGAATGGATTACTCCAAAATGTGACATCTACTATGAAGTAAGGAGCAAAAATGAATTGAGATGGAGAACTTTCAGCTCAAAACCACATGTGACATGGGGATAGGAAATGGATGCTGGAGGCCATGTTCTTGGCTGCTAAAAACCTTTACAACTCCATTAACTCCTACTCTGGAATGCAAACCGTCTGTGCTAAGTAAATATTTAAGTGGGTGTGGTGTTCCTTTTTTTTTTTTCCCCTGTTCAGCTTCTCCCAAGCTCCTCCTCCATTTTATCCCTCCGGTGCCTGCAGAGCTTCACAGCTGCTCAAGAAGTGTGCATATGTGACTGTGAGACAGAAAAGAGACAACAGGAGATAAAACAGGACTCTGAAAGTTAACAGGGAGAGGGAGGGAAAAGACAGATTTTTCACTTCTGTCTCACTGGCTGTGTTGGACCTGCTGGGAAGCACAGGTTCCCTGGTTATTCAGACTAGAGAAGCAGCCAAGAAGACTTGGATTTAGCTTTCAGTGGCTGTCAGGGTGAGAGGAATGGGGCATATCCAGGCTATGATGGTGAAGCTTGGAGGTTTAATGGGGGCAATGATAAAGTCCTGTCAGGAAGACCTGGTGAGAAGGAGGGCCAGCACTGGTGGGTGATGGACAGCAGAGCTGCATGTCTCCCAGAGACTGCAGGAATGTCACCTGGTACTGAGACAGGTGCTTCAGTGCCAGTCCTTGCATTTCTGTTTCACCAAGGAATTGTAATGGTGGTCCTAAGAGACAGCACAGACTTTCTCAGTCAACATATTTAGTAAACACAAGAGCCCTTTACAGAAACACCATACTTTGCTGAGGACTTCGAGCTGCCTTGGAATGGGAAGACCTGGTTTCTTTGTGTCTTTCACAAAGTCTGCCCCATACCCTGAGAGAAGGTGTGGTTTTAGACTGACTGATCTGCCACACATCCTACAAGGGAGGCTTTCTAAAGTATTCAAGTATTTTTGAGTCTCTTAACCCATGAACTCTGGTGAAGGTGCTCATTAGCAATTAGATACAGGAGTATTAAAGCTGAGATTTTGGTCCACTGCTTTTCCAGAACACAGTGTATTTATTTATTTTCCCTGATTGTTTCTATCCTGGCTTCTCCCACCAGCTGGAACTGGATGATCTAATAACTTAAAAAGTCTGGTAATCCAGTATGCTGTCATCATGTTGTTAATAATCAATATCAAGGGAACTTCTTGATATTCACAGTATTATTACTGGTCAGCATAATGTCTGTCTCATCAGCACACTTGTACCCACTGTCTGCAGGTCAGGAGTCAGAGGAGACATAAAGGCTGCCCAGTGGCAGTAGTGCTTGTCAAGGGACTGCTACCCTTCACTGGAAGGCACCACAGGCGAGCCAGTAAGATTTTGCAGTCCAACAAGAGTTTGTGCTGTGCTGCTGCCAAAAGCTGTTAGTTGTAGGGATCGTATTTATCATGCCCAGTGTGAAAGCAAAGAAAGATGAGGTGGGGGAGCAGCCTTCTGCACATTAGCTAACTAGTAAAATGAGAAACAAAGAAGAAAGTAACAAGCTACCTATTGCCTCTTCTGTGGCTGAGGGATGCTCTTCCAATTGCTCCACTGAATCCTGTGTGTGTCACTATATATGTTCTGCTGGCTTTAAAGCAGTGAATTAGGGGCAAGTTCCTCTGCCAGATATACAGCAGTGCTCTGCATTGCTTTTTGTATAGCCCTAGATTTATTCACTACAATACCTCTCGGGGTACTGTCCTTACACCAGCAAGCAGAAAATCGTGATCTGAAGCAATATAAATAGTGTATTGCAAGGATCATGAGGCAGTAGATCACAGAGACACCGTCTCTGTGCATATGGCTGTAAATAAGTACACATGAGATTTGGACGTGCACACCTGCTAGATGTGTTTTTATAGTCCCATTGATGTTTTGGAAATACTACTGAGATGTCTGTGGCTGAGAAATGTAGCATGAGAAGTCGTAAAACTTTATGGAATGGCAGGTTTGACAGATGATGGTCACCTACTACCTTGTTGAGAAAGGTAATCTACACATTCCCTGATCAATACCACATCTTCCTCAGCTGTGCTGAAAAATGGTGCTTAGAAACAGAAATCCTGTGATGGAATGAACTTGGTGAATTCCCACAAGTATGAAAAACAGTCATTGATTTTTAAAAAGTCATGAGGCTGTTGCGAGGTTTTTGGACTTGTTCATATCAGATACTAAAAAGTAGAAGAAAGAAGAGTAGAAAAATTGGACAGTTTGGGAAGAGGATTGGACTGTCAGCATCACTGTGAAGGTGACAAATATTACCAGTACTGAGGAAGGGTCAGTCTGCAAGGCTTGCACAGTCATTGAAACACACTGCACTTCCTTTAGAGGTCTGAGGGGACTGAATAGTTCGAAGCAATCATTTTTATTCACCAAAATTTAGGCTATGAAGAGATTCAGCTGTTTGAAATGGTCAGTTCTTTAAACAGCATTGCAGTCCCACTAGGGAAGGGTTTATTCAGCCAGAGGATGGCAGCATGATGGCCCCTGTCTAGCACGGCTGAATGTCCTCATGGCTGCTCCCCATCCGGTGCTGTGGAGGGCATTTTGTGCCCTCCCCATCTCTGAGTCATTTAGGGATACAAAGAATGGGCAGACAGCAGGATTAGGCTTTATTCACAGACCTCATTTTGTTGGGTAATGTGAAATAATTTCTTCCTAATTACGTTTGACGTCTGCAATTCTCACACTTATTGTTAGCTTCCACTAATGAGAGAAAAGCAAGTGCCTAAAGCAAGAGCTCATCCCTGACGGCAGCACGCACGCGCGGATGTGTGTGAAGCTTGCCTCTTCACATGCAGGGTGCTGGGGATAAATCACACGGAAAATGGGATTGTGGTAAACAAGCTCATCTAAATCCTGGATTAGAGGGGACAATGCAACAGCACTAGATACATGAATGGGGGTGACGGAGAAAAACTGCAAAGGGCTGAGCCTTGGTTTTAGCTGCGATGGTACCTGGGGAGAATGGCTTTTTTTCCCTTTTAGTTTAGGTTCATGAGGAAACTGTTCATTTGGGAAAACCCTGAGGGAGCTATTGAAATTGCCCTTAGCATCAGGAGGAAGGCAGGAAAAGCAGGTGATTATTTATGGGGGACAAGCTGAAACTGAGCTATCATTACACGTCTGGGCTGGGAATAAATACTCTGAGCAGAAAAAAAAAACACTGGGAATAAATACTCTGAGCAGAACTGGTCTGGGTTCTGTACATGGGTACAGATGAGAGATGGGCCTTCAAGGCCTTTGTCGGCCCTCTTTTCTGTGATCAATGTCCTGGTGAGCTCTGCTCTGCTGAAAGGAAAGGTGGCTTTGTAGTCAAAATACTCCGAAAAGGCTGCATCTTCCACCAGCTTTCCAACTTTAGGCAAGCCACTGAAAGAGACACATACACATATTTGTTTGTTTGTTTGTTTGTTTGTTTGTTTGTTTGTTTAAGGTGTGTTGGGGTCTCAAAAAGTACATACATGCCTAGAATCTTGTAACATTCCATCAGTTGACCAACTCTCGTTGACAGCAATGTTTGTGTGCTTTCGAAAAAACCATCCCAATACCAAGTTCTCTTTAGACATCTAACTCTGTGTTTCAGTAGGACAGGGAATCCTCATTTCTGTGCATGGTTTGCACTTACCTCTTTTTGTGAGGAATTTCCATGGCTAACATCATCATTCATCACAGAAAAAGGCATGTCTAACATCATGATGCAATTACTATTGTTTTGATAGTTGATGGTTATTTTGCATTTCATAGCTAACAGCACGAGTTCTCTTTGAGTAATTTGCTATGGCAAAAGGTCAGTGGAGCAGTCAAGGGAAAGGGGATGTGACAGTGTCACCACAAAACACATCACCTCTACATACTCCCTGGTTTGGGGGATGAACAGTGTCCTTAAACTTTGCAGCTCCACCTTGGGATGGGATGACACCCTGCCCCCATCAGTTTTGCCCAGCTAAGGCCAACAGATGTTTTGTTATTTATGGAAACAAAGCCTTGCAGAGTAGAAGTAGTCTGCCCTTGGGCAGATGTGTCTCTCCATGTTAGAAGATGGAGCTCCAAACGTACAGAGACATTTTATTTATGGTACTATAAAGGAAGGGAAACGTTGTTCTGAGGAGAAGGAGGATTTTAATGGTAGGCAACAGGCAGCAGGGAGTGGCATTTGAGGGCAAGGTCTCCCCAGAGGCACCTCTGTGTGACCACTGATGAAATGGAAAGTGTTTTCATCATGTCAAAAGTTCATTTCAATCAGAAATGTCACCAGCCCAGGAAGGAATTTGTTATTCCTGGGGTCTGTCACTGTTCCTGCTTCTGCTCTCATGGAAGCTGTGCAAGTCACACCACCCTGTCGTTGCAACATCTGTTTCTCCCATCCTTTCTCTGCAGAAGTCAAAGCAAAATGTATTATGGGGTTACAATTTCCCCTTCATGCTTCCCATACTCTTCAGCCCCCTGACGCAGTCTGTATATGAGGTCTAATTCAGGCTGTCAGCACAGCTGAGACAAATATATTAAATCTACCTTTATTTTCTTTGCCGTTTCAGTGGGGTGTGGTATCATTTGTTTTCTGCCCCAAATTGATTGCAGTTTTGCTTTTAGTTGTCAAACTACTGTCAGCTTTTATGTAAGAGGAAGCCATATTTCTCTGCTGGGCAAAATAATTCATGATGGTATAAATAAAGCTCGTGGCAGTAATAGAGTAACATATTTTGGTAATAGAAATAGTCTTATTTCTCCAGTAAACAGGAAGCAACATGGAGTCCGTGCAGTACTCTCTTCTGAGTAAAAGAATGGCATTAATAAAAACAGGTGAAACAAACACAAGCAAGGAAGAACCTCCTTCAAAATGTTATATTCTGGCTTTAAAAACAAAGGTGGTTTATTTGTTGGGTTTGTCTTTTTTTTTTTTTTTTGCTGGTTAATACTGACAAATTTAGGGCAGTTTCATTAAGAACTAACTCACAGAATTCCTCCTCTAAAAAATGTAACCATAAATCTTCATATTTTGTACCTGCTGATTGTAGGTAGTTAATCACAAGCACAACAGTTGCTTAGCTTGGATGACCTTGTAATTTCTGTAAAGGAAACAAATCAGGTGGGAGTACCAGTAGATAAAAGAAGCGGACTGGCAGGAACAAATTTTTCTTCGTAGTCTGTTGATTTTAAAATGGAGAAATCACTCTTTGAGCAAAATATTTAACCTCTCTCAGAAGTTCCAGTTTGCATTTCCCCTCCACTTCAGTGTATTATGTCCTACTTAGCAACACGTGTGCAGGAGATTTAACAGAGGCAATCCTTGTAAGGCAGTCAAACGTATTTAAAAGCTGATCCAAGTCAGGATTTAAAAACTGTATTTGTATATGTGGTCATGTATGTTCACTGTGGCTATTACTGTGAGTACAAGCAGGACTGCTAGAGGACTAAGTCTGCCTTGTGTGCATGGTCATCCATCTATATCCAGAAACTCTGGCGTTTCCCGTGCAGGCTGTTGTATGTGGGTAAACAAAGGTGCCTTTCTGAAGAGGGTAAACAAGATTTAATGTTTGTGTTTGTTTTGTGTAGGACTAAATGTCTTTTGGACAAATGTATCAAGAAAGCAAATATCCTTACCATTGCACCAGGTACAATTGTGTAATGTTGGAATTTTGCATGTTTCCCCTAAGACCTAGTGTTATCAGAAGGATCACTTAGAGATGAATGGGGTCTTTTTTTGCATATGTGCAGAAAAGTTACAACCAGTCTTTTAGAGGCAGATTTGGATAAGAATTATGCTCCTGTTTCAGTGCACTGGGATTCACAAGCACTGCACAGACCGTATGTGGGAATTAAACTAAGTTCTTAGCCTCAGACCTGACTGTGTGAAATTACTGTCTATGTTAATAACTTTAGTGAAGAGGAAGTGTTCTCACATGTGGTAGACCACCTCAATATGTCTCCAAGTGTGCAGCCTGTAATATTCATCACTTGCCTTTCTGATAATAAATAACAAGCCAGCAAACTACAGGGAAAGCACATTAGCACCAATAATAATTCAGTAACCTGGTTCTTCACTGACATCCCTGAATTCAGGAGGCAGCAACACCAGTGCTTAATGAATAATTAATAAAATAAGTATTCAATATATTGTATTTGTTCAGTGAGCAAGCATCTATAATGTCAGGCTAGACTATTTATCCTCCAGAATGTTGGAGTTTTTCAGCGTGATGGAAAAGTCTTCACTATTTCCTTTATTGCAGTAATCAAGACAGAAATGGTCTTCCTGCCTCCCTGCAATCGGCTGGCTTTGATTTAAAATCTAGTCTTGCAAGCAGGGCCCCTGATCTCAGACATCAGAGCCTGCGGAGGCACGAGCCTGCTTCTTCGGTGGGGAACAGGCATGGCTCCTGGACCAGGGCCCTGTCTTTTCTACATGCTCAGGGACATCAGTTGCCTGGTGGAGTGGCAGATGGCAGCTTGGTTGCACCCAGACCCTTTAGGGGTGCATGCAGGAGGTCACAGATTCATATCATCATAGAATGATTTGAGTTGGAAAGGACCTCAAAGACCATGTGGTTTTAACTTCCCTGCCATGGGCAGAGACAGGTCCCACTGGACTGGGGTGCTCAAAGCTCCATCCAACCTGACCTTGAATACTTCCAGGGATGGGGCGTCCACCACTTCTCTGGAGAATTTATTTCAGTGCCTCACCACCCCCACCGCAAAGAATTTCATCCTAATACCTAATGTAAACCCTCCCTCTGTCAGTTTAAGGCCATTCCCTGTTGTTCCGTCACTACATGCCCTTGTGAAAAGTCCCTCTCAATCTCTCTTGTGGGCTCCCTTAAGGCACTGGAAGGCTGCTATATGTAAAGTGTGAGTAAACTCTCTCCTTGGTACCTTGTACATCACAGAAGGTACAGAGAAAGGTTCCTGGTCATCTGCCATGAAGGTATTTTCATAGACCCATCAGCAGACCCACCTCCAGTTAAACCTGCAAGCAGCATGGGAAACAAGCTTCTTCAGCCTCTGGCTGCACTGGGAAGTTGGAGCACCCAAACTTTGCTCCAGTTCTGGCTTTCCCAGAGCACTCTGCTCCCCCATACAAGGAATTCCCTGCCCCGGGGAAGCTTTAATATCCAAGGTTCAGCTATAAAAGAAAGAGGGCAGGCAGCCCCTCTGACAGGACCTGGTTTGTTTGGAGCTGCACATCAGTCTCAAAGTGGGGAGCAACTTCTCTGAGAAGAGTTTGGTGTCTTTACATCTCCCCATCATGGGATTTTCCAACTGATCCCAAAACTTCCATCTGCTTCTTTCAGGGGAAGGAGTGGCTGATGTTTCAAGGCCAGAACATCCCCTGAGACTCTACCTTTTACTGGTTAACGACTGAGTGTAAATGCCTGGTGTCCTTTACCCTCAGGTTGTGCCAGAACCATTCACCCTTCCCTCGTTTGAGCAGACATAAAAGATGAGATAGAGAGACCTGGGCAATTGCAAGCATCATAGAGCCATGTGATATTTCACCATCCATTTCATCTTCCCCTTCAGACTAGACTAGCAAAGAAGATCTAATACTCTAATGCAGTTAGAAGAGCTGCCAGCGTTTTGCACTGCACTGTTTAATGCCAGCAAAGGGCTCCATCGTGTTTTCTAATGTGACATGACAGATAAAAAAGGCTCAGCAGTGGAAGGATAGGATTTTTGCCTCAGAAAACCATCATATATGACACATTTTTGGGAGGTACTTTTCTTTCCCGTTGTCTTGACTAATTCTTCTCTTCAGGTCTTTATTCTGTCTTATTTCTCGTTGTATTTCAGTAGCGCTAGTAGCCCCTCCATCACCCCACCTTGGTTTGAGATACTGTGCAGCACTTGGCCTCAGTCTGAAGGATTTTGGAGCAGATACCCAGACAGAGGTGGGGAAATGCAAGTCATTAGTGGAGGAATACCAGGCATGACAGCTCATTTGTCTCAGCATCCTCCCTGATTGTTTCACACTTGACTGCCTCATATTTGATTCTCCCGCCTGCCCATCACTGTACCTTGCCTTTCTCTCAGTTCTGTGCACTTGTCACTGGACATGTCGTGTTTTAACAATTAGGGCATGTGTTAAAATCTTCCAGAGAGCAGTGCTGCCTCACTATTCAGCATAAAAGGATATCTGAAAGGATGAACTTGACCCAGCATTACTAAAGATTCAGTGCCATCCTTATTTTCTTTAGTATTTCTATGATTGATCATGGCAACTGGGAGAAGTGCTCAAAGACAAGAAGGAAAGAAAATGTCACTCTTATATTCAAGGAGGAGTCAGGGAATTATAGGCCAGTTGACCTCACCTTCGTCACTGGGAAGGTGATGGAGCAGCTAATCCTGGAAACCATATTCAGGTGCGTAAAGAACAAAAAAAGTCATCAGTAGTCAACATGGATTCACAAGGGGAAGTCATGCTTGATCAATGTGATGAACTTGTACAGTGAAGTTACTGACCTGGTAGACAGCTGGGGAGTAGTAGATAATATCTGTGTAGATTTCAGTAAGGCTTTCAGCATTGTCTCCCATAAGATTCCTCGAATGTCCAAGAATGGGCGCAGCCATTCAGGCTTTTCAATCCCTTTACCCATCCAGTCCAGAGGCTGGTGTTCAGTGGCACCAGGTCTAGTTGGACTCCAGTAATTAGCAGTACACCTCAAGGGGTCGGTACTGGGTCCAGTCCTCTTTAACATCCTTTGTTAATGATCTGGATGACAGGCAGAACATATCCTCAGCGAGCTTGCTGGTTACACCAAACTCAGAGTTGTAGGTGATGCACTGCAGGATAGTGCTGCCATCCAGAGGGACCTTGACAAGCTGGAGAAATGGGCTGACAAAAGTCTCATGAAGTTCATCAAAGGCAAGTGCTAATTGCTATACCTAGGGAGGAACAACCCCATGCACCAGTATATGTTGGGAGCTACCCAGCTGGAGAGCAGCTTGGCAGAAAAGGATCCAGGCATCCTGATGGACATGAAGTTGGACATAAGCCAGCAACTTGGTGGGAGAAAAAAATGGCTGATGGTATTCTGGGCTGCACTGAAAAAGTGTTGCCAGCAGACCAAGGGACGTGATCTTTCTCCTCCAGTGAGCATTGGTGAGGCCACATCTGGAGTGCTGTGTGCTCAGAATCACAGAATATTCTGAGTTGGAAGGGACTTACAAGGATCATCAAGGCTCCTCTGTAGAAAAGAGATATGGGCATATGAGAGAGAGTGCAGTGAAGGGCCACAAAGATGATGGAGATGATGAACTGGAGCATCCTCCCTGTGGAGATCAGCTGAGAGAGCTGGGACTGTTGAGCCTAGATAAGAAAAGACTCAAGAGATCTTATGGGTGTGTATAAATACCTGAAGAAAGGGTACAGTGGGGACAGAACCAGGCTCTCCTCAGTGGGGCCCGGTCACAGGACCAGAGGCAACAGGCATAAACAAAACAAGGAGGTTACCTCTGAGCATCAGGAAACATTATTTCTACTCTGAGGGTGACCAAACACTGCCACAGGTTGGCCAGGGGGATTGAGGAGTTTCTCTCTGTGGAGATAATCAAAAAGTCATTTGGACACAGTCCCAGCTCTAGGCAGCTCTGCTTGAGCAGAGGGGTTGGATCAGATGGGCTTCAGAGATTCCTGCCAAACTCACCATTGTGTGATAGCACAAGGTATCAAAAGAACTCACAATGTCAATGTGTATTAGCAATATCTTTGGCTTTTGAAGTGTGCGACACTGTTGGCTGGTTTTTTGTGTGTGTCTTTTGCCAAATTTTGTCTCCGACTTCCCCAAATCCTGATTCTGCAGTCTAAGGTTTCTATGAATATGTTTCATAAAGCTGTTCTGCTGCAATACTTGACTAATTTCTTCTGATTTGGGTTATTGCACAATAGCTGTGCCAGCACAGACAGTTTAGCCAGGTCACAAGCTCTGACAAATGCCCGTCTATGACATGCAGACTGTAAGAGTCTCTAGCTTACTTCAGTCCCAAGAGAGTGTGGGGTTAGCCCTTGGGACCAAACTCCTTGTGTTCTGCTCTATGGTAAAAGTTACCAGGACTCAAGAACTTCTCACAGACATGCTGCATTTACATGGAAATCAACTCCAGACGCCCAACTTCCTTCAACAAGCATTTCTCTCAGCTCTGCACTTCCCCATCCCCTCAGTCCACCTCTGCCATAGCAAAAAACAAAACAAAAAAAACCCACAAAAACCCAGAGTCTCAGTTTCCCTTCCAAGAATTTTCAGTGTCCCTGCACCCTTGTATAGCTCTCTTCTCCTTTTCTAACTATCTGAAGGAGAACCTTAAGATCTGCCTTTAACACTTTCTATCTGTGGGTGAATCCAGAGACAATAATCAGCAAATTATTGTTCTTTCTCGGTTTGGGGAGTTGTGAGCTTGGTCCTCTCGCAGACATCCCAGACAGCCTGCAGTGGTGCTGCCTGGTATCTGTACAGCAGCAACAATCTCGAGTAATGCATTGTACAGCAGTGCTCTGATGTCTCTAAAGAAGAAAATAGAGTGGAAGTGTGTATTTAATGCACATCTTGCTGAAAACACTGCTCAGAGGAGTTTGAAAAGCTGACCGAGTGTAGTAGTTGTGAGACATTCCCCCCCACCTCCCATTTCTTAGCAGCTGGTGTTCATTAGCTGAGCAAAGTTGTTATTAGCACTAGATAATCTCCAGTCATGAGAGTAGGCTTACCACCCAATAAACTGTAGGGCACAGATGTAAATTCAGTACGCCTGGAAAGCAAAACACAAGTCCAGGTGGCTGTGGCCATTGGGGCTGGAAGGAGGGGCTGAGGGGGTATATCCTTTTACGTCAGCTCAATGTGGATGAATGAGAAATTGCATATTTTAAACTAATAAAGAAGTTGAGCAGAACTGGGAAGCAGGCACTGTCTGTTTGCCCGGGCCATCCTAGCCTGCATGTTTTAGTCCAATCTGCAGTAGGTGCAGTTTCCAGTTTTATGAGCACTTTGTGCATCATCGGTAGATACTCAGAACGGATTTTTGTCAGGGTGACTGTGATGATTTCCTCTTCTACGTTTTTCCAAGCCCCCTGTCCTTGCCATCACTGCAGCTAGATATGCAGAAAACAAGTGTATGCCACAAAACCAGGGCACTGAATGCCCAGGACCGAGGTATTTCAGCCTTGGCATTTGAGTGTGCCCTGCAGGGAAATCCAGGCTTCTCTTATGGCACGTCAGCAGCCATGAACAAACATACTGTTCTCGCCTTGAGTACAAAGTATTTTAAATATTAATTCTCTTCAGCCTTTCTGCCTGAATGCCAGCTGCATAACTATTTAGTAAGGAGCTCAAAAAAACAGTCACCAACGTAAGGCAGTCTTTCTTTAGACGACAAACAATTGCAAAAAGTGTGGATTTTGATAGCACCCTCATTTGAAATATCACAGGGAAAACATCTACAACACTTTCCCAGCGGGATTTAAGGAGTGAGGTGTCTGAAGTGTAAAGGAGAAATGATTCATTAGGTCAACAGGGCCAAGAATAGTTTTCTCTCCCATTTTATATAAGGAAGGAATGGAAGATGTCATTGGGCATTCCCTCCCCCTTCGTAGTTCACCATCAGCTCTAGTTAGGGAAAAAAATAGTCTGAAGAATACTGGTATCACCCCAGCAGCTAGATTGTGGTAATGAAGCGGGTTTTCCATTGCTAAAGTGTCAGGTGGAACAGGGGAATGTGCAGGGAAGAATACAGGCACCTGGCATTAGTCGGAAAACTGAGAGTGGAGAAACTTCAGGAGGGGGTGAACTGAGCCCTCAAAACTTCAGGGAGAAAGTGTAGAAAGCTGATGTCACATTATTCAAGGGACAAAGAGAAAGGCTGCAGCCTGTTCAGCATAACACAGAAGGTTTGAATGTCCCTCTGGAAGCCTTTTGTTTCACAAGGGGGGGTTTGTTTATTTTGAAGTTAAGAGTATTTGCCTGGAAATAGGATCTTTGTTACTTTGGAGATTATTGATTCCCGCTGCTAATTCCCTGTTTGATGTGATAAGCCTCTTTATAGCATTCCATTTGTTTTGCTGTGGAAATATGTACAAAGCCAAAACAGAAAAAAAGCTTATCACTTTTTGGTCCAAATTTAGCCTCCAGGTAATTATGTGCATCCCAGTAACTTCAAGGGAAGAAAAGGCAGATGGGACAAGAATTCTCCTGAGTAAAAAATATTTTGTCATGCTTTTAGGCCACTAGATTTGAACCTAAAGGCAATGATATAACTGTGAAATAATGATATCTAATATCTTGTCAAAATAATAAATATGCAGTTTCCTAAGGCATGGAGTTTTTTAATTTTAACCAGGTAAATAATTTCTTCTGGTTTTGTTTTTAAAGCTAGACATTTTTGCTCTTTTCTGTCTCTGGTGCAGCATGGTTTTCATTGATGTTCCATGAGATGCTAGGATTTTTAAAAAATTATTTCTGACCTTTGTTAATGCGTAGAAGCAGAGGTAGGCTCTGGTAGTGAAGGTGTTAAATACACACCAGCTGGGAATTTGTACAATGGGCAAATCTCTGGATAGGGTGGTGAAACATGACATTCTTTAGAAAGAGAAGAAATTAATGTGCAGTTGGTGATGCAGATACAAAAGAATCAATGTTGTAGAGCATGTGCAAAGACCCGGGCTGACCAGCAGGTATCACATTACATGGTGAGGAATGACCAAGGCACCTGCACTGAAGTTTGCAACACAGGTGCTGGGGAGACTTCTCCTTGTAATCCACCTCAGTAGATTTGTGCTTGCAATCACTGTAGCAGTTACTGGAAAGAGGGTTGTATCTACTGGACTTGGCTGAATTAGGGATTTTTTGCATTTGGTACTCAAATGGAACAAAATAATTAACAAGTGGAGTAGGGAAAACTGACTAAAAATAGCAAGTACAGGCATCATTAATTTTTTATTACACACTGAAAACTAGCATTTCAGGTCAGAATTAAATATTGCCCAGTGCATTTTTAATGCTTTTTAATTTTTTTTTTTTATTTTTAAGAAAAGTATGTCTAGTGAGTTGTTTTTTTCAGCTGAAACTACTCACTAAGTTTAACCTCACCTTGCAGATAGTTTCTGACCTTCTAGAACTCAATTTTAGTGTTTGTCACAAACATTTCAGCCAGTCCTAATTCTTAATCTTCAAGTCAAAATTTTAGGCACAGCCCTTTGCAAAAAGTTACTGCTATTCATTACCTGCCTTTCATGAAGTCTAGGGATCTGAAATCCCACAATCTGGGGATATGAAATCCCTCTGTCACAAAATAGTTAATCACTCTTAAAGTTCTCCAATTTTTCACTTCAGGAATTTTCCACTTCAGTAACAAGACAAAGTATGGGCACCATGCTATTTCCTATGCATCTTTTGTACTAGAAACTGAATTATCATGGTTTTGAATTGCTAACACTGCCAACTTCTGTTATAAAAGGTTTTATTTGGAGTTCCTATATTGTGGTTGTTCCAAGTCACTGAGTATTTTAGCTTTTGATTCATTTAGCAGTGTGTAGGTTGCTTTATTTTTTATGTTATCAGTGTAAAGTGCCTATCTGGAGATGAATTTTATTTCTGCACTATTGTTCATTTGCCTTTCTTCATTCTGGCACTGGTGAAATGGTCTATGATAAACTAATATGGTCAGGGAATTTATGTGATACAGGCTGAGAGAGCTGGGGTTGTTCAGCCTGGTGAAATGAAGGCTCTAGGGAGACCTTAGAGCAGCCTTACAGTGCCTAAACGGGGTTCTTCAGAAGAGCTGGAGAGGGACTTTTTACAAGGGCGTGTAGAGATAGGACAAGGGGAAATGGCTTTAAACTGACAGAGGACGGGTTTGGATTAAATATTAGTAAGAAATTCTTTACTGTGAGGGTAATGAGACACTGGAACAGGTTGCCCAGAGGAGATGGGGTTGTCTCATCCCTGAAAGTGTTCAAGGCCAGGCTGGATGGGACTTTGAGCAACCTGATCTAGAGGAAGGGGTTCCTGCCCATGACAGGGAGGTTGGAAGTAGATAATCATTAAGGTCCTTTCCAACCCGATCTGTTCTATGGTAATTCCTCTCTCTATTCTTTGAGTGGCCTGTAGCTGCTGTAGTTACAGAGGAGACTTTACCAAGTTGGCCATGTATATGTTGAGATTGACATCAGCAAGCTGGTGAAGCTCCCCACCCAGATTTCCTTCTTTAGAATGAACAGCTTTTTACCTTTTGGATTGAGATTTTCCATGACGGTCACAGATTACTTGGACTGCCAAGCAAAGTTGGTTTATTTGTTTACATGTTTAAAATGTCCCTGGCTTGATATTTTAGGGTTACAGTTGTGTTAGTGCATATGTGAATAAGAAGATAAGGTGCTGCTGCTTTTTTTGTTCAACATATTGCGTATTGGCAGTACTAGAGGTGTAACACACCTGCTAATGCACAGGTCTCCTGGGTCACTGTGGTCCATAGATAAACACCATGCAGTCACTGTGGTCCACAGAGGCCCATCAGGGGGTTTGATCTTCAGGCTAACTAAATGTAGGGATGGTGGTTCCTCCATGATGTGCTTCAGCCCTCAGCTTTTCCTCAGAGCCAGCAGCTGCTCCTCAGGGTAGGTTGCGCTTAAGTTTCTGACAGCAGATTTCTCAGAAGAGGATCCTTAGAAGAGAGTGTTGCTGGGAAAGATCACTGGGGCTTTAGAAGGTGAGGAGCTCTGGGGAGTGGGGCTGTACTTCCACTGTCATCCCTCAGCCTCCCTCCGTGTTTTCTTCCCTGGTCCCACAGAACTTCTTCCAACCTAAAGCATTGCTTTTTGTCTCCATCCCAAGGCCATGCCACATACACAGAGGAATAACTGCTTTATTCCTAAATGAAATATATTCCACCATCCAAGCTTCCCTGAGCATCAGGAGCCAGGGTGGGGAAAATTCTGACAGAGAAGGGGGTTCTGCTCTTCTGGCTCGTGCTTGGAGATGCCTCTGCTTTTAGGAGTGTAACTTTTATGGTAAGAAGCACCTGTGTGCTGGAAACTAGAGAGACACCCCAGATTTGTTTAATCCAAGTTGCTAAAAACACCAGGGGTGGTGTCACAACTCCAGTCACAGCTGGCTTGGCTGGGTGATAGAGAGCTGAAGGGGTCGGGGCCCCCGCCTCAGGTCTGTTGTTTGACAGGGTGGTCCGTAGGATATTCCATGAAACCCTTCAGCAGCAGGAGACTGGGGACACCTTTGCAAATATAATAGTGGTCATCTGGTCTCCTACAGGTCTTCCAAATATAAGGTTGCGCCTCAAAACTGAGTCAGTGCAGAAGCTGGTAGGAGAAGACTGCAAAAACCAGTGTTTGGAGGAAAACAATGTTGTATTTAACCAGGAAAAAAAAACCTTGTTCTGAGGTGTAAGGCAACTAAACCTTAAGGCCTGCGGTTCAGGTTCTAGATCTTTACTTCAAAAATGTATCGTTAAAGACCCATTGCTGTAAGTATGTTTGTTCACAGAGACGAAAAAACTTTACTGTATAGAGATTTTAAGATGAACCATTCAATAATGCCTATAGACAGCAAGCATATCTGTTCAGCTCAGATTGAGTATTTTTGGTGCAATTTTACTCAAGTCATTCATAGATTGACCTTGAACTGTGAATTATGATCTCTGTAGCTTTGTAAAATCAGCTTTTAATTCAATATTATTACATTTTGTGAAGCAAGTGTCTTCTCACAATGCTGTATAGACAACAGAAGGACAATCGCTAACATTTTAGAACATTTTTTTCTCTATTACAATGGGTCCTAACATCCATCTGTTTTTTCTGGCATGCTTTAGATTTTCAACCAGCGTTTAGTACATTTCTCCCTCTGGATTTCTAGTACGCAAAAACATCCCATTTTTATTGTTCCAAAAATACATCCTTGAATTAGATGCATAGTAACTTCCCTACTCTAAAAAAAATGTTCTTTGTTTCCTACTGCAGTTTTTGGATATTTTGTTCTTGGGACTAGGGATAAGAGATTTGAGAAATAATGCTGCAAAACTTATGTGGTATAACTATCTTAATTCAGCCATGCCTCCTTTTTTCTAAAATCATTTAAACTTACATGATCATGTTTTATGTGACCAGGCAGCATTTGGCTGAGAGTTTTGACATTAATGGAACAGCACAGTAATGAAACGGAGGGTGCTCCATTTTCGAGCTTGAGGTGCGAGGCATGATCTTGCAATGTTCCACAAACCAGTAGGCATTTAGCAGTTAGTATTATTGAATAGGGGGCCAAAATCTGAATTTGTGTGTCTATCACTGCTTGGCATTATCTTTAGAAAAGAAATGAAGTGATTTCTTGGGAAAATGCAGGTGTATGCATTGTGATAGGGGT
Source organism: Oreocharis arfaki (assembly GCA_013398015.1). Classification (NCBI taxonomy): domain Eukaryota; kingdom Metazoa; phylum Chordata; class Aves; order Passeriformes; family Paramythiidae; genus Oreocharis; species Oreocharis arfaki. Next base: position 135,236 of record VZRR01004735.1, on the reverse strand, counting down.
GTAACGGAAGACTGATGACTTGGGTATGTCATTGTTCACACTGTTTCTGGTCAGGGTTATAGGGATATCTAGTCATTGCTTTATTTCTTTCAACAAAATACAAACTTCATGGCCCAAGATAATTTTGCTTTGTGTGGGTATTAAAAAGAAATTTTTTCCGTATATGATGAACAAGATTTTAACCTTAGTCAAACTTAATGAATTGTTGAAATCTACATTTTTAATATGATTCTCTTTTCCCAGGAGACATACTCTGGGTAGTTCTTTCTTGGGAAGCTTGTAACTTTCCAAAGAATAAATCAAAATCATAATTCAATCCCTCAGTGAGCTGAAACAGAAAAAACAGCATCATTTGAGCCATGACTCAAGAATAGATTCACATGATCTAAAGAATGGGAAAACAAATTGGTCAGTTTTAAGAGTTTTAAACAAAGGGCCAGCTTGGTTATATTTTTCACTATACACAGATGCTTGAGCAAGCAAGAAAATTTGCTGATTAGTTTTCCCAAAAATCCTCACTGCAATCTAGACTAATCGGAGCTTTAAAGTCTATATTGAAGCTGTTTCTCAACACAAAATCAAGTCTGGGATAAGGATAATTTTGAGGGGTAGTAAATGACTGATTAGAGCCTGAATTAAAGTCTGAATAATTTTAGTTGTAAATCTGATTTTCCTGTAGAGCCCAGCTGGAAACACAACTGCAGATGTGTTACGGGAGCTGTAATTTGGTTGGCTCATGTTTCAGACTGTTCTGTATTTCTTGTAGTGCCCTAATGCTGAGCAAAAGCATTGCCTCTCTCCTCCAGGATATGGGACTGTTGTAGCTATCCTGGATCAAATGGTCCAGTCCAGGGAACACATTGGGATACTAAGGCAGAAGTAGTATCTTGCCAGTAAGGCACCATCAGAAAGTACTTTTATCTTCAACTGGCACTTAGCATTTTTTTAGATTTTCACCAAAAGCAAGCACTACCTACCAGAATTGTCTAACTAGTTTTCTGCTACACTCTGTCACAGTGATGCTTTACCCATTTTCCTAGGGATGAACAGGCATCTCTGCCCACGTTGGTCTGCTTTAGTCATTGCCACAGGCTTCTTTATAGCTGCAGAAGCACCACCATCTCCCAGAGGCTAAATATTTTAAATCAACAGGGAAGTGGAAAGCAGTCATTACATGATAGCTGAATCATGGCAAACACTCCTTATGGTTTTATTGCCCTAATTTCTCAGGAAGAGGAGTTATAAAGCGTATTATCATGACTGATACAAGGAGACTTGTCGCACTTACCTGTGAGTGAGCTTAAAGAAAGTGATAATCCTACAGATTAGTCAACATTTTAATGGACTCTAGTACAAGACTGTTATTGGTATAAAACTGTTACACTTGCTTCTTTGGGTAGGGATTTTCTATTTAATATGCCTTCAGTTTATTCACTCGTTGATAAAACTGTATTTAATCCCATTTTATAAATCCTGTTTAGGAGAATGACAGTCCTCCGTAGACTCTGCAGTCTGCCTGGCAATATCTGGGCTGGCACTTCAGAGAAAGTGAACCTCCAGGTTTACAATGATTTTTTGCTCATTGTGCAGTGATGTAAGGAAAGGAGGTAGTTCAATCCTGCCCTCTGCTAACAGTTACGTGATAGAAGCAAATACAAGATTTTCTTCTCCTCCCTTTTTCTCTAAATTTTGTGTATATGGCATGGGAATGCAAAGAGCCCCGATAGCCTTTACTTCACCAATTCTGCTTTGCTATCAGCATTATTATTATTGGGAAAGGCAAGGTAAATTGAGACTCTACTCCCATTAAATTTTCCTCATGTGGAATTATTTTGCTGATGTAAATCAGCGCAGTTCTACTGGCTTCAGTCACACTCATTTATGTCAGCTAAAGAGCAATGTGACAAGTAGTTCTTTGTAACAGCTGGTTTCTCATGTGCCCAGCTCAGATTTACTGCTCTATTAGAGCAGTGTCTAGGGTAGTATGAGCCCAGTTGCAGCTGATTAAAGATATTTTCACGTACAGAATAATTTCAGGAGTTGCTCCAGAGATTATGCCCCACTGTGCTCAGTAGTTATTTTACATCAGGGTGACTTAAGTCATGAGGAACAGCTGTGTGAGCATGACTTGGCTCAGAGTTGCCTTGGGGATATTCTGGACATCTCACCATGCTGCTGAGGGCCCTGTCGTGTCCACCAGTCCTGTTCATGGGTCACACACACCAGATGTCACCATTCAAGCACTGGAGAGCTGCTAGGTTCTGCCTTTCATGTCTGCAGACACTCACAGTTAATAAGCCTGGCGAGTGTGTGGGGAATCATTTTCCAGCAAGCCCTGTATTATATCCAGACATTATACTTGCGTATGACCCCACGCTAGGCTCTTAAATTTTCTTGTCCTCTGGACAGAGGCAAAGATTAATTCCTGGTACACAGAAAACACATTTCCCACATCATCCTGTTCACATAACAAGCTGGATGGCATGAACCAGCTTTTTCTTGGAGCTCATCCACAGCAAAACAAGAGATCAAGGGCAGAAAACCCATGACTCCTGGTAGGGGACAGCCTAGGCAGCCAGGAGCGTCTTTCTTCAAAGGTGCTGCAGACAAAGGGCTGCAAAAATCTGAGCTGAGGCCCCACAACGGGTTGGCTGCTCTCCTGAGAGCCCTCAGGGAATGGCCACACTGCAGAACAGGGTAAGTGTCACTGTGTACTTCATTTAAGTGTTTTGTCGTGCCCAAGGAGATGTTTTTCCTTTTATTGCTCCTGCAGAACACTGACACATGGAGCAGAAAGTTTTCATTCTGAGTTCTCCGGTTGCTAGGGAGGCTCCAAACAGTAGCATCCATCAGTGAAAATGCTGCCTTTCTTTCCTGTTGCTCTCTGAAGAGATTACACTCGCACCAGCCAGTATTTCAGATCCACAGCAATTGATTTTGCATGATTGTCCCTTCTGGCCCCAAACTCCTACTCGTCGGCTGTGATGTGACCAGTCCAGCCCAGAGCAAATTCAAAAGAACAAGCAAACAAAAAATAAAAACACCCAACAAAATAAGCCCCACTATACACTGTCCTCATGAAGAACTGCTCAGCTCTTATTGTCTAGCCCAAGGAGTGTGATGCATTTGATCATGCAGGCAGTTAATTCAGAAAATTGGTTTGCTGTCAAGTTTATCTTTGTAAACGTGAACAAACTTTTTAATGTTTCACTGACAATCTCATTTGGATATGATTTTTTCAGTAAAATCCTAGCAAGGCTTTCCTTATGTGACCATAAATCTTAGGAAGGTTTCCTTTGTAGTAAAACCTTTGTCACAGCGTATTTGCAAAACTGTTGTAATCAATATTGCAAAAACGTATGAAGTATAAACCAAAGCAATACACTGTAAAGCACAAATTACAAAAAACTTTCCTGTCTTCTTGAATGCCTGAAGTATATTGCAAAACTGTGTGGATGGCACAGTGAAGGTGAGGCATGGGATCACACAAGGGATTTTAAATACAGAAAGTGCTGTCAGAGGTGGTTACTTGTTAAGGTCTGTCTCGCCTGTTCCTTGGTCAGGTACCTGCACTCACTTACTTCCATGAAACATCTGGAGTTACCTTTCTGATCAACAGCAGCAGCACTCATCCCACTCCATCCTTATAGTTTGCCCAAGCAGATCCATTCTTTGCCATGGCACCAGGTTCCTTCCTCGCCTCCATTTTCTCCCATTTATTCTGATTGAGCTGCTAATGAGACACCTTTTTGCTGACCTGTGGCCTCCTGACTGCCTCATGCAGCCCCTGTGATGTTAAATGAAATAAGGCACAGCAGCAAGCCAGCAATCAAACCACTGAAATCAACCTCTGCAAGCTAGGTGGGCTTCATTAACAACTTTTTATGCTGGGCAGCACAGGAAGGAAGGCAGAAGAGGGGAGCTATCACCACTGATGTTTGCCAAGGTCAGAGCTGGATGCTGGAGATGGTGTACTGAAATTTAGTATGAAAGAATAAAACATGTATTTGCAGCCATAGTAATAAAGCAAGAGCTGCTTGCGTTTCTTGATATACATTATCTGTAACTACTATCAAGATTTTCAAAGAGTAATAGAGATGTTAACAGCTGTTCAGCATCTGGCAAACCTAGAAATTAGGAGGCAAGAAACAAGAACTAAAATGGTGCTGTTCTGAGGAGCTGGTGGGGGTGGTTGTAAAGCCCCCATAGTTTGGGGGCAGAAGTCACTGTAACAGCATGAGAAGAAATCAACTGAGCAAGAGACCATGAAAAGAGATAATTGTGAGAGCTTGGAAGGGAAAGGCTGTGGAACGGGCTGGATTTGTTTGAAGAGTTCATCGAGGAGGGACTTAGAATGAAGGAGAAGGAGCAGGCTCAGTCAGTCCCAAAGGATAATGGGAATGGGAATGTAACAGCAGTTCATGGAGATGAAAGCAGACAGTGGTACTGGAGGTCAGGAACCTCCACAGCTTCTATTCATGACCTTCTTCATCCTCCAGTGCTGCTTTACTACTTGCACTGTAAGGACTAATTAAGATTTTGGTCCTCTACAGGGATACCTTAGCTTTTCCTACTGCCTAAGTCATATTATTAAAACTTCTTGGGATTATAAAATTCCAGAAGTGAAACATAATCCTTGAATGAATCTATCCAAAGTGTCATGGCTTTTCTGCTGTGCATCACTTGGAAATGGTGGTCACCATTTAGGTGGGAGTACTCTGCAGACTGAAAAGGGTGGATAATGGGCTCTGCAAAGTAATTTTACTCTTGATGGGAAGCATGGGTGTCCTCAGCTGGCTTTCACTAGGGGCCCTACCAGTGTGAGAAAGAATCCCACAGTCTATAGGTCCTGAGCAGCACAGGAGTAGAGGGTGCATATGATAACAAGGGCATACTTGGAGGAAATCTCTGTCCTCTTGTGGAGAAGCAATGACATGGTAACATGGAGTAAAAGGTGGATTTAAATGCAAGTACTTCATGGTAGGTACCTCACTAAACACATGGAAGGCTTGATCCTTGTTGCAAATCGCTTCTGTAGGAAGATAAAACTGCCTTCTGTTAGAAACATCCTAGTGTGAACAGTTCATGACGGAACAGTTATCAGACTCCTTCAATCCCTGTTTTCTTGGAAGGGGGAGGACCTTTTGGGGAGCTTTTTCTTCTTTCTCCTTTTACTATGATGTTTGTTTCTGTAGAAGCCATCCACATGCTGGGTGGCTGGAGTTTACCCTGAACATCCTTCTGATTCAACCTTATTGAAAAGCATCATGGTGCGAGAGATTAAAAACCTTTATAACACAATTCCTGCAGACACACATGGTGGGGCTAAGTGGCAACTTTTGCATTTTGGTTCTCATGTGCTGCTAAAAATGGAGTAGTTTTAATTCCTTCATAGTCTTAAGGCAAAGTCTTCCATTAGCAACAGCTACTGTAACCTAAAGATGGTAATAGCAAGCACTTGAATAGCACTTTCTGTCTTCAGAGTACTTTGCAGACATTCTTTACTTCTGAATTAAGGATCACCCTCTGTCCTTTTTAACACTTTTCTAATGAGATAAATGTTCAATCTACCATGAGAAAGGGACAAAGCTCGTGACTCCAAATTCTACACTGAAACAGGGCTGTGTTCTGTTGTTTTGTTTTCATGGTAGAGTGACCCCAAAGGACATATGGCTGGTATCACCTCTGCTGGTAGAAATCTTCAGACTGTAAAATCAGGTGCCTGTAAAGCTTTTGCCTTCAAACAGCTGGTGTAGGAGGTGGGCTCCTACCCGCTGCTTTTGCTGCGTTCAGAGCCCTGTGCTCTGCACACAGTGTGAGGGGCAGGAGTCTTGAACTGACACACACACGAGCTCCTGACTCTGGATAAGGGTGGGGATGAGTGTGCAGCAGCAGCTTAGCCCCTGTGTGGTGAGGAGCCATTGTCAGACATCTCTCATCCAGCCTTGCAGAGCCAGCTCCGTTTCAGGGAGCTGCTGTGCCCAGGGTCAGGGAAACATTCATTGCAGAAGATGAAGCCATGCAGCGTTCTTATCATTTCCTATCAGTGCCCAGTAACATGCAGGGAAACTGGTCCAGCTGGCAGAGACTGGGGCCCTCAAGTTGGAAATGTCTCTGAATGACCAAGTCTGAAGGAAGAAAAGGCTCTGTCCTGTCATTGGTATCGTTGACAAAACTCCCATTGACTCGGATAAGAGTATGAGGATGCCCAACAGTGCTGACTTCTGATGTCATCTCTCTGGTTTCCTTTGTTTTGCAAAGACCCTTTTGTGCTTGCTTTGTATTCTGAATATTCAGGTCATTCCTATGTACAGAGTCCCCATTTGTAATTAGATTGTGGGGTTTGTGACCCTGTTATGTACAGGTTGACTAGCAAGTCACACTGATCCTTCAATATAGGATTTCATATAGGAGGAGGGAAGAGGAGGAGGAGGAGGGAAGTGAGTGTGGTGAGGAAGAGGGCTGCTATTGTTCTGCCCTCAGTGCTGCCAAACAGTCCCTTGTTTTTTCTGTGGACTGTGTTTTTTCTGTGGACTGTGTGTTCAAACTGTGTGAACAAACGGGGCGCAGTCAGGAGGCTGGCGAGAGGGCAGCGAGAGGGTTAGCTGGATCCTAGCTAGAAATGCTTGTGCAAGTCAGGAAGCAGGCATGGAAGGAAGGAAATTAAGTGGAGACATCTGTGTGGCTTAGCTTTCAGCAGCTCTGCCTGGGGTAGGGGTGGGAGAGTCATGCCTAAGATGACATAACATTTTGTCTTTCGTGGGTTGGAAACAGAGGAAACTGCGAAAGCAAAGCATGGTGTGTGTCACGCATGGTCCGGGCATTCCAAGTACATAATGGAGCAGTGTCAGTGCTTTCTGTTCTGCCTTTCACACCTCAAAGTAACTCTTCAAGACAGAGAACTGAGGAGAATATGATATGGTCCAAAAACTGATCTTGGACTTTTTTCGCAGACGGCTGAGCCAGAGGCCAACTGCTGAAGAATTGGAGCAGAGGAACATACTGAAACGTAAGTCCTGATTCTGCTGACATTTAACCTGAGGCCAGATAATTTGGGTTAGATTTCATGTATGCTTGGTGTTTTTTATAAACATCAACTATTCTGTGTAAGCATCACTAATAATAATTAAAAATAATAAAGGGCATCATAAGTGCAAATAAGCGTGGAAGTCTGTAGTATTATCTAGATCTGCAGAAACAGTTCTTTAAAATCAGAGTCAGTAAGTTCACATGAATAAACAACCTATGGAGAAAAAACCCCAGATGCTGAATGACATTCCAAACAGGGGGTCAGTCATCCTGAAAAGCCTCCTTTATGCAGCACTTACATAGATGAGCATCTCGTTGTAAGCTAGGGCATACCTTGATATAACTTCCTAAAAATCTTCATAGCAATCTACACTAGCTGGAGCCTTTATTCAATTTTAAAAAGAGTCCAGTGTGACTCAGGGTTGTTTCCCTGAAATGTTCCCCTGAAACTCTTCCTTTAAATCAGCCAAAAATTTGCTGGTAAATCCTCAGCATGTGATCTTGTAAAGGGACAAAATACCATTTAGAAATCCGGAACCAAGTTAGCAGATACATTGCCACTGATTTCAAGGGAAGCTGGACTGAATCCAACTTTCATAACCTCATGAATGAACAGGAAGAAAATGACAGCTTCTTTACTCGCATGGAGGTGGTCTGAGTATTAAAAAAAAAAAAAAAGGCTGTGTAATCACTGTTGTTACTTTGGAAACAGAAAACAAAAGAAACAAGTTCTTCCCCTTTTAAGTTAGTAAATACGTATTTCCAGGAAAATTTTCAAAAATTACTACAGAAAAAAGTATTCCTAAATGGTACCTTATACATAATGTCTCCTTAGGTAGGTCCATAATTCACCTCCTCTTGTTCAAATAACTGCTTTGTACAGAATCATAAAAAAGTGGTAGCAGAAGATTAATTCTCCGAAAATCAGCAGAATTCATTTATTAAATACTTCAAAATCAAATTCTTAGCAAAATAATGATAGGGTTAATGCCCAGCAGGATCTTTTCATCTGTTCATTACACGTGGCAGACAGAGAGAGAGACACCACTGTCAATGCAAAGAGGAGAAAAGACTGGACAGCAGAGCGGCATGGGCAAGCCTGAGGCTGCCAGAAAAGCCATTTGTTGGGGACCAGCCCTCTCTTAATAAGCGTGCTCCTACTGTCTATTCCTAACTCCAGTGACTGTCTGCTGGAGGAAGTCGGGGCAGAACCTGGGCAAATATTTGGCACATCCAAAGGTGATTGTCTCACAGGAGCGTAGCAGAACAGAACAGAACCTGCTACGTGACTGATGCCAGGCTCAGGCGCAGAGGGACAGAGGCCAATTCTCTGGCAGCTCATGTTGTCATCTGGGACCTGTGAACAAACACGTCAGGCACCACCTGGCACTGGTGCATGACCAGCAAACACTGCCCTGGCACTGGGGAACGTGGGGTCTTGGGCATCTGCTTTGGCAGCATCATTTGAACCAGCAACAGCAGAGAGCAGCATCCCCAGTGCTGGGTGCCTTGCAGACATTCCTAAAGGTCTGCACAAGCACAGAAGCCACAGAGCACCCTAAAGATGTCTTACATTTCAGAGGAATTACCCCCTGAGTAACACTGGTTTCTTTTCTAATTGAATAAAGGCTCTTAAATGACATGGATGTTTGAAAATATTACCCTGAATCCAGAAACATCTTGTATTTCCTAAATGGAATTTTTGTAGCTTGCTTTAGCACAGATCTGCCCCAAAACATGTGTGTCTTGGTAGACAAACAGCTTCCACTTTACGGGAAAGAGTAATGTGGTATTTCCAAGGCATTCCAATTTTGGTGAACCACACCAGGAAAGAAAAAAGTTAAAATCGTTACACAATCAAAAAAAGAAAGCATAAACATGCTCTACCCTTAAAAAAGTAAATATAAATATTTTCTGGTTTGTGCATCACTTTGTCTCCTTCCTCTAGCCTTCTGAGAAGGAGAATTATAATAAATACAGTGGAGTGTTGGGAGAGACTTACAAAGTGATAATAAAAAGAGTGTAAATTCTCTGCATAAGCAGGTCAAGCAATTTGCAAAAGCCCCGCCCAGAGCACGCACGCGCACACACACACACACAAAAGAAAACCTACCAAGCTCTCAAGCAGACTAAATAAGATTTTCACTGCAGTTAAATCTGAAATCTCCCTGATGAAAATGTCACGTCTGGTACTATGATATTCCTATTTTATGTGTAACTGCATTACTGCCCATGCTGATGGGAAAAAATGAGGGGAAATGGGGTTGGACAGCCAGTCTTCATACATAAATTGAATGCTTCCTAGCTCTGTGCTGCTGCAATAATTATGAGTTATCTTTACAAGGGCAAAGCATCCACTGCCAAGTTCTGCTACTTTGTGATAGCAGCTGTAAGATCACAGCAGCCACAGCAAGGAAACAGAGCAGAGACAACTGGTTCTTGTAGGGTCCTTCACTGAAGTATATTCCATTCACTGACTCGTATTCAGGTCAAAGGCATGTAGTGGGAGGAGTCCAGCGCTGCAGGGTTAGTTTGAAGACTGAAGAACACTTTGCAGTTATTCTTGCTGTCTAAGGGTATAAGGAAGGATGCCTCAAATCCCCCATCATGCACCACCCCTGCGCTACTGTGGATAAAAGTAGTCCAATTGTCAGCCTGGCACATTCATGGTTGCATAAATTCTGCACAAAAATGATGGTTAGGTAGGCTCTGAATGCCTCAAACTGTATTGGGGGACCTTTCACACTGGCACTGAAGTCAGGCATGAGAATTGCACCTACATCCAGCCACTCACCCTGACACACAGGTTTAGAGAAACTGAGAATCTCCTGAACACATAAGATAAAATTAGGCATCAGTTCTGTAGCTTCACAAGATTGGCATGACTTAACTTCAAAGAAATAGCTAAAACAAAGTCACTTTCTAGTTTGGAAGGAGAATGTATTCCTATTTTCCAGCTTTTACCTGCCGGAAGTCTTAAGCCTGCCTGGCTGTCTCTGAATGTGAGTGGCTGGGCTGAGAGCGAGGAGAAGAGAAAAACATCAGATGCCAAGGACAAAAATGAATAGCCATAACTAAGTTTTATACATAACTCCTTGGCTGCTTGCAGTTCTACCCTCACTCTGTGTAGACTCTCTTTAGTGCTGTGTCTGAAAGCAGACCTTTGCAGGACCAACGCCACCAAATTTGAGACACAAAGGGAAGAAAAAAAACTGCTAGAGGATCAATTGCTAGAAGAGAATTCAGCCCAATAGGGATGGAAACCACTGAAAGAGGAAAATTACATTTATCAGTGTAGGTACTCCAGTGATCGCTTAAAAAGACAGTTGTGACTCCCTGCTGTCTTTTGTGTTTCTTTTACTCCCCTACTGGTTTCCTTCCTTCTGAAAATACAAGCAGTATTTTTGGTAAAATGGCACTAAAGATCGGAAGGTGTAGTGTGAAACATCATAACATTGACAGGTTCTTTGACCACTTTGGTGGAGATTTCCCAGTGCTGCTGAAGTCAGTGAGCAGTTGTGATAGCACCATTGCATACTGTCCTGAGCAGCGAGAAACCTGGCTTCCAGCCTAGCCCTCCTCACCTGCTCAGAGGCTTCTGTGGTCTCTAAACCTTAGGTCTCATTTCTGTGTGGGGAAAGCCCCAGTTTTCTAGTGGGAGTGCTGGCTCATGCTCTCACAGCTGAAGAAGCTATGGCTGGTGGATTTTTACTGCCTCTCTGCAGGAGGTGCCTGCTCCATCTGCAGGATCAGCAGAGGGGAACGTGGGATTCACCCTTGAGTTCAATGCAGTCCAAAGTTTAACAATTGAAATCAAGGCACCTATCCTCAGCTGGCCTTTGAGGTCCATAATCTCCCCTGCAGAGAGTTATTCCTGCCTGAGCTAGTCCTATCTGAGCAGAAAACGGATCCCAGCAGGAGCACAGAGTACTTACTGGAAAAGTTGATGAGTTGTGTCTGCTCTCACCTGTTATGTGCTGGCATAATTGGAGTAAGAAGCACTTCAGCCATCAGCAGAGCAGTGGAGACAGATCCTAACTGATCGAGAAGCTGAGTACCTGGAAACCTGGGATTTTAGTGACTTTTGTTAAAGTTCAATGCAAAGACTATGCCTGCTCCCAGGTTGAAGAAGAGTTAGTGTACTCAAATGTTATTGTGCTCTTGAGGGAGAAGAGTTGAGGCATGCCCTGGTAAGAACTTGTAGCACGTGATCTTTTGGCTTAATGTTGAAAGTTGATTGCCCTAGGATGTGTTTTTATGCTCCAGTGTGATACTTTGAAGGCTCACGATGGAAAGACACACTCTCCTTAACTCTGCTCAGGCCATGGGAAGTTGCACAATGTGCCTGGCACCTGTATTCTGAAGGGTTTTTTCTGTTATCTTCAAAGAGTAGCTGCAAGAAATTCTGTAGAGGGAAGAAAAAACGCATGTGTTTCTTTTCCAACCATTGACCTTGCAGAATCCGACCATATCGTAGCTGAGCCCCCCAAGGCCACCAGGCCTGTGGGCAGGGAGATAACATTTTTTGAAGAGCTGGCTTGCTGCCCAGCCCTTCTAGAAAGTGACACACATGAAGAGGTGCCGACACAGAGAAAGGAAGGAAGCTGCAGATGTTTTATGAAGCGTGTGAAGAAGCGCAGTAGCTATGGATTGAGGACATTCACCAGCCCCAGAGGGACATACTGTGCATCAGAGAGGTCCTGAAACATTAATATACTGATGGAAAGGCTTATTTTGTTGCAAACTGTGCATGCCTGATGAGTCCACAGTCTGAGATCCTTGTAAATCTTTTACAGCCCGGAATGAGCAAGAGGAGCAGGAGGAAAAACGAGAGATTAAGAGAAGATTAACACGTAAGGTGAGAAGCAACTTTGATTCTATTATGACACTACTGTAACTTTCTCCCTACTGCACAGCTGTTTGCCTTTTTCCTTTTTTTCAGCACCATTTTCAAAAGTAGAGTGTGAAACAAGTCTTTAAAAAAAAAATCTTTAAAAGAAATCAGCGATGTTGCAGGGTATAAGTCCACAGAGAGCGAAGGAAACCACTTTTCAGGCTACTGCTGGTAACATTTCAAACAGAACAAAAGAGGATCTAGACTTCATAACTGAAGGAGTTTTGAACAGTGAAAGATAGAGACCGGCACTTACAAGGACCAATGCTTCTTGTAAATATAATGGCTTCTGTAGCCATTACAAAGAGCAAAGTTAAAGCAATGCTGATTTGAAAATTCCCCCCAAAAAACCCCTCATAAAACTGGAAGCGAAACATTTTCTGGAAAGAGAGGTTTTCAATTGAGGCATTTTAAACTGAATAGAGACAAGCATTTGCAAAAAAGTGTATAGTGCAGAAAACAATCTTATATTGGCAGGGTGGGACAAACAAAACAGCACTGCTTGATTCGAAAGTCATTTACTCTTAAAACTGAAGAACGGACATTTTAGATAGACACATTCAGTTTTGCAGCTGGCGTAAATGTCTACAGATGCCCAAATATACACAATGAACAATCCATCCTGCTATTGCAGATAAACTTTCTTTCACCACTGATATATTTCGTATCTCCAGAGGTGAAGAAAGCCCCCTAAAAACTCACATATTTGTGAGGCAGCGCCATTCCCTTTCTGTACAGTTTTAGATGGCTTAGTTTTTTTGACCTATGTGATCACAGCTTTCATGGTATAAATAATAACAAGGAAAGGTCTCTAAATATGTGTGGAAAGGTTACATTCAGGGAACTGAATTGCTTTCTTCCATGGTTAAAAATCTCATGCCTTATTCTCAGTCCATGTAAATAGGTAGAATTCTTGGACGCTGTTGGGGGGATAGTGCTGTTGTCTGCAGGAGCTAGAGAGCTGTAATATTGTTTGTAAAACACTTATATTCCTGACCACAATGACAAGGATGATTTTGCATTCCCTCTTACCACTGCCTGAAAGAAAAGATCCTAACTGCATTGCAGATGTTTCATGGGATTGAGGCTCTGCGCAAGGGCTGGAAATACCATTTTACCAGGCTTTCAATTTCCCTGTAAGGGTAAACACGTGCAGGAATCCAGTGCAGAGCTTGATGCCGTTTGAGGAGTGGCTGTAATAGAAACAGAGCACAGCTCTCCAGACCCAGTGTGCCGCCTGAGAAGTGAGGGCTTGCTGACTGAGCCGGCGTCATCGCCACACGGTTCCCATCTTCCAGTGTCCTGTAGGAAAGGTGCCGAGCGCAGGAATTGTTTGTCAAAGGCAGAGGCCACAGCTCAGCTAAAGCATCCAGGCTGCCACTGCTTCACATCAGTGTCTGCTCCCTAAAACCTCAGCAGTTTTCTGTGAGATTTCTTGCTTTGTCTTGTTTGCACTTTTAAGTAGGAACAACAGAGAGAGCAGCATCAGTCCGAGGCCCAGGCTTTTGGCTCTTTGATGTTCATACCCCTGTTCCTGGTCACATACCTTTTAGGCTTTTTTTGGCTTCCTCTCTAGTAAAGATTTTTCTCCCCCACACTTCTGAGGTTGGTAGCAACACGACTTAGCATTGTTTGATTTGGATCATCTTTTTAAACTGTTGTAAATTGTTCTAGTGACACATGTAATTTTAATGAAAGAACTGCAGGGCTGATCTAACAACAGATTTTGTTCTCACCTACCAAACATACCATCATAAAAGCTCAGAAATCACTAGAGAAAAGAAGTGAATAAAGTGTGCAAGTGTTTTAGATAACAACTAGAAATGCCAACCACCGAGTGAATCCTGCAAAAATAGTTGTTATTCCCCAGCTGTGTCTTTCATGAGCCTGTCCCAGATGTGTCGTTGTGTTTACAGCAGTGGCAAGCTCCTTCTGTCGGTTTGTACTGAAGTCTTATTACCAGAGGATTTTAAACCTCAGATCAAGCAGAAGTTTAATTGAGCTCAGCAAGTGTGTTGCCCAGCAGCCCTTTCTGTTTGCACTGAGTTTTCAAGCGCACACACGCCCGCAGGGTAAATTCAACATAAGGAAACTCTGCCATGTTGCCTCTTTTGTAAACCTGTGTAGTTGGGAATAAGAAGGGAAGTGGGTTGTGTAGAAGCCACTGATGAGACTTTTGACCTTGCTCTACAGAAACTGCTACTGTCCCCAGTTTTTCTGGTGGCAACATTCCAATTCCAAGGGAAGAACCCACTCCATCCATTAAAAAGCTGTTCTTAAAATTCCTTCAGCACTGACATTTTGTTATAGTGTTATGATGATAAGTTGTAACATGACATGCTGTAATGAGTAAGATTACCTTGCTAGGTCTAGATGCCTTATTAAAGTCAGCAATAAATATCCAGTTGAATTCATCATCTGGACAGGCAATTTCTAAAAAAAAAAAATTATAACGAAATCAGGTGACCTATAGCAAGCTGCCCCTTTTAGCACTTTCCATCCTCTCAGACTCATCTAACTCCACATTAACTGGGGTGAGGAATAGCTACCAGTCAAATAACAAAATGGTGGCACATGCTGTTGGCTAAGTTTCTCAGTAGCTTGTGTCCCTCCTGCCCGAGGAAGGAGAGGGGAAGCGTATTTGCCTGTCACCTGAGATGCCCAGCCACCCCTGTCCTCTCTCTCCCTGCCCCTCAGGCCCACTGAGCACCTTTGGGCGCATGGACTTGCGTCATTTGAGTGGAAGGACGTGTGGTTTAGGAAGGTTTTTTCTCTGAGCACTGGTCTTGACCCCCAGCCCATTCAAAGAATATTAATGTGCAGAAGCCCTCTCAAGTGTTGCAGGTGGGTCACATCCACAGGGAGATCTGGGCCCCCAGGAATTACTACCAATCCTCTATGGAATTACTACTATCCTCTCTGGACCACGACAAACTTGGCCAAGGACCAAGGCAATTAACGCAGGCCTGAATGTTCCCTGAGGACTTCCATTACAGAGAGAGAATCATAGCCTGGATTAACGGAACACTTTACAAATCACTTGCAAAGTGGAATAGAACTCTTCTTTACCTACCTTCTCTTCTCTTGAATGGCACCATGCTCCCCAATCCCCAGAGCTGTTTACTGCTTCCTATCCCCCCACTGCCAATAGCTTGTTTTTCTCAGAGGTCTAGCTCCAAAATGAAATCTCTCAGAGCTGTAATACTGACTACCAAATTGAAGAGGTGTGGCTGTTTCCTAAAATCTGTGGAATAATCTGAAATCTTTGCTCTAGTTAGATTCCTGCCCTGTTTAAATTCAGTTTAAATTCCAATTAAAACTGTTCACTGGTCCCTCTCTGGGAAAAGTCTCCCTTGCTTGAAGATGTTAAAGCTTTTCTTTAACTGACCTCAACTGGCTTGCATCAGCAAAGGCTGTTGAAAATAATGAACTCTTGAGAGAGGTGGGACTCATCAGAGAGAGGTGAGAGAGAGGCAGTGGGGAGGAGAAAGGTTAGAGAAGAAAAAAATGTTAGTGGCTAATTTGGATAAACTGCATTTATAGTCAGAGGGAAAGGTCTTCAGGGCATTTTTATCACGTCGTGCTCCTGTGTCTTTACCGCAGAAGGTGGGGAGCAAAGGAGAGAGGGGGTTGTGTGTGCTGCTGGTTAGGGTTTGTAATTTTTCAGTTTGATTTCTTCCTTAAATAACAACTATAATATTTTAATGAAGTAACTGATCAGGCACTGATGATGTGCCAAGACAGCAAGCTTCCTTGTGACTGAAATGGGGCAAACTCAGCATTTTGTATTTCACTAAATCCCAAGACCAGACTAGCAAGAGTAAGTCCCCCTCCACTTTACCTGGTGGTGGTGCTTGGGTTTGCTTTATTTCCCATGCCACGGACAAAGGGGGTTGTGTTAATAAACCTTTGCTTCCAAATTGCCTTAGTACCAAAGCCTGGGAAATGCCCATTTGTACCTACAGTGCTCCAGAATTTACAGAAGAAAATTTGACCTCCTGTGACAAGGCATGGGAGGTCCTATCCTCATTTACTGCTTTTGCATTAATACAAATCCATTTATTTTGAAAGGGAATTTTGCCCTGGTTCACACTCAAATAATGAGTCACTTGCCATAGAA
The DNA here is from genome assembly GCA_013398015.1 of Oreocharis arfaki. NCBI lineage: Eukaryota > Metazoa > Chordata > Aves > Passeriformes > Paramythiidae > Oreocharis > Oreocharis arfaki. The sequence goes on along the minus strand of VZRR01004735.1, from coordinate 119,193 downwards.
TTACCCTGCTCCCTCCGCTCCTAAATCTTCACAGATAGGTACACACAAATGTAAATGCCCAGGTAGTGCACACAGAAAAAGTCCAGACACACTCATGCACGTACATCCCTTTGACATTAACAGAAGTAAATTAAAAAGGGGTTCAGCTCATTAAGAACCCCTTCTCCCTGCTTGCAGCACCACGCCTTGTGCTGACAATTGCATCGTGCCCTTGGCCGTGTCCTTGTCCTGTAATTTTTGAATGTGCCCTATTCTTTCTGCCTGTTAAAAGAGCTCCTGCTTAGGTGTTGCTTGAGAAGGACTCTGTAGCATTAAGCAATTTGGACCCAAGGGACCACAGCTCACAGGTCATAAAAATAAACTGCAAGGTGAGATCTCAGATGAGCTGTGCCCTCAATGTGGACACACACTGAACTGACACCTGCAGTGGGCTGCTTACAGTCTGTCCTGCAAAGCTGGTTCCCCAGCTATTCAAGAGTTAAGGGAGCTCTGGGTGGCCCAAAGATACTGCAAGACCCTCACACTTAGAAGGTCACGGGAAATCTCTGCAATGGCATGAGAAGAAGGCGGGGCAATTTGTTAACCATTCAAGTAATGTAGCTTTAATTAATGGCCTTTAGAAAATGACTTAGCGTGGTTGTCTCTCTCTTTACACTTAGCATGATCAGATTGGCACTTTGGTTTAATGTACTGAATGTATTTTGTATGAGTGTATTTATATATGGAAATATATGTAGATTTATGGCTACACATGAACTATGTGATATCAGCCATGGATTTCAGGACTCTTTCACAGCCAGAGCACTGGCACAAGAGTCAGTGCATCTTTTTTCCATCCTCATTCCTGTTCTCCTGAGCATCTCACAGGCAGGACATTAGTGCAGCTCTGCAGACCACCTCCACATAAGGTGTTTGAACCCAATTTCTGTGTGCATTCTCAGGGATGCTGGTGTAAGGAGAGCAGCCCCACTGCCACCTCCCGTCACAATCATCTTTTCTAAACAGAGAAAAGAAAGACAACCAACCATGCCGAGAACAAGCCAAGCACACAGGCTTACAGCCAGATGCAGGATAGGGCGGTAGAACTCCACCCAAATGCTGAAGAAAGGGGAGATTTTTCATCCTTCACTTAGTATCCTGGCTGTTTTAGATCATAATTCTCCCTGGAAGATGAAATGCAGGGAACTGAGATACTTAATTCAGAAGAAAGGTGGATTCAGGAACATAAATAATGTTGCAGAATAGAATCTCAAGCATTTTATTAAATATTTAGGCCTTTCACCTTTCACAAGGGTAAATATTTCAAGCACATCTATTTCTAGTGAGTGGGAAGAGCATCATACACCGTGTAGGAAATTTTTATCAGGATATTATTTTTCCTGATGTATCCTGGTTACAAATGTTGTACTCTAACAGTGGAACTTTTCAGCTAATCTACAGTCACATGCACACATTTATGTTGCACCTTCTTTAGCAACAATTGTGTAATTGCTTTTGGCATTCCACCAGCATGCTGTGCATCCAAGGAGAATTGATCTCTGAAAGCCAACTCCTGTCCCTGCCCATGTAACTGGCTGTGCGACACGTGGACTATCAGCACACTAATTTAAGAGGAGTTTTGACTGTGGCTGCCTATTCTGCTGTGGAATTTTAAAGAAATGCTTTGAAACAATGAAGATGCTTTCCTGACATGATACAATCCACCCTTGCCATTTTGTTTTTGCTTGTCGCATGCAACAGAAGCTTTTAAAAGTCAAATATGCTGTGACACAAACCCCAGCTGTCAATAAATACAGCAAAAAGTTCAATGAGCACTAATCATCCTGCCTGCCTTTTCTGGAAGTAAGGACAGGTCTGCAGAACATCAGAATGGTAAAGAAAGTTGGTTTTCACCTTTTGCACATAATTCAGGACAGGAGCCACTCCATGCCTTGGCCTGACTCTTCCCAGGCAGTGCAGAACTACAGACAACCGGAGCAGAAGGCTGGAAAGTGAATAGCCTGTGCAGGTAGTTTCAAAGTTGTGTTGTGGTCTTTGTCTCCTCCTGGGACACCAGTGCACTAGGAGAATTTCTTGCATTACATCTCATTTCTGCCAAGGGTGGTCAAGCTCAGCTGGGAGTTGGGGTCTCCAGCCACAGCAGCTTCCCAAGGAACAGTGGGCTGCTCTGGCAGCAAGGTGAGATGATATTTAAGGTGTTACAACAAGAGGGCATTTCCCAGATAGCAATTCTGTGAAAGGCCAATAAAAACAAAGCACTGGGAATGTCCAAACCCTCTTATTACCATAACGGCAGTTGTAGTAAAATAAATCCCCAAGCAGCACTCTGTAGGGAAAAAGTAAAGTCCTGATGTCTTTTTCCACTCTTTCTTCAAACCTGCAGCTGAGTCAAAGGCCCACAGTAGAAGAGCTACGTGAGAGGAAAATCCTCATCCGCTTCAGTGACTACGTGGAAGTGGCAGACGCACAGGACTATGACAGGAGGGCGGACAAACCCTGGACACGACTCACAGCCGCCGACAAAGTAAGTGGGGCAACTCTGGGAGAGCCATGGCCTGAACAGCCACAGCATGTTGTGGCAAACAGCATCCCTTGGGTCCCACAGGTCCCATGGCTGTCAAGGAGTAAACATCCACCTGACATCCCTTCCCAACACACCTGTGGTTTTTTCCCCATTCACAAGGTTTGTTTGTTTGAAGCATGCATCTTTGGCAAGAAGGTTTCTATATGCATGGAAACCAGGAGAGGGAAGGAATCCCAAACCCCTTCAAAAAAGGTCCTAATGACAGCCCTGTTATTTGTTTGTTGGTTTTGGTTTTGCCACATTATGCTGCCGGCTGAGAGCTCTGGCAAGACTTAGCAGAGCAGTGAGGAGCGTGTGCCAGAATGGCTGTGCTTGGGTGTGAAAATGCCAGCAGGTTAATTTGGCAAAGGTACCTCCATCCCTCCAAAGCCAGGTCACTTCTCTCTACTGTGTTACAACAGGGGCCTTTTCTCAGGATTTCTGCCACAGAGTATTTTAAGCAGTGAACTGAAATCACACAAGACCTGCAAATGAAAAAAGACACACGTTTGGTATTGATGGCACTGCCCTCTGAGCACTGGTGGAGCTTCCACTAAATGGTGTCTCTGGTGTTGGCATTGACGGCAGAGGGATTAAAGTGCTGGCAAATTTTATCAGTCACATGCTGAGGGTCTTAATGAGACCTCAGGAAAAAGATCTAAAGGATTTTATGGACATTATAAGAAGCAAGGACTATGAGGCTCAGTGATTCACTCATGAATCTTACAGTCACTCCATGATGCCCTTGTAATTTCAAAGACTTTCAGATACCTGAATTCAAGCCTTGACTGTTTCTTTGCCATGGAATTCACTCATTCAGCAATGGAGAGAGCATGATGTCCAGTGTTTAGAGAATTAGCAGAATTTCCAGCGATGCCACTCATCTGTGGTGCTCTTGGTTTTATTCATAAAGGACAGCCTGTTATACTTGTATAATTCAACCAAAGGACTTGTATAGTTCTATGACTTTGGTCTTTAGAGCAATTTTTTTCAGTTTAGCTTTGGTTCAGTTAATGTATCATAACCTGATCTGGAAAAAAAAAAAATTCCTCTGGACTGTCCAAAGACCATAATATACTGAATTAAATTAGCTTTTCTCATTTTATCTCACCATGTTTGACAAGATATTAGTCAACTGACTTAGTTTTATTCTCTTAATTGGTAGATGAGGGAGTGAATAAATCTCCCAACTGGTTCTGCAGCCTTTGAGAGATCCCTGTCTGGGATTAAAGTCATGTAGAAACTTCATCTGCGCATGGAGATTTGATTTCCAAACAAGTCCTGCCTCATCCTATGTCTCTGTAAAGAACAAGCATTAAATACCAGTACTAAATGTAACCTAGTAATGAGTTTAGTTTTAAGACAGAGTACTTTGATGTCACTTTTTTTTATAATGAATGTGCAAGTTCAGTATTCAGAGAAAAGGGTTAAGTCCTTCAAATTAACCTTTTCTCAGCAAAGCACCATCAGAAGAAGAGATGTTTGTTGTTCTAATATTAATGCCCTTTACAGCATAAGGAAGCAGATAGATTGGTTTTTGTTTGGGTCCTGTGGGCAGTATTCTGATTTCTGCCATTCAGATGACCTGCTTTTCCTCAACGCTATGTCCACTGTTGGAAAAAATAGCCAGACAAATTGAAACAAAGCTGCATCATCCTATACAGGATTATTTTCTTCCAGAGCTGTGATTCAATAACTGTCTTCACTGGTCAGCACAGGCCAGATTTATTGCAAAAACAGATTTTAGCAATGGGCTTTTCTGTTTGCCAGTAAATCTTGCTCTGTGTGCTGGGTGAAGGGAACTGCCTTCAGTCAGTTTGTCTTTAGCAGGTCTGACTCTTAGGGGAAGGAAAACAACATTTTTGCATCTCTCCAACAGACAAGGGATGGGAGGGGGAATAGATCTCAGTCCCTGTAGGAGCCAGCAGCCCCTGTGGCCTCCTTCACAGTCACTTCAATTGCAGATTGGTCTGCTGAAGGCAGCCCTGGAGCTGCTGCGTAGCCATCTCTTTGTCCTGATGGATGAGGCAGCACCTGACAGGCACTTTGAAGGGAAATAAGGAACCAAAGCTGTGGAGAAGGAGCAGAAAGGGCCTTTTCTGTGAAAAAACACTTGCAAAATCCATCACTTAGGGCTTGTCAAAGCAAAGGTAGTTGGTGACCGAATCAGTGGCTGTTGCAAAAGTCCTGTTTTGGGCTCATGCTACTCATACTGCTTTAGATTTCCTTCACTGAGAAAAATTCCTGACAGACACGAATACCACTTACTGGATCAGCCGCTTTCCACCTCTAATGCTGATGTTTTCAGCATCACACAAAAAGGCAGTGCACACCCCTTGGACCCATGGGAGCATTTGGCCACAGCAGACACTTTGCACATCCCCTCCAAATGCTCACAGTGGAACTACTCATGAGCTGCAAATATCACAGGGCTCTCAGAGGTCTTGACTTTGGGCCTGGGACATGAGCCATTTGTGCTGAGCACCATCTCTACCATGCAGCTGAGTCCCTCCAAGTCACCCTGTCTGTTTTTTTATTCTTCAATATTTCTCTTCCTGCCAGTGCCCCTGTTTGCTTTTCCCTCACAGACAAGCCACAGAGGCTGAATACCACCACACCATGGCAGGTTTTCTGCTGGGTTAATTTGTTGAATTAGTTCAATAAATAGCACAGCTAGGTCAGAAGGGAGGAGCAGGGCAGAGGGGCACAGCCCAAGGCAGAGTAAAGGGCAGGGAGCCAGGTATCCATCTTTCCTTGCCAAATAAGATCAGTCGCTTTAGGTAACTTCACTTGAGGAAATTCGGGACCAATAAAGGCAGAAGACATCTCAAACACAAGTCTGTCAGGATCTGGGCCCAGTCTAGTCACAGTCCAGCTCTGGAATAGATCACAGTGTTTCACAAACTTGCAGTGCATTTTTTTTTTTTCATGCTTGTGCTAATTTGGATTTTGTACATATAAATGTTTACATAGTAAGCCAGAATTGGGTTCTGTACCTGCCTTGTCTGTGACATGTTTTCAAATTGAGCCATTCCACTGAAGCATCTCTCTTCCCTTTATGTGATTTAGAGCATGCTTATCTCTGTTCCTTTTCACATTTTAAAGTCTTTATGTTTGTCTTTTTCTCTGATAATATTATCTATCTGCTTTACTTTTAATATACTGTTTTGAGAACAAAGTGAACTTACTTTGATCTCTCTCATTTATACATTTATGAGTTTATTTTTCCTTTGCAGGCAGCCATTCGAAAAGAGCTTAATGAATTTAAAAGCTCTGAAATGGAAGTTCATGAATTAAGCAGGCATCTAACAAGGTAAGCTCAGAGATTAATTTTTTAAGACTATAAATGAATACTGTTGTTTTCAAAAAAAAAAAAACAAAGCCGGCAGCTGTTTCTCCTACATGCACTGAACACACCATGAGGTCTAGACAACATTTAGAATTACAGGCTGTAAAAGCAACTCACACAGACGAACACATGCTGCCCCATTATGTGGCGTTATGCAGGCACGTGCCGTTTAATGAAGTATACCCTCTTTTTTTTTAAATCATCATGCTGCATATCTGTTCTCTGAGATCAAAAGTTTTAAAAAAGTGTTGGGGTCTGAAGGAGGGCAGGGAACCCTTGTGGAGCACGTAGCAAAGTCTGAATGAGCGCACACTAAGCCCTGCTGAGGGTGCAGCTGTTCCCCACCACGCAGCTCCCACCCACAGATCTCTCAGTCTTGCCCTCCATGTCCGGCCGTGGGTGACGCAGTGGGGCATGGCAAGATCCACGCTGTAAGAGAGGCACTATTATTTACACCTTGGGCTTTTTTTCAGTTATGATGGTAGAGACTGGATGAATTATCCATGAGCCCAGGCCAGCCACCTTCCTCTCTGACAGGCTAGGGCTGAAGTGAGGCCTTTGCAAATCAACATTTTAGACTTTAAAGACAAGTGTTGGGTACTGAAGACAAGTGACAGTGAGATCTGGTGCAGAACTGGAGCTGCCCTTGTATTAGTGTGTTCATCAGCTCAGTGCTCATGAAAAATGCAGGTACTTTTAGGAAAAATACAGAAAAGCTTAAGGCAAAATTAATTTTGTATTAGGGGATTTTTATGTGTATAAATTAATAATTATATTAAAATTCACCACATGTATTATGCATATATTACCTTGCAGAAACTATCTCCCTTCTCCATCCTAGCATGTGCTGGGCTGGTTGCACTGGGGGTTGTAGAGATGGAGTGCTGCTAGAGACAAGCCAGCTGCTCCTGAGCCACAAGGTCTGGGAGAAGCCTTAGGATGTACAATTTGCCTAGTTCTGTTGACCCTGGTGACCAAGCCCTTGAGGGACATTTGGCTCCTCCAGAGCAAGGTGACAGATGTAGAAAGGATGAGGCTGTTTTAAAGGGGGTGTTGCTACAAGTAGTTAAGCTCCATTGAGAGCTCCATTGAATTCCATGAAGCCTTTAGCATCCCACAATATATAGACTGGATACTGTTGTCCAGAAGTCTCTCCGGCTGCTTGTCTTTCACAGGTTTCTGGGCAGCATTTTCATTCTCTTCCAGTGTTGGAGTGAGCAGTGACCCTTTAAAGTTTGTGTCTGAAAGCCACTGAGCAGCTTGGACTCAGTAAGTCTGGGCCAGGCATACAGAGAGCCATAGCTCATACAACAGACCCTGGAATGAGGTTTTGCCTGAAGAACAGGAGGACTTACCAGTTAGACAAGTGGCTTTGGGAGATACGCACTTGAAGGAAGCGTGCTTAAACAAAAGAGAGTAATTCCCTTAAATAAACTTAGATAAATCACCATTATAAAGTCATTAGCAAGGTAATGAGCTCTTCATGTCATTAAGCAGTGGCATGAGCAAAGAATGTGAGTGTCACTTTACTAGTGGGACACATTAATTAATTCATAATAGAGTGAAAAATCGAAGCTTAAAAACAAATGCATCTGCAGATCTGACAAACCCAGGCCTTCTGGCACAGGGTGCCTTGCAGGAAGGGTGGCCATTTTAGCTCCATTTGTTTCTTTAGCTGCCAACATTAAGGAATAATCATAGTTAAACTATATGTAAATCTTTCTGGCAGAATAGCATAAGATTTGTCTAAACCAGATAATTTTTGTAGAATCAGGCCTTCTATGGCCTGAAAGAGGGCGAGCTGATCTGCTGTCACCCGCTCAGGGATCCCATAGGATGGACCCAAAGTGCATGAATGTCTCTGGTAGATTTTGGTGCAAACAGCTTATGCCTATGAACTGTGAGTCTGGCAAGGACCAAGGAAGTGTGAGTGTGTGTCTGTCTGTTGTGGGTCCTCTTGCCAGCAAGGCTGATGTCAGTGCTGCAGGAATTGAACTGTCTAATGGTGTCACTGTAGCAATTAGTTCCCCCATTGTTTTATGTGCAGTATACATGTGAGGATATTATCTTACTGTTTCTCTGGTTTTTTTCCCCTTGGGTTTCAGGTTTCATAGACCGTAGCAGATCAATTCTACCTGACTACTATGCCATCTTCAAAACATAACTAAAAGGAACCATAAGTGCTGGTATTACTCACTTCCCTGTTACGTACAATGTAAATCTTCTGAACTGCCTTTTTAGAAAAAAAGAAAAAAAAAGAGTAGAAAAATAAATATAAAAAAAAGGAGAATTGTATTTACATGTGATGAGTACTGCAGCATCATCAGACCTGCTGGTTCAAGCTTCAGTAACAGAAAATACCCCTGGTGGGAATTGTGCCAAGACTTGGCATCTATGTATAGGACTTTCCCGGCATGTGGATTTGCCATACGTGTTCAAGCCCAGCTGGTGGTGCAACCATTGTTGTCTTCAGGCACCCCTCATCCTGACAAGCCTCTGTCATCAACTCTAGAGAGTCCCGAGATGGTGTTCAGGGAATCACTTGGCCTGGGTGAAGTCTCCAAAAGGTGAACCCCTATGGCACTAAAGCACTTACACCAAACACTCCTTTTGAGCTGAGAGCACCTTATGAGGATGGTGAAGGAGCAAAACTACTCTGTGGGCCAGCCCATCTGTGACTATCACCTGACTAGAAAGGCATTTCTTTCCCTGGAGAACTTTACAGCCAGTCAGTAGACATTGTTCAGCTTCCAAGCAGAAAAAGGTATCGCCTCTAAAGAACGAGACTCCCTACTGAAGGCTGCTTCAGTTCTAGCAACTGTTTGTTTCCCATCTCTTTCAAGTATAATTTTCTAAACGCAGTTGTGAGCCCACTAGCAGTAAGTGACAAGAACGTTGAGGACCAGCAAGCAAAAACCCATCTCTTCATGGTCACTGCATGGCATCTGCTCTGCTTGTAGTTTGTCTTACACCCAAACCTCGTGACTGTGTGAGACTCAACACGCCCCTGGCAGCAGGAAAGGCTGGGATTCCCCTCCGGCTCTGCAGAGGGACACGCAACAGGAGGGGCTGGAGGTTCCATGAAGGATATCTACCGTCTCTGTAAAGGTGTCTCAAGAACTGATCCTAACTCACACTGAGCAAAGCATGACAAAGTGTGTTACCTGGCCTAACAAAAGGAGTCTGGGGCGTTCTTATGGATGGTGGGACTTGTCACTGGTACCACAGCTGAGGCGTAAAGACAGCAATTCAGAGGTGTTCTAAATTTATTGGTTTTAATTTTGGTTTTAATTTATTTTTATTACAGTGGTTTAACACACAAACTGACCAAGCAGAGCTCAGAGAGCTGGTCACTCTGGGCCTGGTTTACTTGCCAACTTAAGCGTGTGCTCTACAGTAAGGAGGCACACACAGCCTCACTGCTTTCAACAATATGTCTGACAGGCTTATTTGAACCTGAACACAGTTAAGTGCTTTTCTGAACTTAGGCCATCACCTTCCATAATTAAGTCCTCAACTAGTATAATGCCAGCAAACTGGGTCAAACATTGTCAGGATTCCTTTCAAGCTCTTACAAGATGCTATTATGCCATGTTTTGGGACGGTGGCCAAAAGCACTGTAGCAACATTACTGTAAGAATTTCCAGAGCATTACTTCAGGACACCTTTTCTTCCACAATAGCTATTTTCCTTTGACAGTGTAAACAGAGAGGCCAAAGTTTTTTACTACAGAATTGTTATTTCTGTTATTCTTTTACTGATTTTTCCTTTCTCACTGTCTTCCATGTACCTATCCTCTCTTCTGTGCTCCCTGTCCAGCTCCCCCCATTCCATTCTAACGCTGCCCTTCACTGATTGCGGGCTGAGAAGCCTCTCACACTTGAGTATTTAATGTCCAGTGCAGTGTAGTGCCAACACTCCTGCCTCTTCTCAGGCCTCATCTCACTCCTCTGGGTGCAGGAGTACAGCCAGAGGACCTGCATGTAGCCCATGGGGTGGCTCTAGCACCCAGCCTGCCCCAAGAGCCCTGGCAGCGAGGGTAACGCCCTCCGTCTACGCTCGGTGGTGGCACTCGCAGATTGGCTCTCCATCAGAGACAAGCAAAAGCTTCTCATTCTTATCCACGGCCATCCTTGCGATGCTGTGGATTATTAGCTATTAAATGAGGATTGGCTGTTGTAGGATGGAAGATGAAAGGAAAGTAAAAACCAGGTGGTTTCTGGTGCCTCCCAGACTGGGTGATGATTTCTGAGGAAATGCACCATGATCCCTTATCACCAGCTCACACTTGCTTTAGATAGAAGTTCATCAGTAGTGAAAGCCTTCAATGTGCAATGTTATCAGCTCAGTGCAGCAGAGGCAGAGCACTTAACATACTAGCCAGGAATGCACTGCTTTGGGGTTATCTTCATGAAAACCTCGGGTTCCTGTTTATAAGTTCATTCACATACATATAACACAAGTTACAAGAATGCATCACAGCTTTAAGGAAGGGGGGAAAGCCTTTATGCTTTTGACTGCACAGACACTGCATTAGCAAAGGGCTCTGCAACAGAGCTGTTCTGAAGAACAACAAATCCTTGTGTTCCCAGCATGGATCTGACACCTGCCCTGGCATTGCTAGCTTAGAGGATCACTGTGAAATGGAAAGGACACTGTTTAAGGAGCAGTGGTGACAGAAATCACAGGGCTTGGTAGGCTAGTGGGAGGAAAAGGTGAGGGTTTGTTTGATTTTTATTAATGAAATTAAGAGGAGGGAGGTGGAAGTCACAGGCTGCTGCTGTCAGTCCATTGTTAGTGCTGGAATCCCCAGGGGAATGGTCAGTCTGGGCACTGCCACTGTGCCTCATGGGCACAGCCCCAAGCAGTGCCCACACTGCCCGTCTGGCACCCAAAATAAACCCTTGAGCACTGGCTGAGTCACGTAACAGCCAAGTCCTGGGTGATGGGCAAACATTCCCCAGCACCTTCATCCAGATGAGCCTACGGGCAGGTCCCTGCTGGCCGCTCTGCAGGTTGCCACACAGCCTTGCCCCATGATTCTGCTGTCCCCAGGGCAGCTCCATGCAGCCATGCTTTTTTTTTCTTGTTTCTTTGGGGTTTTTTTAATTAACTCCTGGCTGAGCAGACAGCAGGACACAAGCAGAAGAACTGCCATATTTCTCCCCAGCTGCAAATAGAGCTTATTCCTGAAAAGGGGGAAGGAGAGGAGAAAGAAGCCATACGAGGTATTTGGCACTGCAGTATTTGGCACCAAACTGACACTTCATCTGCTTTTAGCTTCAGTGGGTCTGGGTGGTTTGCAAAGTTAACGTTTGTCAAGGCATTCCACAACAGCCTTTCAGGGCCTGAACATGGCAGCACATCCTCAGTGTGCACACCCACCTCTGGCATCCATGCAGAGTTGCACACAGACTGGGGAGCTGCTGGTCCCTTTTTTTATAAATCTGGTTTCTTGAGAATTGTTTTCTCATCTGTCAAAGCCATCTCTACCACGGCAAAGGAGCTGTGATTCTGTTGGGGGTAAAGAAAAAACCAAACAACAAACAGTCATGATTTCTCTCCCTTTCACCTGGATTATGTGTAGGGTGTAATGATGGCATTCCTGCTAAGACTCTGTTAGCAGAGTCATCCTCATTCTGACTGGGAGGAGATTAATAGGTAAGAAATAAATTACAGCAGGTTTAGAGAATGGAAAAATCAACATGGAACAAAAATGACTATTCCAGTCATCCATCCATCCAGAAGCATTTTTGTTATAGTCTCCTGAATCCTGAATACTTAAAATGTACAAGTATTTTGACATCTGTTCAGCAGCCTGCAGAATAAAGAAGCAGAAATGGGGATTAAGGGGTGGCTGGGGAGATGATGGGGATTGAAAAAGCAATTCCAAAACGTCTGGACAAAGAAGTTTGTTTGGGAAAAGTGATGGTGAGGCAGCCCAATAGTGACATCACCCTCCTACCCACACCTTCACCAGCAGAGGGTTGCAGGGGCCTGGTGACACAATTCTGACTCAGAGGGAATGTGGTCATTGTGGCTGTTGCCCATCCTACACCCCACTGGGTAGGTACTTGCAGCCTGAAGAAGTTTCAGGCTGCAGGTTTGCTGGGAAGGGGCTCAGGCCAACTTTCATGTCTAAGCAATTCCTAGTGAACACTCTGGGCATTATCAGAAGAGAAGGAAGAGGTGGGGGAAAGAACATCATAGACTTTCAGCTGTTTTATGTTAAACCATTCAGTGAGCCCATTACACAAATATATCTCATCCTGATACATGGATAACCACTGCATTCTGTCATCACTGCAACTGTTCACCAAACTCACCCGTCCTTATTCCTGCAGCACCACCTGTGCAGTGCAAACACTATAAACCAAGAGAGGGGGGGAGCACTTCCAACATGTCTAGTGAAGCTTGCACTCATAAAAATAGATGGACAAGATGGAAACCCATAGTTATACATGAATGGGGGCTCCCTAACGTGCCTGCAAATAAAATCACTTTGTATAAATAGCCATGGGAGATGACTAGGCTGATAAAAAAATCAGGAAAGAAAAAGAGGACAAATTATTTTTCCCAGGTGTTCAGTCTGCTTGAGCTTGGAACAACTTCTGTAAACAAAGAGGAGGTGACGGGCACATTTCCTTCGCTCCTGTGTGTCCCAGTTACTCCTGCACCAGTTGCATTTTCCAGTTGATATCCAAGTGTATGTATATAGTTTGTCTTTGTATAGGAGTGAGTGTGGTGGCTGTCAATCGTGCTCTTCCAGTATTGTAATTTAACAGATTATGGCTATATGAAAATGATGTAAATAACTAGAAAAAATTAAACTGGATCTCTATGTCCTAGTTTTTGTACATACTGAAACTGCATGGTATTTAAATTATTGTTTGTCTCTGATGTATGCAGTTTCTTAAAAAAATTCATTTAAGAAAAAGTGTTCCAGTGCCTGTGTATTTTATCACGCTCTGTCCCAGTGACTGACAATGTAGCACACAGAGGCAGTCAAGGATACCAGCCAGGCTCAGCCACACCTCTGTGGGAGCAAAGCAGGAGAGGGAGACTTCTCAGAGCAGATGGGTGGGACAGATCCGATGAGCCCCGAGCGCCATCACTGGGCTGGTTCAGCACAGCAAGGAAGGACGGGTGGTACCTCAGCTGCCGAAGGGGTAACTGGCACCACCCTGGTGAAGAGCAAATCCAACAGTCTGCGCTAGACAAGCACGGGCATCCAAAAACCCCACAGCCAAACCACATCTGTCACCACAATGCTGCTGGTGCAGGCTGTGCACTGCCAGAGTCAATGTGCAGCCACCAAGCAAGCACTGTTGCTGTTCAGCACATCCATATCACTACATATTCCTGTACAATTTTTCCTTCCCCTTTTCCCCCGAGTATCTTCAGCGGTTGCACAGCATTTCAGGCTGTGACAAGCTGAAGCCTCTGTGCAGTGAAAAGAGGAGGAAAAGCCTTCACAGAAATAACTACATGCCTTCAAACAGGCTCTCTGGCCTCCTGCAGAAGGTACTGAGGGTGACAGCTCTGCTGAGCCCCTTCAGTGTTTGGAGCTGATGGTGCAAACGTTCTGACCCTGAGGAGATGAGTGACTCTGAGCATCCTCACTCTAATTGGCAGCTGGGAGCACCTCCCCTCCCCTGACACACAGAGGCTTCCAATTACACAAAAATCAAAGATCCATCTACTTTAACTGACCAGATTCTGTTCCTTTCCCTTGCTGATAGGGAAACACATGATCGAAACTCTGGTATTGGGGGTATTTTGATTTGCTTCCATTTGGGCAACATTTCACCTACCTCACAATCCTTGTTTGTGTGTGTTTGTATGTATTTCCATCCTGACAGCCAATGAGTTTGTGGCTATCCAGTGAGATTTGGGTAAATAAAGTAAACAAAATCGTAGGTTTTGACTAAAGACCCCCTTCCCCCACATCAAACTATGGCTTCCATAGCAGCAGTATGTAGTGGTCTGGTTACATATGGTAATTTGTGCTTTAACAAGAGAAATACTGGTGAGAATACATTGTACAGGGAATGTGAGAACACAGTCCAATCTCTTGCACTGAGACCTCTACACAAGAGATGGGTTTTTATGTTTTAATGGAAGCATTTCTTAAAACCAGTCTAAGCGACGGGATGTGTGTGTCTTCAGTGAAGTCCATGTAATTACTGGCAATCAAATTGCAATCCAATGCCATCTGTAGGCAGGAAACGGAGGAGGCTGGAAAAACATCCATTCTCCATTTAACAGACACACCTGCACAAACACACTCTGCTGCTTGCCAGTGCCTGGCTAAGAGCTCAGTCCCTTAGCACAGGTATAGGGCTGGATTGCTTTGCCATCATCTTCCTCACCTCTATTTCTCCCCTTCACTCCTCGGATCAAGGTTCCCAGACAACCAAATCCATAAAGAACAGCGTGGCCATGCCCTCGTCACACCGCTGAGCTGGTCTGTGTGGGACAAAGCAACTCCCTGCTCCTGAGCAGTGGGAGCTTCTGGTGCAGCTCTCAGGGCAAGGTGCAGGCGGTGCAACACCACCCTCAGGCCACACGGGCCAGCAGTGCCTTCGAATGGTACAAGGCTGCTTACAAAATTCTTCCCCCAAGTGGCAGAATGAACAAAAGCTTGGCTTTTAGGTAAATTTGTGTCACGAGAGCTGTGGTGTTCAGAAGGGCATCAGCTGAAGCTCTCTCCTGTGGAGATTGATGGTTGATCTCCTGTCCACAGAAATCTGCTCTGTATCACTGTTACTTTATGAGCCTCTGAATTACTGTATTTCAGCTACTTTTGTCTCCATGCTCTCCTGCTTTCCTTTCCATGCAGTCAGGCCCCTTAATAAAGTTCAAATCACTCATCACTTTTCAAGCATCCTCCTCTGACATCTGCCATTACTTTGCTTATCTGGAGTTTCCACCACATTTGGACATCAGCTGGAAAAGAACTGGTGCGTGCAGCACGGGAGAGCACAGACATGTGGCACCGCTCTAAACCTCTCTAGAGAGAACGTATGGCTTGAGGGGAGAACTGGACCAAATTAAGCTTATTTTTGTTGTTTACAAAGCCCATGAAGATATTTGACAGGGCAAAGCTTGAGGGGAAGAGCTTTCACTGTCCAAAGTGAATGCTTCAGTGCTGTCTCTGGGGAAAAAAGCAGAAGGAAGAAAAAAAAAAGAAAAAAACCCAACACTTAGCAGCTAGTTTTAAATGAACAAGTAAGTATGAAGCAAGCAGTTACATATTTAACCATTCAAGGAGAAATTATGTAAATAAAGACAAAATACCTCATTTTCAAGCTTCTCGGGAAAAATGAACATCAGGTAACTTGTTTTCATGTTCCTCCTGGATGACATAACAGAAAACAAAGATAGAGCCTTCCTCAACTTACTTAGCCAAGGATTTCAGTGGGAGGCTCAACTATGTGCAACATCAAAACATTCTGTGTTAGGAACTACTAGTCCATAGTAGATAAAGGACCAAACTTGGATTTCCCATTAGATGTGCCACGTTGGACACCACAACTGCTGCACTGGTTTAGTTCGAGAGGTGCAAGAACAACTGCTTGCCACTGGCCCCAGGCTGGTCACAATCACTGCAGGCACAGACCCAGGCTTCCCAAACAGTGGACTCTGCTCCAGGCTGGGACTTCAGAGGTGCCTTGCCTCAACTTTTCCCTGACTATCACATGCTTGGGGCAGTGGAAGCTCCCATTGTGCCATTCTGCTCTCTTGGGAAGCAGGGCTCTGAGCTAAAGCATTATGCTCCACTGGGTGTGTGAGCAACTGAGCAACCACCAAAAGCTGAGTGTGAGCCAGATTCATACTTCCAGTCTATTGGGAATTCAGTGCATCTTCTGCGTAAACTGATTCCCTCGTAAATCCACAGCTTAAGTTTGTGAGTGGATCCATTATGAGACAAATGCCTCTTACCAGCAGTGAAGGAAGATGGAGTTAAAGCACCATGCACTAGAGAGCTCCCCTTCTTCAGCATAGCCCACAATAAATAGTGACCTGTGCATTAAAGAAACACTCCTGATCCTTCTTTGTACATGGAACTGAAAAAGCTACACACAAACTTCAGCTGGACATTACAGTGGAGCAGCATTTGGGGATCCATCCCACATACAATGGGATGTTTAAGTAAAATTGCTGTTGCTTATGTGGAAACACAAAGATTTTTTACGGGGAGGATGACCAAGTACAGGTTGCCCAAAGAGGTGTCAGACTCCCTCTCCTTGGAGACACATGGACATGCTTGGTCCTGTGCAACCAGCTCCAGGTGGCCCTGCTCAGGCAGGGGGGGTCAGACCACGTGGACTCCAGAGGTGCCTGCCAACCTCAGCCTTTCTGTGGTTCTGTAAAAGTGGATGTCTCTCTTCTGTGCAGCTTCAGGCCTGCCTACTGATAGAGAAAGGCTTCTTTAAATTAAAAAACACTTCTGGAGCCTTCAGTCAAACACTAATTGGAGGAACACTCACTGGCAAGCCTGGAAGCAGTAACGCTGACTGGCATTTCTAATCCTGATTCCATACTTCACAGAATATGAGTTATTGATTCCCTTTCAGGACTGAAACTGCTGAACACCTCCCGTGTCATTGCTGCTTGTTTTTAAATGACCAAGTAATCCGCTGTGTAAAGGCCCCAGTGATGCACCCACACCTTTGGGGCTGTGTGAATTGTGCACAGCTGGGGGGGAACCCTCACAGGGGCAATGTCCCAGACTGCACCCGTGGCCATTATCTGAAACACTTGTGCTCTGAATGTTACAGAATGCAGGGCTGTTGGTAACAGAACCTGTGTCTTTCCCATCCACCCTACCCAGCTGCCGTGCCTGAGCTAGGAAAACAAGTGCCCATCCCAAGCAAACTCAATGGATTACACTGCAGTGCAGGCACAACAGTGGATTCCAAAGCAGACACAAACACGCTTTTCCTCAACTGGCTGAACTCGGGCATTCCAGCAACGCCAACAGCAAGGTCTCAGCATCCAGCAGAGATCACCTCCCCAGGATTTTAGAAGAAACCCCAGCCGAGTCCCAGGCTTCCCCCCTTAGTGTGCTGCAAGGTAAACCTGATCCAGTTTAAAACAAGTTTCTAAAGCATTTCAAGTCTGCACGACACCGAGTGCAAGCTAAACACACTCTCTCAAGTGCAGTGAGCATCCTTGGCACTCACCACACTGAGCACCAATAACAGCTAAGCAACAAACGCATTTTTATTCCCTGGTCTATGCAAGAGGTAGAAATAGAATTTTACACTTTTTCAAGAAAAACATCAGTTCCCCAGTAAACCTCTGTCTGTGGCTAATCACTCTACTGTTACTTACATCATGAATTACATTTCTGAATTGAATTTATTTTGAAATCTAAACCGAACAAGAATCAAATTACAACGGCTTCAAGCCAAGCACTCAGCAGAGGCAATGGTTATTACTGGGCTGTAATTCTGAATTATATTGGCTCATCCCACTGATTTTCTCCATACCTGCACAGATCCACTTCCCTAGAATATCTTCCATGAAGAACAAAGGAGATAAAGCCATAGAGAGCTGTCTGACAGCTAAAAAGAAAGTATTTTAAAACAGTTCGGAAAAGGATGTCACCCCTGGTCATTGTGATGTCCTCTACCTCAGATTTGGGAAGCTTCATTTACCTGAAAATTTACAGTGTTAAAAGAGTACAATTACATTTCTAGCAAAAGCATGCTTTTTCACCACCCAGCAGGTGTGAATTCAGTAAATTCACCATACAAACACCTCCAAGTAGTAACTAGTTATATCTAGTATAAGCTGGCATACTGAAACGTTTTTAAATTACAAGTAAATCTATTTACCTTGCTTCAAGAGTTAGGTTTACTTCTGCAAAAGCAAGGGATCACACTGTGCAATCAAAATACTGCAGCTGGATGATCAATTAACACTTCAGACATCATCACACCAGCACTAAGTATCTTCATTCCATCTGTATTTATTGAAAAATATTTACATATTGGTCACCATACTTTAATAGCATCTTTACACAAAAGGGTTAATGAAGAACTTCACACTAGGATGGTAAAATGTCTTTTCAAAAGTCTTTTTTTTTTCCCCCAAGCTGCCACAAGCCAAGAGAGTTCTCAGACTGAGTGTGCTGGAGTCCCGCAGTGCGTGCGCCACAGATCCACAGCTTTGCTGACAATGGCGTCAGTGTTGTCCTGAGGAATCTACAAAAGATCAGGGCAAGGCGCCGGGTCAGAGCACTCCACTTGGACTGTTTCTTTTAAAATAAAGATTTTCAATTTCCAGTTCAGATTTTCTCTCTTTATAAAGAAGAAAACAAAACTAGAATCCCATCTCCCTGTCCTCCCATCCCACCATCCCTGAGTCCTGCACACACCACGTTACAGCCAGGTTCTGGACAAAAAGCTTTTATTTCCAAAATGCTGATAAGCAGCCAGGCATCTCACATCCCTGACACCGAGCATAACTCACAGTGGCCATCCATGACCACAAACTGTATCTCATTTAACCCACCTGGGTTACACTGGGACCCTACAGCCCTTCTGAGATGGCTCATTACTACTCAGAGTCAGGAAGGTTCAGGGTCAGGTTCATGATCCCATCCTCATGTCAACAGAAAACACCCCCTGAGTCTACAGATTTGCACTCAGGCAAGAAGCAAAAAAATGGTGCAGAAACCAACTCTTCTAAAAAGCCTCCAGAAAAATTAACTTAACCTGACCCGCACTTACTTTCACAGAAAAACCCTTTCGTATCACAAGGAATGTTAATTCTGTACAGCCATAGATAATACATTCCCCAAGCCTGATAACCATTTCATTCTACAGAAGCCTTACCTCCTGATAGGAAAAGTTATTACTCTCATTGCTGTGCACTCTCCCTTCACTTTGGTACTGCTAGACTGTTCTCAGTAATGTAATAATATCTTTTGGCACATCTGCAGCAGGCAAATGATTCAGGCTGGAACAGTTATAAGCTATAAAAGGTAATGCAAAGCATAATTAGAGTACTTACATTTTCCAAAAACTGTGTGATCTTTTCTGCAGTATTCAGTGCTATTATCTTCATTTTAAAGGTTAATAATATCTCCACAGCAACAAAAACAAGAATCTTGCAGGATCCACTAATAACTTTGTCCCAAACTCTACAAGAAAGTGAAAAGGAATCACTAAACATTATTGCAGTGTTTATCTGCTTATTTCTCTGCTAGAACAGCATTTTTACAACCATGTCTATCCAGATTATTTTTCTGAGGAACAGCAACATATTGAATTATTCAGGTCAGGATAAATAGAAGACATTTTATCAACTCCTCAATCTGTACAGAGGGATGGCAAGCAGTAATTGGTATGTACTGATTTGGTGTGTCGCTGTTCAGAAATTGAACTGTTTACAAGGTCAAGTACAAAAAGCAAAACTTGGCTTAATAGCCTGGACTGTAACAACTACTCTACAGCATGTGGTAAAGGTGAGAATTTTCCCTAGTGCAAAAAAAAGAAATTAACTTCATTAGCATGCTTAATAAAGACACTCTTCAAACAGCTAAGTTGCTAAAAATTCAAAGGTATGTAAGACTGAACTATTATATCTCAAGCAGGTAAATATTCCAGGTCATTGTTGTATGAGATATAATATGACCTATCAGCAGGATATAATCCATGATGTTTAAATTAGGCACAAGGAACAACTATTAAGTCTTCCAATCCATCCCACTGTGCAGAGACGCTCTCAGAAATACTTAAGCACTCCTACATCGTGTGTGAAACCGTACCTGGACCTCACAGTTTTAAGAAAACCTGAAGGGCAGGCCTCCAAAGGCTTCAGCAGCAGAAATTGGATGAATATTAAAATGGATCACCACTACCAGAACAGCCTGCAACAATTTGAAATCATTCTTCAATCACCAGCTCTCTCTCAGGCCCAGCTCAACAGACTCAGGATGAAAGATTACACAAAACAGTGTGAAACCATCTGTCAGATGGCGGCTTTTATGGGCTCACATTATTTTTAGTTCTTGAATTTTAAGAGCTGTGTCAGGAAGAGTTTCTGAGGATTACAGTTCTTGCTCCTTCTGGGCACTTGTTCAAAGTATTTCTCCTTCCAAATAAAAACATGGGGGAACAAAGATCACACACCATCCTCTGTAATTGCTGAATATAGTAACTCTAACTGAAAAACATCTTCTGCAGCCCATCTATAAATTTGGATCTGTGGGTGTGCTCCTTCCAGGGACAACTCAATTTTTGTATGACCTCTCAGAAGAATTTGCCCTTCAGCCCAGAGTGCCAGGAGAGCACAACGCAGGCACGACACGAACTTTGACAGCTGAAATGAAGTGCAGGATCACACTTTTACACAAGGAGTTAAGAGGGGAGGGCATAGCTGAGAGCCATTAGGGTGATGGAGGGACTCCTCTCCTATGAGGAAAGGTGAGAGAGCTTGGACTGCTCATCCTGGAGAAGAGAGGGATCTGAGGAATCTCATCAATGTATAAAAGTACCTGAAGGGAGAGTGCAAAAAGGGTGGAGCCAAGGCTCTTTCCAACCATGCCCAGTGAAGGGACCTGAGGTAACAGGCACAAACTCAAACACAGGACTAGATTTTAACTTATAATGAAGAAAGGAGGAAAAAAATGTGTAACATCCTCAGGACTACTCTGAAAGTAGAAGGAAACAAAAAACCCATATGGACAGATAGGGGGAAAAAAAGGCACAACCAATTTCTTTCCCCCTTACAATTTAGTTTTAATTCCATGTCTTGCTATGATTAAACAATTAGTGTAATTCTCACAGGGACAGGAACAACACACAATCCAAGACCAAAATCTTACTGCTTCATTTGTGGTTCAAGCATGCCAGGACAAATGATCACTGCAAATATTACACTGCTGCTGAAGTCAGGTCTAGGAAGCTTTAAGGAAGGATATGAGAAAACTGAGACAACAATTCTGTTCCACACTGTACAGGTCACCCCTGTTTACTTCTAGAGCATCTTCCTTCACAAACGCATCTGTTTAGAACCCAAGAACAACTTCCCCATCTGTTTCATGTGCATCAGAACTATAATTATGAGTGACAATTATAGAGAGTAGCAGATCTCAAAAGCAGGAAATAATTTTTAAAGTTCATATTAAAGCTCATGTTAATTTGAAAACAAACTTACTAATCCTATTATAAAATACCCAGTCTTCTTTCATTATTTTGCTTCCAATCCTTCTGACTTCAGTCTCCATAATTACATTAGGTTACATGCTGTGCTCAGAAAACACTCTCTTGTTTTCCTGCATTATTTAGTCTGATTCCAGAACAAATGTTTTAACAATGGCAAAACAGATGCAGTATCTAAATCACCAGTGTCGTAACAAATTTTGGAAGATGGTGCGCAAAGAAGTGACTGAGATGTCAGCACTAACCAGCTGTGTCTGCTGCAGTATTTTTTCCCTTAACATTTCCAGCTACTGTTATTCTCAGTACAACTCCACCAGTGACAATATCGGGAATGACTGTGCAACGCTGTGATCAACAGTCAGCACCTTGTCTGTACCAGCAGAGCCAGGAACAACAACATAAACTGTGTGAAGAATGGGAAAAAACCCACTGCAGTTTCAAGGAAACGCATTTTCTGATGATCCTCTTCTAATACAGCACTCTTTATACATTGTATATCTACTGATGGTAATAGGTGTCCTGCTTTCACTCTTCGAATAACAGCAATCATTTAAGGTCAAGTTTACTGCTAGAGACTGCAACTTTTTACCCATTCTTTGATACTCCTACAGATGGGGAAATTAAAGAAGAAACATCATGATACCATGCCTACAGCCCTACTCAGAAATGCAGAAAAAGAAATACATATTCTGAATGAAATTCACTATGTTTTGCATGACTATCATCCTCTGTGAAATACAGCTGTTCAATTAACCACAGGAACACTCTTGTAGGTGTTTCGTGAACAGCGAAGCAGTATTGACAGCCACAAAGAAAAATAAAAAGAAATAGGAAGCTATAAGGGCAAAGAGCGTGCCAAGGATTATGCAAATGAAACCATTTACTTTTCACTGAGCTTTTTCTGTAGACAAGACACGCCTCACTCTGTGTGCACCTGCGTGTGAAGGGATGCCGCTCTCCAGGCACTTCCTGAGCTTCCTGCACCACTACAATGCAGTAATACACAACAGGCATCACAGTATTGCTGCTCTCTCTTTTTCTGAAATATTACCATTAATCTCACAGTTTTTCCCTACACTGCAGAGTTAACACACTCAACCTTATTTCCTGGTTCTGGTCCTCCAGTCATGCACACAAGAGATATCTAAAAAGAACCAATGCTTTCTCTTCTGCCTGCACTTCTGGGTGTCCTTCCAGCGGTAACTGGGCATGGAGGGACACAATGAGGCTCACAGAAATCTCACCCTGGTGTCATATCACGATCTTGTGCCTATCCATTTGCAGACCTGGGAAGCAACTCGGTGAGACAAAGGCAAACTGAATTAAATTTCTCTGTAGTAGCAACCCACATGCACATTCTTATGCCCTCCTGCTGCACAGTAAAATTAAGGCATTTTTCATATTTCTGTTGTTTCTATCAACAAATGACTCACATTTTGACAACTAAATGTATTTTATGCAGGGCATGTGTCGCTGTTGCAACACAGACAGCAAAGAAGAACGAAGGTCCAAGTTGGAGACAAGGTTGAGAGAAAGTGAATTATTTATTTAATTACAGCCAGGATTTATATAATCCTCACATTGGTATACAGCTGGTCCAACCACTTCTCCAAGCGATTGGCTGGACTTCACAACACCTATTTTCAAAGTATTTTCTACTTAGTTTCATAACAACTCTACATACAAACAACACCTGCAAGATGTTTAGAAAACTGTCTTGCTTGTTCGCATGAGAACCAAGGACTTTCTCACAGAATACTTGCAAAATGCTGGATTTTTCCCTGCCAGCAGCTTTTCAGCATCCACAGGCATGGAGATCACAGATGTAGAACTACAGAATTATATTAATACATGTGGTAGTGCCAGTTTGAAAGTAATAAGATTTAAGGAGAATGACCAAATACTTTGCCACTGGCAAGTCGCCAGAGACTAATAACCTAACACCACCCAGCTAATGCCAAGCCTTCAGTGCAGAGTACAAACAACATTAGTCAGGGGCCTGATAACGTGATCGGCATCACTAGGCAGTAAAAAATGCCTGGCTCATTCACAATTACAGCTGCAAAGCTGCACTGCTTCTGCTGGATCATCTGGGGTGACAGTGCCAGATTAAACCGGCAGTCAAAGTGCCATTTTGCCTGTAGAGCTGAAGCCATAAACAGGATCCCAAGCTTTAAGAGCAGGGATCTCCAGCTGAGGGCCCACACAGCACCACTGGAAAGCTTTCCACACATGGGCTTACCAAACAGATGACCAGGCATGTTGCTGCACGAATCAAGCAAACAGGGCAATGCTGAGTACGAATACAAAGGCGTGATCCAGTTCTCTCCCTGTCTCAGAGAGAAGTACACCTTTCTGTACCTCTGAAACCTCTGCTACAGGCTGGTTCATATTCCAGAAAGCACCCTGTCTATATTCCAGGTGAGATACAGAGACTTTGAAATGGCCAGTCTGCTCCTCCCTTTTACTAGTGTGATATCTTTAAGAAGTTTGTTAAGAAGCTCATCACATAATATGCCAAGTGCATTAGACACTGCATAAGCTCAAAAGAAAAGTTTCCCCATGAAACCTGTCTATATTTTCCAAGCCCATTTAAATTAAACTGATGCATAAATTTTACCTATGGTCTAACTCAAAGTGTGCTATAAAACAGTTTTTATACTGAGTGACAATGCCTGTCAGGTATTGGTCCTGTGCAACTTCACCTCACCACTATCAGGTAAAATTTCTGTACAGCCTGTACAAGTCTTGTACACCTTAGAGGAAAACAAACAAAAAAAAGAAAACCATGAAATTTAGATTTAGCGGCTTGGCAGAGGAGACTACAGTTCATAGAAAGCAAGCAGCCTCTCTAAGAAATATGGTGCTAAATCATAAGTTAAATCATAAAAGACTGTGTTCAGATAATCCCTCACTTGACAAGAAAGTAAGTAAAATTCACAGGAGAACTGGAGACCTTCAAACCTCAGCAGTTCCAACACTGACATTTGGATGCATTTCAGATAAGCATTGGGGCTTCTAGATCCTAATCCAAACTGAATCTCCAAGCATTAATTAAGTTCATCTGTCACATACTACCCATGAAGTATGTTATTTCCTCAGCGAATAAGGCCATTATGATTACAACTGAATAATTCAGAAACCTGAACTGCCAAGAAAAAATGCACTTTCATCATGTTCCCACAAGAACTGTTGGGAAAAGGGATTTTTCTGCCATCAGAAGTACCAATACTGAAATTTGTTTTTAATCCAGAGTGATACAAAAAGTCAGTATTTTGACCTTTTCCAGGGAAAAAAAAGTATTAAAAAATTCCAAGTAATCAAAATATTCTATTTCAGCAAGGTAAAAACAGTATATGGGAATCTTAAAGATGTATACTGATTAGACAAAATACTTAACATAAATAAAACTGATTCAAAATGGTAGACATTTGAAACCAAATATCCTGGCAAGATGAAACACGGCATCAAAATTGTTCATCTAGATTTTTCCTTTTACACCATCAGGATGACACAGCTCCAATAAAATTTTCAATTTTCAACAGAAATTTTTAAAAAACCCTTCATCTTCCAAGAGCAAATCTACTCTGATACAAATTCCTCTTTCAGCTCTTGTCCACAGCCATTAAGATCCAGTAGCAAAACTGAATCACGAGCTCCAATCTGTAACAAACATCCTATACTATGCACGCTTACGTAATTTCTGCAGTCACAGAAGTAGTAAAAGCTCTCAACCACCCCATCACAGACAGTCACTACACAGACAAGGCTATTCTGGAGCCTTACAGCTGCTTGATGAGAAGAACTTGCCATGTAACAACTACCGTGTTGCACCTAAAGGTATCAATCCTTCACAAAATGTTTTTTTCTCTCAAACATAACCCTAGCCAACAGTAAAACCACCAGAACCTCAAAGACCATGGTCCAACAAGAGCAGAGAGCATGATTTCTAATCTTACAGCTTGTTCCCTAAAATCTTCTTATAAGGGTAAATAAAACATTTTTAAAAGCAGCCATTTCCCACTTTCCTCCATGGAACGTGAAGTCCCAGATAAACAAACAAACACTGCACCCACTATTCAGATTATGGCCAACTTTACCACCATAAAATCATTTTCTCCAAAGCAATTTACAAAGCACTGTTTCCATGCTAGGTTCCTATTCTAGCCACTGAAATCCTGTGATTCCCTCAAAGTAAAACTTCCCTCGAACATTGTTAGTTCTCCAAGTTTTCAGACAGCTCAAAATGACACTATTGCTTTCTTTGGGCCACATCCTGTTCAGCTATCAGCAACTCTTATTAATGCAGAAAGATGTTTCTCTACACCAAGCTTGAATTTCCTGCTTTCCAAGAGTTCTCAGGCAGCAGAATTAGAGAAATCAACCAAGCTTCATTTCAAAAGCCCTTCAATGAAGTGGCATGCACAAGGATTTTTTCCTTCTAAAAGCTCAACAACCTATTTCTAACTGTAGAATCCTGATATAATCCACTATTTCATTAATTTTGTAATATTCAACTTGCCCTAATAATTTTTAAAATAAATGTTCTCATGGTTTAACCCCAGCCAGCAACTGAGCACCAGGCAGCCACTCATTTAATACCCCCACCAGTGGGATGGGGGAAGAATTGGAAGGGTAGAAGTAAGAAAAAAATTTGTGGGCAAAGAAAAAAAGTTTCATAATTAAAAAGAAGTAATAATTTCAAAAAATTTTAAGGAAGAAAAACATAACAACGAGAGGAAAATAAAACCTGAGACAAGTGATGCAACTGAGAACAGTCACCCACCACCCCGACTGATGGCCAGCAAGTCTCCAAGCAAGTGCTCCCACCTGCCAACCTCTTCCCCAGCTTAATTGCTGAGCATGACTCCACATGAAATGGGATATCCCTTGGGTCAGCTGGAGCCAGCTGTCCAGACTGTGTCCCCTCCCAGCCACATTCTTGTGCACCCCCAGCCTCCCTGCCGGTGAGGCACGGAATGATGCTGTGTAAGCACTGCTTTGCAGTAACCAGAACACCCCTGTGCTCCAAAACACAGCCCTATACCAGCTACTCTGAAGAAATTTAACTCCTTCCCAGCCAAAACCCGCACACATTCCCAAAATCTTTTTTGTCTAACAATAATACAGTATTACAATCACTCCTAAGCACAGATTTTTGTTAAATCAGCCCAAAAACTGACTACAGTTCAGCTATGTGATACTGACAGAAGAGTTCTACATCCTAGGAGGCACTAAGCATCTAACAGAATCAGCTGGTATACTAAGCTCCATTCTTTTTATTTTCAGTGGGTGGAATGATCACACATAGATTGATTATCTTCCATCAGTAACAAGGGGAATTAAATCCAATTTTATCATTTCCAAGTTAGCAATAAAGTTAACACCATAGTCTTACAGATAAAGCATGGAAAGCTCTTTGCTTGCTAGTGACGACAGAAAGCTAAAATTACTATGCAGTTACGAATAGAAAGAAAAGCAAAAGAACTTGCCTCTGTAAACTGGACTCAGGTAAACATCCTGCAAAACACTTCTTAAACCAAAGATCATAAGGGAGTTTGCTCACTGCAGCACATGCCTTCAGATGCATCAGTAGTCTGTTATCTTCAATGTTCAAATACTGTTCCAGAATTTTTGGCTGAGAAAGAATTAGAAAATTTTAGGTAACTCACATCAGAAGACCTTCATAGTTAATGCACTCTGTAAGACAAGCACTGTCTTAAAAATTCAACTGGCATAAAATAGCGTTAAAATAATGTACCTTCATTGTTTTAACTGTTCCAAAATACGGGTGTTACTGACTTGAGCAATTAACTAGTTATGTACTTAACCAAAGAAACAACCTCAGCTTCCTTAAACTGCTGACCACTAGCAGAACTTCCAAGACAGGCAGTATTCCCCAGTGCAAGGAGGTGTTTCAGAGCTTAAGGAAATGCAGCGATTAAACATGCACTAATTACTGGTACCTTCACAAGTAAAATTGAGTTTCATTCACCTCAAGCCTAATCGTCTTGGCACACATCAAAAATATCTACACACAATGCTGCAAAACCCAAAAAATCAATTCTGAGAGCAAATCCCTGCGCAACCCATTAAAAGCTGGACG
This sequence comes from Oreocharis arfaki, assembly GCA_013398015.1. Taxonomy (NCBI): domain Eukaryota; kingdom Metazoa; phylum Chordata; class Aves; order Passeriformes; family Paramythiidae; genus Oreocharis; species Oreocharis arfaki. The sequence goes on along the minus strand of VZRR01004735.1, from coordinate 91,996 downwards.
TCGATTTATTGTTTAAAAACCAGAAGTATTTTAAAGCATAAACAAGTAGATAATTTTCTCATCTTGTTTAAATTTTAATGTAACACAGTATACATTATCATAAATTCTTGAGTACCTTTATGCTTTCTGTCATAGTTAGGCAAACTGCTAAGGACTTCAGCTGTCAAAGGCAGGAAACAGTTCCTTTGCCCATATTCTCACCGACTGAGTCTTGGTACATTCTTTGTATTACAAAAAAAAAAAAAAAACCACCAACCTAGGGAGGGAGATACTTGGCACTCTTTACATAGTACGAACACACACTTTCTTTAAAAATACTCCTTCCTCCTTTGAACTGGTACAGTTGAATGTATCACTCACAGAAATGGGAGGTAGGTTTAAAAATTATTTCTTCATTCCAAAAGAACTAACAAGGGCAGGCGTAATTTTCCACAACAAATTTCCATTCAGCAATTGCTGGTGCACATGTACTCGGTACTTTTACCTCAGAGGATATTGTTAACGAAAAAACATTATCTTAAGGCTATTTGATGAATTACAAGAGCTTTCACAATTTTGGTAAGTATGCATTACAATCAAATTTTAATTTTATAAATCAGTAAGACAGAAATTCAAAATGAATATTCTGTAATGGTGTTTAAATGATCAGTGCTAAAAGAAAACTACTCCACTTTTTATTTTAACTTTATTTGCAGCATACTGTTTTTCTGAAGATGTACTTCCCTGCTCCATTTATAAAGCAAAACAACTGTGCTTTGTCTCTCATCCAATGAGCAGCATATGGATGCCAGAGATGCAGCCTAAAAAGTAGCAGACATGCATCAAGATGTTCTTAATTTTTGACATTTTTAATTGTTTAAAGAAAATTCTTAAGTGACCAATTTGTGAGACATATCATTCAAGCAGGTACAATATAACCTTTAGGCAACCTAAAAAAAACAAGGGTAATTGAAAATTACCATGTGGCAAACAAAAAAAATTCCTAATGTTACATTAGACAGGACAGCACAATCACAGTGCAAAAAGCTCTCCTCCCTTATTCTCAAAAAACAGCTGGTGGAACAGAACCCAAGGGTGTCACCTCTGATGTTCCAGTTGTCTCCCTGTATTAATGCTTTCCATGACTGCCTCTCCTCGCAAAAAGTAAAAAAAGCAAAGGTGTTTCTTCCATACCAGTTGTTGTAAAGAATCTTTGTGCTTGCTGTTCAGCTGATTCACAAAGCAACTGACAAGCCAATAGCATTCTATAGGATCCTCCACCATTTCCTCCATTGCTTTAGCAATAGCAATAAACACTTCATCTTCAGGGTCCTGGAAAACAAAGCCAAAAAAAGTGAACTACACAGAAGTACTGGACTATTCTAATTTAAATTATTCATATATTCCTTTTCTCTGCTATTTGGGGAAAAAAAACCAGGAATCAACGTCCACCAAGAGCTGTTCTGACACTCCTAAACAAGATATCAGGCAGCAGCTACATGATGATGACAGATACCTATTAAAACAGAGCAAGTAAGGCTTGGCTTGCTTTTAAAACCAAAACATGTTTCAGTATAAGGAGAGTCTTGAATACTACTGGGATACGTCTCTGCCACACAGACTGCTGCAACACACACATATCCCTACTTGAACTCTCTGCATTCAGATGCACAAAACATTCAGCAGGCTTCTGTTTGTTACCCAAACATTTCAAAATATTTAGATCATTCTGACATCCCTTTATCTCCCTCTGCCTCTACAACAAAATACCTGCATTACTATCAAGAGTAACCTCTCATAAGTTCAAGGGGACAGTGACCACACTGAAAAGAGAGCAAATGCTTTCTGCAGCAGCAAAACCAACCTGAGTTACAGGGCTGGGGCTCTGCTGAACACCATCACTATGAAACCTCAGCACAGTCCTGAGAGCAGCACTGGGATGCACCACAAAACACTGGCTCAGAAGGCAATACTGCTCTAGGAGGGAGGAATTTTCAGCCCACTGTGTCACATGCCAAGATCAAGGAAAATTTTCTACAGGAAATTTGCAAGGTAGGATGGCCACATTCCTAGGAAACGGTAAAGGTATGAAAACATTCCCTCCTCTGACAAGAGAACGCTACATGTAATCCTCCAGTTCAAAATATCACTGTATTTTCCATATTAACTGTAACCTTTTTTTTTATTTTGAACTTTTCTTAAAGTATTTATGTCAAAATTTGTGATTACAGATGAAAAATTACAAATTAAGCTGGGCTAGAGTGAATATGGATAAATTAATGTTAACTACAGGACGAAATCCACTTAAAAAGCTCCGTGGCTCCTTTCATCATCTCCTATTTCATGAAGGCTTATACGAAAAGAACCACACATTGTTTTTATCATCACACTACCAACTTACCATCACAACACAGCCTCGTTTAACCACATGGGCGTTCACTCTGAACTGCAGAGTACATGCATTACCTGACAGAAGCCCAGGTCAGTTCAGACTAAGGCAAAAAGGAGGACAGTACACTAGATTTAAAAGCAAATAATTTAAATATTTGATGCAACTTGCATTAAACCACTGCTTGTACAGGCTCTGAATTACCCTTGTTCCATGACACCTAAGAACCTATGAGCTCCAATGAGATTATGTCATTTTCATTTCAGTGCTGTAAAGAAACTGAAGTGCCCTGGAGTACAAAAGATTTGAAACCTAGCAAGCAAAATGCACAGAAGAGATTTTAAGGCACAAAATCTTACGTAAGTACTTAGGGGAAGAAAAAGAGAAAAGCTTGACTAAAATTGCTTATTTTATACTAGTACTTCTCTGTTTTCCATTCACCTTACTTGGTTTATTTACAAGCATTTGTGGGGTGACTTGCAGTTCTGTTTCTCACTGGTTTATAGTTTCAAGTTCAATAAAGTACTGTATTTAAAAGACTGTTAAAATGACAACTGACCAATGGAAAAGCTATATTTCGAGGCAATTTTCCTGATTCCAGTTGATGTATGCGGAGAAAAACATCAACTTGTGGGGTAGAATCATTAATAAATCGAATCACACGAAGAGCATGGTGAACATCCCAGTACTGCTCCTTCCGGTACTTCATCACCAAAGCATGAGACTCATGGTGAGGAGGAACAATTCCTAAAAAAGAAAATTTAAAAAAAAAAAAAAAATATATATATATAAACAATTATAAGGAGAATTCCTACTTCCTACTTTTATACCTATCTAGTTTTCAGTACAGTACAAGTTGTATATTTGTGCCCAGCTTCCATTTATTTTGAAAACAAAGTCAGTGCAGAGTGATTTTTATATACATTAGCTGTTTGTTTTCTCAAATTCTGCACTTTGTCTGAGATGGCAGAGAATACATACATGCAATTAACTAATGCAAAGATACTGTACACTGCAGTATTAACTACTTTACTGCCAGAAAAGTCTTTACTCACTGTATCATAGATTAATTCTCCTCAAAATGGCATTCAAAAACCAAAATCAATCAGTTGAATCAGTTAAAGATTAAAACTTAAGAACACCACATGAAGAGCAACATTTTTTATTTTCTTAGCACAACACAAGCATCTTTTCTAGCTTCTTGGGAGAAAAAAAATTTAAAAGTATCTAAGCAGAAAGGCAAAGAAAATTACATGGCATCTCCAGAAGAGATACTCAACATTTCACTCAATCCTTCCCCTGACTCAAGACTCAATCTTGCCATGCACTGATGTTCACAACAAAACTGTCACAGACTTCAACAGAAACAAAAACTTACATACACCTAGGCAAAAAAAATGCCACTTCCTTATCACTAGTGGAGCAGGATTTTTTCCAGTGGAGAAACCCATGAGAACAAAGTATTCTCCAAAAGTCAGTTCTGCTCCTTTTACCTCCCATTCAAAGAAAAAAATATTCCTGCCAAGTGTTCAACCACAAAATGGCTGAGTTTAGGAACAAGCACATCACACAGAAAATTATCTTTTCTCTTCCAGCTGCAAACGTGTCTGCATTTCAAAAGCTGGGACAGAGCAAGACGTTTTTCATGATATGCCAAAAGTGAGTCAACATCATAACTGTATGTACACACTGCCAACTGCTCTCCTCAAACACAGAGGACAGACAACCTTAGGCAGGCAAAAAGAAGCTGAAATAACAGAGGGGTGCCTGGAAACCATCCTGAGTCATCCTCGAACAGGAAGGTAACGGAGGCATTGCTGACATACCACATCACCTGGGACATCAGCAAGTCTCAGTACATGTCTGAGATAGTTTTGCTGACTGGACAGACTTCCTTTTCTTAAATTATTAACATTACTTAGAGGACATGTAACACCTCCCACCAGAAATAGACTAGGCTGTGGTTCCAATCATTTAGGGAGGGATATTTTGCACTGTCCTTCTCAATACCAGCTTTTTTAACAACTGTCAACACTGAAATGCAGCCTAAGAAAAACCCTTGTACCTCTGTTCACCCAAGGCAGGTCACAGAATGCCAGTACAAATACTTGATATCATAGGATATCCCAAGCTGGAAAGGACCCACAAGGACCACTGAGTCCCCCTCCTGGCCCTGCACGGGACCACTCCAAAAAATCACACCATGTGCCTGAGAGCACTGTCCAAACACTTCTTGAACTCTGTCAGGCTTGGTGCCGTGACCACTTCCCTGAGCAGCCTGTTCCCGTGCTCAACCACCCTCTGAGTGAAGAACCTTATTCTGATATCCAACCTAAACATCCCCTGAGACAACTTCATGCTGTGAAATGAATCACTCCGGGTTTAAAATACAAAATACTTTTAAGAACCAGTATAATTTTCCATGCAGTTGACTCAGAAGGTCTTTTGTGTTATCATATGATTCACATATCCTTTATCTAAAACAGCCCAAGTTCTGGCCCTGCAGTGTTCCAAAATTTTGCAAAGAGACTGTATTTTGCTATTATAATTTTGGCTGAAGGATTCTGTACTGAGTCACTTGTCCAAAACTCCTATGCTACATCTCCCACCACTAATATTTTAAAGGATGCTGACTACTTCACTACTGCCCAGGGTACAACACTCTTTTTAATGGCAAAGGCTTTTATCAAGTAGGATTACTCTGTAGTTCAATGCCAAGAACTTCAGGTTTTGTAATTGGATCTTACCCCTTTTGTGTACCATTCATTTACTACCTTTGCCAAAAAAAGACTTACAAATCCAAATAATCTGGAATATGAAGCCACAACTTTCAAACTGTAAAAAATTGGAGGTGAGAAAAAAATGAATTAAAAATTAAGACTTTTTTAAAACCCCTCCTGTCTCCAAGTGGACATTACCTTGCATCTAGTCAACCAATGCACTTGACCAGTTAGTACAAAGTCATTGGTACTTTTTAATTCGTCATCTGACTAATGCACTTCAAGGAAAATATAATCTATTTATGGTTTTCACAGTTTCTGGGAATACCATTAACTTGTCTTTAACCTTGTATCTTCTTCAGTGGCAAATACAATTCAAAACCAGAACCAAAACCGTAAGAAACCAAGATTCTGCAGAACATGAGCCTGTCTTTAGAAAAAACATGCATTCCATGCTTCACCCAGTTTAAAATTCATCACAACTTTACTTCAACTTAATTGCCCGTTATTTCAAGAACACAACCGAATATCTTATCAGATATCAATGACTTCTTATAATCTACATTTCAAATCCACTTCATAAATTTACTTGGATAATATTATGAAGTTAAATACAGAAAGACACTCTCCTAGGCATATTTCAGCAAAGTTCTCAAAAAATTGTTTTATAATTGCCATTGTGTATCTGAGGTGGATACAAAAGTAGGCAAAATATGTATCAGTAGGCAAGGTAGTATGGGATAAACCATGTCATTACTTCTTTAAAGACAAAAAAGACCCGCAAACCAAACAGAAAAAAATGCACCTTCCTACATTCTATATTCCATGTTATACTTCATACCTAGAAGCACTTTCCACACCAGTATACGATACATGGATGGAAGAGGAAACCTTTGACTAAATGTGCAAAGCTTCTCAATATCTGTTAAGAAATAAAAAGAAAAAAAAATCAGGACAAATTTAAATATGATTATAAACAGGTTTGCATCTCTGATCCAGCTAAGTATGACAAACTTTAGCTGCAGACTGAAATCCCCACTTTCAACATTTACTATCAACAAATGCTTTCACTGCTTCAAATTGAGAATAGACTGTGCTCTATAAAGTGCAGCAATTTTGACAAATATATACATTAGCCTGACTTAGAGTAAAACTACTTCAGGTTTCATTAGGAGGAAACTGTACCATTTTTACAGGCATTTCTAAAGCATGTCGCTGTCAAAACAATTAAGGTCTTTTTTAAAGGGACAACATTTATCTTCCTGTTCTGCTAGAGATGTGGCACTCCTCAGGGACCAACAGCAATAACATCTTCATTGCTTTGAAGTTAGATGGAACTGACAGCATGAAATGATGCATTCTCAGATTAAAACTGCCTTCCCTAAAAAGCTTTTCGTTTCTTGGGCAAAGAGAATGAAAAAAGGGGGGGAAAAAATAAACAAGCAAGCCGACAAATCTTTAATAGTTCTAACAAACAGATTTCCAGATCTTTGAAAATGAAAGGTCTGCTAGCACTAACTGAGAGATTATCGGTAAAAGATGCAAAACTTAAATTAGTATTAAGCACAGCAGGTAAACATTTTCTATTACTCCCTCCCCAGCCCCTAGACCCCAAGGAACAGAGCAAACAGTGATATCAACTTGCCCAAACGGTCATCTTTTAACAGAATTTCCAGCGACTTCTTTTCTTCAACTCCACGAAACCCCACTTTTTCATAATAAACTGAGCGGAAGTTTCTCTGAGAGTCGTCAGCCATGACTGATTCCTTCTGGAGAAACAATTCATTCCTCTGAAGACTTACAGATATACATTGCTGTTGCTTTAAGGTCAAGTAATTTTGCACACTGACAGAAGTTTACTGCCTACATCTCTAAAGTATTAATAAACCCTACAGAATACTAAAATCTTCCAACATTTTTTTTGTCATATACTAACATAAACAATTATAAAAGTAATTTAATCTACACAAGGTCTAAAGATACCAACTTTACAAAGAAAATACAAGGATTTTTTTAAAAATTATTCACATAGTAAATTATGATAATTTTCAAAAAGTTTTTTTTAAAAATTGCTGGAGAAACACTTAAGTCTTTTACGCCATACTGTGCACTTCAAAACCAATATAAATACTACAGTTACGAGTCTGACAAAATTTTGGCTACAAAAACCTTACTCAAGTACAGCTGTCACCCAGGTAAGTAAAATTATTAGGTTTCATACTCACCAGCCAAGGTAATCAGAAGCAAGGACAAGCCAGTGTTGGCCTCAGTGGCACAGGGGTGACTGGGAAGAATAAGGCTGGGTATGTAGGTTTCTTCTTAAGTTGCAGACACAAACTAAATGTTCATGTTGTTACCAGCTGCTGTAACAGCCACAGCCTTGAGCTTGTTATTCCAGCACTAAAACCAAGTAAATGTCTCATCCCTGTAGTGGAAGCAAAGGTAAATTCCAGTGAGTGCTCTGTGAATCATAACAACTGTAAATGACATTTCCATTCAGTTCAACCCTCTAACTATCAATAATCTCTTCTCTGCGGGCTTGCAAACATGAGAAAGTTCTGTTTCCTAACTCAAAGGACTAAGAACAATCTTAACTTTTATGTCCAGTGACAGCAGCAGAACTTGGAGAAAAACAATTTATTTTCAGCAAAGAGCCAGGAATGACGCACTGAGAAGCTTTTACGGTTAAATTCTTCTTTTCCTTGCAGAACCATAGGAGCAAAGAATACTTCAGGAGCAAAGCACTTATGGATATAAACAAAGGCCACAATTCTATAAAGAGTGCACACATTTAAATGTGTATATCCAGCAGGCCTATTTGTGTTCCAAATTATGCCTGGTTTTAGTGCTTTTCAGTGTAGGATCAGGGCCAAGACCAGACAGCAAAATACAAACCAGGACACGACTGAATTAGTGCTTTCTGAGATAGGCCAAATATTATTTCAAAACCAGAGAAAAAAGAAATAAGTATTACTCGCAACACACTCCAGTCCTGCATCATCCTTATGAAAACAACTGTGATGTCCATTTATGGTGCCTTCAAGGGTCCAGTGATCACAGTGCTCACTATTTACACTGCAGTGATGTCTAAAAGCAGACTTAAGATGTGAGAGACACCCAGCTATTTTTGAAAATTTTCAGATTTTCATTTACATTTTCAAATTTTGAAAAGCTGAATTTAGTGTTATTTAGAAAAATAATTTTAAAAAAACCCACATCTAGCCCATACCAATTGCAGAAAGCTGACAGGAGAGACACAAAACAGGAATATTAAACATAATTTAAATAATAACAGCATGACTTACTAGTCAGGAAAACTATTTTAATAATTTTAAAGTAGCACTATAACAGCAGTACACTTTATTTACTCAGTGGTAAAAGGAGAAAGATAGTTTATATCCTCCCTCACAATTTATGACTTGTATTGTCATGTTAGACAAACGACCAATGTGCCAATCTTTACACCTATCCTCAATAAACTGGAAAAACAAAGGGGGGAAACAAATCCTCAGCCAGCTCATTGGAAGTGTGCTGTACAGAAGAGTGCAATTAACTCGTTCAATCAATGCATTTTCGGCCTCAATAGCGGCTTCCGTGGTATCATTAAGTGTCACGCCAGGTGAAGCAGCAGCAGCAGCAGCGCCGCACAGGCCCGGGGTGCGGAGCCACCGCACTCTGCCCCCCGACAGAGCACCCTTCCCTCGCAGGCCCTGCCGGAGGGTCCCCCCCACCCGGCCGTACCTCGGGGCTCAAGTCCCGACCTCCGTCACACTCCCAGAGGAAAACACGGGCACATTTGGGCACGG